>QPKB01000011.1:21726137-22326137 GCA_003546025.1 Camphora micrantha
GAATAGTGCCTGCGAAGTTTCGTGCGATTCCGAGTCCGTTTGACCCTAGTAGGGGGGTAGTTTGCAAATTAGGGAAAAATTGAGTGTTTTTCCGAAAAAATTCATATCGCCGTGCTTTTGGGTTCGTTGGAAAGGTCTCGTCGCGTTGATCAATTTTGTCTTCTGGCTCGTTGCGATCCGACGACCAGAAACCCTTCTAATAATTAATTCTTTCTCTGGACCCACTTAAAGGGTAACTTAGTCTTTTCCCCCTCCCTTTCTTCTTAAACAAGAGATTAACCCTAATCTCTATTCTATTCTCTGCAACGAAGAATAGACAGCAGCCCAGTTTCTTCTTCTTTCTTCCTCAAGCCAGAACTCCACCCAAGAAAGCTCCTTTCGAAGATCTGATCCGGTAGATCTCAATCTCTTCCTCCCATCTTTCTTCCGGTACAACTTCCGGTAAGCTTCCTCTCCTTTCATATTTTCTTTAATCTCCCTTTTTGGTTAGATTTAGGTTAGATTTGAATTATTTTCTTTCCATTGTTGTTCCTGGTATGTTAGGTTTCGTTCTGTCGGGTTAGATTTGTGATTTGGGGGTAGAAAGGCTTCTCCTCGAAAGTCACCCATTTCTGATATTTCTTCCTGTTGAGGCAAGTAGATCTGCATTTTATAATTAAGCATGTATGTATGTCTTCTATTGATTGGATGTGTGTTCTTGTTAGTTTTCCCTAATTCCAAGCCTGTTTGTTATTAATTGGGTTTATTTAATTTAATTGTTAATTTTAATGTTAAATGATGGATGGAATGGATTATTGGGGGAGTACGGTGGCTCAGTTTTGTGCAGGTGAATTTTTAGAATGGATTGGATGAAAAATTGTAAAAAAAAAATGGGGTTCTTATTTGACAGAAGAAGAAGAAGAAGAAGAAAAAAAAAAAAAAAAAACAGACGCTGGACGTCAGAACGTTCAGTGGCCATTGGACGTCCAGAACGTTCAATGGCCACTGAACAATTAAAATGGTTTGTTTATCCATCCGATGAATCGGACCGATGGATGGTCTGTCGCACTTTATATATATATATATATATATCGACCATAACTTCTATGGACCATAACTTCTGAACCATTCGTCGGAATTTCACGAGCCATATACCGTTGGAAAGCTCTTGGAGCGTAGAATCCAATGATACATGTCTCATGATGATTGGGGATCAGGTAGGGAAGTAGTTAAGGAGATTAATTATTAGACCACTTTCTTGTTAGTAACGAGATTGTTAGCCTAGGTTTGGGCCTTAGACATTGGAAACCATAAAACCACTTTCACGTGACCATTAATGGGGTTTTGAAATCGTAGCACGTGGCTTGGTGTGCTTCGATGGGTTGTCTAGGTATTCGTGTATTGTGTATGGTTAATCGAATGCATATGGAATTGAATCAATCGATGTTCAACATGATTGTACACCAAGGAAATTCTTTATAAGCATTGATTGTTTGAATTCCCCACGCACTCCGTTAAAACACATATGGTACATGGATGACAACACTTGCCTAGGATTGGATTGTAATCTCTCCTTGATTTGTTAATCGTATCCGTTGATTTTGTAACCTTGTACACTCTCTTGGCATAAAACACCTAATTAATTATGAAACATAATCCTTTGTAGAATTAGAACTTGGACCTGACTTAGAGTGTACCTTAGGACCCCGTGTTATGTAATTGATGAACATGACTGGCTAGACTGAAGGGATTATCATGGGTTTGGATTTGTCTTGTATTGGTTTGAATGAGATAATCCCTATGAACATGTCTTGTTTGTTGAACTAGCCAGATTTGCTTGTCTTGGTTTTTCTTGTGTCAACACCACTTTATTATTATTATTATCATTATTATTGTATATCATGGCCAGCTGCAGTTTGGGGGTTTATTGATGGGCCGGTTACTCGGACATCGGGGTGGGCAGTCGGCTTTGGACAGCGTCCATGGCGTTGAATAGTTGGGAGCGGGCTTGGACCGTGCTATTATTCCCAGGACCGGGAGCTTGGATCCCCCTGGAGCCGGACTTTGGTATCAGTAGTCCGGGTAGGATTGTTACTGGTACCCCGTGAGGTGGCTTGGACATCCACGGAGTCTCCCTCTTGTGCATTGCATTACATTGGTAGTGGTGATTGTTAGTATTGTTAGGATTCCTGTCTATGATTCTGATGATATTTACTCATGCTACATGCCTAGTATTGTTCCTTGTATTCCTACGATCTTGTACTTGTCATTACTCTTATATTTGATGCATGTTATGTTTTAATTATATCTTGCTTATCTATTGCTCAACATGTCGTTGACTCGGTTCCTTGGTGTGCAGACTCCTCAGGTGAATATTACTATGAGGAGCAGGCCGGTGAGGAGATCCCAGAGGATCTCCAACCAGCAGAGGAGGCACGGGAGTGGAGTGCCGATGACGTAGAGTAGCGTCATCAATACCAGGCACATGAGAGAATCACTTTGGGACAAACATTAGATTTTATTTAATTCATTTTTTATTCTTCGTTGAACTTTTCTTTCATTGACATCATGTTATTTTATGGCCTTAGTTTTTAGTTTATGGGATGGCCATAGTAATTAAATTAATTTCCACTTTAGCTTTAATTATTGCTTGCAACTTTAAATTTAATTGAGAATTATTATCTATTGTTTGGTACTTAGATATGCCTCGAATTGTATGAATTCCGCAATTTTATATTACTTGAGGTTTGAAATATAATATCCTCACAGCGGACTTACGATCCTTGGGCCTAAAGGGCAAAAATTTTAATTAGCCCTAAATTTCACTCCCCGGATCCGGTTTATTCTCTAATCGGGTTCGGGGGACGTGACAGGTTACATCAACAAAATCCAAACCCTCCCCATTGTAAGAAAATCAATACCAAACCCACTCCTAATAGGAGTGAAGTGAGGCAGATTACATCAACAAAACCCAAATCCTCCCTGTTCTAAGAAAATCAATATCAAACCCACCCCTAATAGGAGTGAAGCGGGGCAGGTCCCTATTTAAGCTCGACCCATTGCCATCCATAATTACTATAGTATATCTAGTGGGAGAGAGTAACCATACATAAATCCGTTTTTATCAATATGGTGCTCATTTCGTTAAATCTAAATTGATAACAATGACAATTAACACTTATTCTTATAATTGGTTATAATTGACCCAATCCATGCACAACCCCCTATTAGATTGATGAGAGTCTAATATACATGATTAGGCTTTATGTGCATGAAAGAATTTGAGAGAGACAATTAGAACATGAGTTAAAATAATGCTATTTTTATAAATAATGACATGCTTATTTTTATTTAATGAATTTAAGGGAAAAATTATCATTTTTATAAAAAAAAAAAATCAATACAAATCTTTTGGTGGTCACATATTTCTTTTATGACTATTGATTTTGGAATATAAAAGGTAATTAAAATGAAAAGGCAAGAAGAATGAGGATATATGTAAATACTAAAACCATAGGGGCCTATTTACATATCCTATAAACTCTAGGGGGTATATAAAAAATAAAAAAAAAAAACTCAAAATTAATGCCATTTTTTCCAATTGAGAGATGTGAGATGAGAGATTCGGGGCCACACACTGAGTTCCACTCGGCATGTGGACTCACTAAACGGCCAAGAGCCAAAGTAGCCAACCACAACCACAGCATTTCTCCATGGACCCCACTCGTGAAGCACGTGTCCCTTCTCTATCCTGGTCGCGAGGCGGCCACGCACCGCACAAATGACCCCTCGTTCGTCTTCTCAAAGACATTCTCTCAAACACCTTCCATCCAATTCAATTCATCAATGGCGGCGACTCTCCTCTCTCATGGAGTCTTCTCCATATCTCACCAAAACCCCTCCTCCTCCTCCTCCAACACCAAAACCCCTTTCCTCCCCAAAACCCTAATCCCCATCAGAACCCCACTCTCCCCAAAACCCCTCTTCTCAATCCGAGCCGACTCCGATCCCTCCTCCTCCTCCTCCAAAACCCTAACACCACCGCCACCACCACTACCATCATCATCAAAAACCTCCTCAGATCCGATCCAGAGGCTTCTCCAACGCGAGTACAAGTACGGGCTGAGGGCTGACATCGACTCCTTCACCATCCCCAAAGGCCTCTCCGAATCCACCATCAAATTCATCTCCAAAATCAAAGAGGAGCCCGATTGGATGCTCCGCTTCCGCCTCGATGCCTACCGCCGGTTCCTCTCCATGACCCCACCCACCTGGTCCGACAATCTCCACCCTCCCATCGACTTCCAATCCATCTCCTACTACTCAGCCCCCAAGCAGAAGCCCAAGCTCGACAGCCTCAACGACGCCGACCCTGAGCTCCTCAAGTACTTTGAACGCCTCCGCGTCCCCCTCAACGAGCAGCGCCGCCTCGCCAACGTCGCGGTCGACACCGTCTTCGACTCCGTCTCCATCGCCACCACCCACCGCGAGACCCTTGCCGCCGCCGGCGTCATCTTCTGCTCCATATCGGAGGCAATTCAGGAGTACCCAGATCTCGTCCGCCGCTATCTCGGCCGCGTCGTCCCTCCGGGGGATAACTACTATGCGGCGCTCAATTCGGCAGTTTTCAGTGATGGGTCCTTCTGCTACATCCCCAAGGACACGACTTGCCCCATGGATATATCGACCTACTTCAGGATTAACGCGGTTGAGACGGGGCAGTTCGAGCGAACCCTAATTGTCGCTGAGGAGCGCGGCTTTGTGAGGTATTTGGAGGGGTGCACGGCGCCGATGTATGACAAGAACCAGCTCCATGCCGCGGTGGTCGAATTGTATTGTGCGGAGGATGCGGAGATTAATTACTCGACAGTGCAGAATTGGTACGCCGGGGATGAGGAAGGGAAGGGGGGGATCTATAATTTTGTGACGAAGAGGGGGTTGTGCGATGGGGCACGGTCGAAGATTTCGTGGACGCAGCTGGAGACAGGTTCTGCCATCACTTGGAAGTACCCAAGTGTGGTTTTGAAGGGGGATGATACGGTGGGGGAGTTCCATTCGGTGGCGCTGACGAAGAATTATCAGCAGGCGGATACGGGGACGAAGATGATACATGTGGGGAAGAATTCCAGGAGTAGGATCGTGTCAAAGGGGATTTCGGCAGGGCGCTCAAGGAATTGCTACAGAGGGCTCGTGCAGGTGATGCCTGGGGCGGAGAATTCGAGGAATTTCTCACAATGTGATTCGATGCTTATTGGGGACAATGCAGCAGCCAATACATATCCTTATATTCAGGTATGTTGATTGATTATGCGTGTTTTTATTGCAAGCGATGAAGCTATCTGGTGGAATTCATGCTTTATATGATGCTTGTGTGATTTCTTGACTATATGATCCTTAGTGTGGATAAATGAACTTCAAATAAGATGGTTCTGGACTAAACTGATGGTTGTAAGCAAATCAAATGCATATCAATGTGCATTGAGGCCTTGTTTGTTTCATGTAATTGAATTCCTAGGAATTCTGATACTATGTTTCTACAAGTGGTTAAAAATGAAGAATCAAAGGTGAATATCTAAAAATGACAGTTATGTAACCTCCCCTTTAATGAAGATCCAATAAAGGGAAGATGGGAAATGAATCCCCCGTTTTACCCGAGTAATTCAAATCTTAGGAAAGTTGAAGTCCCATTACATCACCACTTATATCCTTCACCCTTCACCTAATATCCTTTAACTCCTCGCCTCCTTAATAATCCTTTGGTGGAGCTCATTTGTGGCGCAGCCCCGGACTTTCGATCGAATAGACCAATCTCTTAGATGAGATTGATCGAATCCAACAAAGGAATTCCACACACAAAAGCACTCACAGCCATGAACACATGGAAAAAACTCACGTTGGTTATTTGATTGAATAATGCATCCCTTCACAAGATGAAGGTTCTTCTATTTATAAAGAAAACACTACTTCTAAACTAACAAGAACATTAAAAATAGTAACATACTTAATCCTACTCAAAATAGAATTTTAGAAAGCAAATCCTATTAGCAACTACTTAATATTACTAATTTAAATAGGATAGGGATCTCTGCCAATTTAGAGATCATGTGGATCCCATCAAGTGGGTCCATCAGGGGGGCCTGCGGGCCCTAGTCTTCTGTCGGGCTGCATCAACTCTCCCCGGCTTGAAAGAACTCGACTCCGGCAAGTTAATTGCTTGATAGCGCTCATAAAGATCTGGATTCAAGCGTTGAAAATCTGTTGCAGTGATCCATGAAGCATCAGAGAGAGGACGATTCTTCCAGCGGACATAGAACTTTTGAAAACCTCCTTGACGAGTAGAAACAATTTGATCATCAAGCACATCAACAATCTCATCAACAGGTGGAAGATTCGAAGGGAGAGCAATAGTCTGCTCTTCAGTGTCACCATCATTGTCATGACCATGGTAGAGTGTGTAAGATCCTCTACGTTGAAAGTAGAATTGACACCGAAATCAGATGGAAGATCAAGCACATAAGCATTGGAACCAATCTTTTTGAGAATCTTGTATGGACCAGCATTCCGTGGATGCAACTTTTTATAAGCTCCTGGAGGCATACGTTCGGGGCGGATACGGACCATGACCATATCTCCTTCAGCAAATTCAATAAATCGACGATGCTTGTCTGCTTGCTGTTTATAAGTGGCATTACTAGCAGATATATGGCGGCGGACCTCATCATGTACTTGTTGCATATGGTGAAAGAAGTTTTCAGCATCAGCACTTACTCTGGCATCTACCGGTAAAGAGACAAGATCAACAGGTAGTCGTGGTCGAACTCCTGTAACAGCTTCAAATGGAGAAGTACCAGTAGACCGATTGACCGAATTATTATATGCAAATTCAGCCATAGGCAATGCTTGATCCTAAGATGTGATGTGATCACGAACAAGGCATCGCAATAACTGTCCAAGACTTCTGTTTACCACTTCCGTTTGGCCATCAGTCTGAGGATGGTAAGCAGTAGAGAACTTGAGCTTAGTATTGGACAGCATCCATAAAGTCTTCCAAAAATAACTCATAAATTTGGTGTCTCGGTCTGAAACAATAGTCTTTGGAAGGCCATGTAGACGCACAACTTCTTTGAAAAAGAGCTTGGCAATCTTGTAGGCATCACTGGTAGAAGTACATGGAATAAAATGTGCCATCTTTGAAAAGCGATCAACAACCACAAAAACAGAATCAACTTTTCGTTGTGTCATTGGCAAACCTAGCACAAAATCCATGCTTATGTCTTCCCAAGGAGTATGAGGAACCGGTAAAGGCTGATAAAGTCCAGTGTTCTTCTTATTACCTTTGGATAGCTGACATGTCCGACAACGTTCGCAAATGCGAATAATGGTAGTCTTCATTCGGGGCCAATAATATCTATCGCTGACAAGAGCAAGAGTTTTATCACGTCCCAAATGACCACTACATCCTCCCGAATGCAACTCTTGGACAACATATTCACGAATGGATGTGGCAGGGAGGCAGAGTTGTGTACCTTTGAACAAGAAGTCATCATGAATGCTATAATGAGGATGCTTACCAAGATCACCATTGCTGATGTCTGCATAGATAGAACCAAAATCTGGATCCTCCGCATAAGCTAGCTTGAGTTGATCAAAACCTGGTACACTAACAGTCATGGTTGTCAACAAATGCTTTCGTCGACTAAGTGCATCAGCTATCAAATTATCTTTTCCTGCCGTGTGGCGAATACTGAAACTGAACTCCTGTATATATGCGCTCCACTTGGCACGGTTGGCACTGATCTTCTGCTGTGAATGTAGGTGTCGCAAAGCATCATTATCTGAATAAAGAACAAACTCGTTGCCAATCAAGTAATGTCTCCAATGACGAAGTGATTGTACCAAGGCATAGAATTCCAAATCATAAGAGGAGTACTTTTTTCTTGGCATCAGAAAGTTTTTCGCTGAAAAATGCAATCGGGTGTCTCTCCTGACTTAGAACACCCCCAATGCCGACATTCGAAGCATCACAAGCAATTTCGAAGACTTTGTCAAAACTTGGAATTTGTAAAACTGGTGCCTCTGTGATTTTTCGCTTGATTTCTTGAAAGGCTCTAGTAGCAGAACTAGGCCACTTAAATTCACCCTTTTTCGTGCACTCTGTGACAGGAGCCATAATGCTGCTGAAGTTTCGAATGAACCTTTTATAAAAGTTTGCAAGACCATGAAAGCTTCGAACTTCAGTGAGTGTAGTAGGAATTGGCCAATCCAAAATTGCTTTGACCTTCTCAGGGTCCATTTTAATTCCTTGTGCCGTCACAACATAACCCAAGAAGACAACAGATTCACTCATAAAAGTGCACTTCTTGAGATTAATATAAAAACACTCCCGGCGAAGGAGTTGGCAAATTGTGTCCAGATGGTGAAGATGTTCTGCTTTTGTCCTGCTATAGATTAGTATATCATCGAAGTAAACGACGACAAACTTTCCAATATAAGGCTGCAGTAATTGTGTCATGACCCGCATAAAAGTACTGGGTGCATTGGTTAACCCGAAGGGCATAACCATCCATTCATAAAGACCATCTTTGATCTTAAAAGCAGTTTTCCACTCATCACCTGGCCTTATTCGGATTTGATGATAACCACTTCGCAGATCAATTTTTGAGAAAATACATGCACCAGTCATCAAATCTAGCATATCATCTAATCTGGGGATTGGGAAGCGGTACTTTACCGTGATTTTATTGATGGCACGACTATCCACGCACATACGCCAACTTCCGTCTTTCTTTGGAGTGAGAAGTGCAGGTACTCCACAGGGACTGAGGCTTTCCCTGATATATCCCTTTTGTAAAAGATCATCAACTTGCCTTCTTAATTCTGTGTGCTCCATAGGACTCATCCGGTATGCAGGTAAATTTGGCAAGGAAGCACCTGGGACAAGGTCAATGGCATGTTGGATGTCACGTAATGGAGGAAGCTCATTGGGCAGTTCATCTGGAACTAGGTCAGCGAATTTCTTCAAAAGTGGTTTTACTTCTTGTGGGACAGATGTAGCAGGAGATTCTTTTGGAACTTGTCTAGCAATCAGTGCATACATGACACCCTGTTCTTTGCTTTCATCTTCAAACTTCCTCATGGTCAATATAGGAAGTGCTGGAGCTATATCAGATGTGGAGGAAGATTTAGCGGGCAATGGAAGTAACCTAATCTTACTTCCTTTCCAGTTGAAAGAATAAGTATTGTGCTCATGATCTGTGATGACCTTCAGTTTCTTTAACCATGGTCGTCCAAAGAGGATATGTGTAACGTTCATTGGAATGACGTCACAACGAATTGTATCTTCATAATTACCGACTCTGACAGGGACGACACATTGCTTCCGAACAGGAATGGAATAATTATTGACCCATGCAACTTTATAAGGTCTTGGATGCTTTTCAGTTGGTAGCTTGAGTTACTCGACTGCCTCTTGAGAAATAACATTTATCGCGCTGCCCCCATCAATGATCATATTACAAGACTTGCCCTTGCAATTGACCCGTGACCGGAAAATAGATGCATGATTCCAGTCGTCATTTTCTTCTATTGAATCAGCTACTAGGAGACGACGATCAAGGAAAAGCAGTGGGGTACCATCATCAGCTTCTGTATCTTGGAATTGATCTATTGCAGTTTCATTTTGAGGCTCTGCATTGAACAGCTCTGCGTCTATTTCCTCATCATATTGCTCATCATCTTCTGGCTCATTAGTAGCATATAAATTTCTATGAGGACACTCGGCTGCATAATATCCCTTTTGTTTACAAGCATAACAAACAATTTCTCTTTTATCTAACCTTCCGCGGCCACGATTATCATTCTGATTTTGCTGCACCCGCTGATTTGGCTGTGGCAAAGCTTGCCTCTGCTGGATGGCTTGCTGTGGCCTCGGTGATGCTTGCTGGAATGGTCTAGGAGGAGGAGGAGGAGGAGGACGAAAACCTTGCGTCTGAGTACGGTTAAAAGTAGGTTCAGGTCCTCTTCTAGTGGAAGACTCCCCGACTTGAAAAGTGTTGCGTCTCCGCAACTGGAGTTCATGCTGAGCTTTCCTGGCTTTACAAAATACCTCATCAACTCTGGTGTAATCAAACATGGCAACTTCCCGTCTGACATCATTGCGCAATCCATCTCTATATCGAGTGATAGTGAGGCGATCATCTGTTTTCAAATTACAACGAACAATATATTCTCGAAATTTGTTTGTATATTCTTCCACAGATAGATTGCCTTGCTGGAGAGTAAGATATTCTTGGTGCAGTGTGTCAATGTAATCAGAAGGAAGGAAATTGTTCTTGAGCCTTTCTTTCATGTTGACCCATCTAATAATGGGCTGTCCCAAAGCAAGTTCATTATTTTCAACACCATACCACCAGATTCTAGCAGGACCCTTAAGTTTAACCTTCGTAAAGGCTATCCGCTGCTCATCATTCATGTTATACCAAGTAAAATAATCTTCCAGGGAATTAAGCCAATCAACAAAAACTTTCGGACTGACATCTCCAGAGAAATCAGCAACATCAATTCTGACTTTCTTCGTGATATCATCAGTGCGTTGTGCAACCATGGGACCCTGGGTGTCTCGTTCAGCAAGGAGACGCTGTACAAAGTCACGCATGGACTCACGCGGCTCAATCCTTTCTGTTTGGATGGGTGTGACTATTTGTGTGGAAGTGGATGACCCTTCCTTTGCAACCGACTTGGTATTTTGTAATTCAATAAGTGCAGTCTCTACGGTGTGTAGACGATCCATTACTTCGTCCATATCTTGGCCCAGTTTGAATAATTGTTCATCACGTTCTTTGTCCGTGAGCCAATGACTGAGATTGTCACCTCTTCTAGGCATGGTTGGATTTTTTTTTCTGTTTTTTTTTTTTTTTTTTTTTTTTTTTTTTAAGAGAGCTGGGTCGGGTCTGGACTCAATTCAAGCCCAATGGTAGGTCGGGCTCAAACTTCGGCCCAGTACAATGCTTCCGGCCCACGTGTTTCAAGAGATAAAAATTGTCTCTTTTCTCCTCGGCTTCTGTGCGCAAAGAAAAAAATAAGGGGAAGGCTTACTGGTTTGGACGAAACGAAGGAGGGAGAACCTTGCGCTGGAGCGGGTGGGGGCGAGGCCGGGGGACGGCTGCTGCGACCGGCTGCTGGAGACGACGACGGTGCTGGAGTTCTCGTCGGTGCCAGGTACGCCTATTTTTTTTTTTTTTTTTTTTTCGATTTCTGTTCTCTGTTTTCTGCTTCTTCTTTCTGCTGCTCTTTTCTCTCTCTCGATTGCTGCTTCTTTTTTTTTTTTTTTTTTTGATGGGTGGGTTTCGACGAGACTAGAGGGACGAAGGCAGAGCGTGGGTGCCTTTGGGTTTTAGGGCTGGGACGTGAGAGGGAGATGGGATTAGGGCGTCAGGTGAAGGGTTGGGTGCGGCTTGGGTTCGGCTGGGTTGTGGGGCTTCGGTTTGGGATTGGGGTTAGGGAAGGGGGTTTGTGAGTGAAAGGGTTTTGGGATGGAGATGAAGAACGGTGATGCTGGGAGATGAAAGAAAATGCGCTGGGATTTTTGGGGTTAGGGAATTAGGGTTTCGGGATTTTGAGGATTTGGGGTTTTGAGGAAAAAGTGGTTCGGGGTCTTTGGTTAGGGTTAGGGTTGGGTGGATTTTGACAGTGGGAATGGGTTGGGGTTTTGGTTTCGGGAGATGTTTTGGAAAAGGATTTGGGTTTTGTGCGCAGTGGTATGGGTGGGATTTGGTAGCGGGAGATGGCCGGAAGGGTTTTCTGGGTTCGGGGATGGGGTGAGTGGTGGTGCTGGGGTCTTCGGCAGTGGCTAGGTTGTAGTAGGTTGTATCGGCAGGGAGAGGAGTTGGGTTGGATGGCGTGGGATGATGTCGATGGGTAGACGATGATGAACCAGAGAAGACAGTTGTTTCTCTGGCGACCGGATCTGGTCTCTGATACCAATTTGGCGCAGCCCCGGACTTTCGATCGAATAGACCAATCTCTTAGATGAGATTGATCGAATCCAACAAAGGAATTCCACACACAAAAGCACTCACAGCCATGAACACATGGAAAAAACTCACGTTGGTTATTTGATTGAATAATGCATCCCTTCACAAGATGAAGGTTCTTCTATTTATAAAGAAAACACTACTTCTAAACTAACAAGAACATTAAAAATAGTAACATACTTAATCCTACTCAAAATAGAATTTTAGAAAGCAAATCCTATTAGCAACTACTTAATATTACTAATTTAAATAGGATAGGGATCTCTGCCAATTTAGAGATCATGTGGATCCCATCAAGTGGGTCCATCAGGGGGGCCTGCGGGCCCTAGTCTTCTGTCGGGCTGCATCAATTTGACCATGAAATTCTATGTAATCTATGCAAAACAGGCCCTAAGTGTCCTCTTGTACTAGCATCATGAAGCGTTTGAAGCTAAAAGCCTTGTTGCTGTTAGATCTATTTTGCAACCAATATGAAAAGTGATGAAGTGTAATTACATGTGTTTAGACAGTAGAACTCGTGTCCTATAGTAACATGTTGCACCTTATGGCATCCATATTCCATTTTTGTCTAATTGTAGTTTCATTTTGGTGGATAATGTCTCCAATTGATTTTTCATTTGTACCTTTTGAAATGATCTTTCATTTGAACCTTTACTCCACATTTTAACGTAAATTTAATCCAACAATTAATGCACTGTAAAATGATTGGATCTACATTTTAGTAGTCATTCTTCTCCTTGTTCCTTTTCAGCCTGTTATTAGTTATAAAATGGTGTATTATTAGTATAATGGAGTAGATACAGTGAGAAAAGGGTTAGTTAGTCCTTGTAAAGGTTGAAACAAAGCAAATAACTGTATGTACTCTTGTAGTCTTGTTGATTGCACTTGACTGGTCATGTTACATGTCCAAAGTACTGAAACAAATAAATTAATTAAATACATAGAATCTATATGGCTTCTGATGTCAACTCATTTTCATTTATTTTTTAATTTTTAGCATCATATAAAGATCCCTAATGCACAATTAGACTTGTGTTTAGAAAAGTGCTACCTTAATTATATTTATTTGACCACAAATATCTACTTTTCCAAGTAGTGATTTTTTATCCCATTATTTCCACTCTGGACCCTATAGATTGATACCTGTCCTATAAATAGTGCAAAGCTCGAACAAATAGCAGGGAGATCACCCTCTTGTGTCTAAAAGCTGAACCCGAGACATGCAACTGCTTAGCAGGCACCCTCACTTCAATAATTTCACTTAGAAATTGATTTTCAAATTCAACATCACAGTAAATTCTTAATATTCTAGATGTGAGGAGCATTTTAGAAAATTTAGGCATCATTGCATAATTGCAAATGTGGAACTTCCAAACAGGAGATGATGGATCAAAGAATTTCACGTATGTAGAAGTTCAGAAAAAGTCCCTAGATGTATTGAAGGGTCGCAAGTTCCAAGTTCAAGAAAGTAGAAGGGGCAAACCAACAAACTCATTACATGAAATTATGAGGAAGGACATGAACATGGTTTTCAATAGGTTAGTGAGACAAGTACAACTCATTAGATGGGATGAGGCTTCGATGATGATGGTAGAACTTTTAAGTCATCTCTGTTGACTAAGAAACTTTTAAACGAACCAACCAGGTTAAACTTTTTTAACATTTGGCTTAGTGCTTCTTTAATTATCTCTAATAAGATGGGAAATTGGCCTGTAGGGATTGGTCTGGCCCAAAGGGCTGTGACACGCTCTATTATGAACAAAAAACAAAAAAGATGGGAAATTGTTACCTTTCATAAATAAATAAATAATAAGGGAAATCAAGGGTTTCCTTGGTTCAATCTTCAAGGTGCCCCAAAGAAGCCTCAGGATTCCGGAGGGCTATTTATAATAATTGAATTTTCTGCTGATGCTAGTCCACCTTGGTCTATTTCATTGAGCCCAGACCAGCATCCCCATTGTTCTTAGATCGTGAAAAGGCTCCAATCTACGCTGTTAGAATCCTTCTCTAGATCTAGTTTAGTAGGATATAGAACATTTATCTAGAATTGAGGCACTTATTAGTAACAAGAACCCCATCTAGAACTTGATGGCCATAAAATTAGGGCACACTGAGTGGGTATATATCTGCATAAAGCTTTGATGTAGAGACATGCCCAAAATCTTTGTTAGGATTTTGTTTTGTGTTTTTTGGCTACATAAATCTTTGTTAGGATTTTATAGACACTACCTACGAAACATATTGGCTAGTAATATCTAATGGTTAAATGGTCTTCTTTTTATGGAATTAAAACAATAAATGAAGCTCCCATGCGACAGGAAAGGTTTTCCTTGATAATGGAAATACTTCAAGAAAGGCATAATATTTTCTCTTTTATATCCTTCCATAATTGGAAGAAGTGAATAGGAAAAACCTCTAGTTCTAGGGCTCCATCTTCACTTTATTCAAATGTGATTGTCCTAGTTTCCAAAGTAAATCCCTTATTGCACCAATCGGCTTTCTGTACGAATCAGGAGTAAGAATAACTTATCCAGCTAAAATATCCCTGCCATTTCCTTTAGATATAGTAACTGAAAGAAATCAGTTATTGTTTCGTTAGATCATCCATTGTTTCCAAAGTCCAAGCAATACCCCTTTTTTAAGGCACTGGGTGTCATTACCTTCTCATCAACAATATACTAAGAGAGGATTTGGTGTTTATGTGACCTTATTTCAACTTTTTGTTAATGTTAACTTATAGGTTTTTTTTTTTTTTTTTTTTTTTTTTTGAATGATTGGTGACTTATAGTTTTTGTTGAAGTTTTTCCCCTCATGGGACTCCCACACAGAGCTTATGCTGAAATTTGAATCTCCCCCATTCAGTGGGGAATGGGGATTCAAAATCCTGCATAAAACTAATGTGGGAGTCATGTAGGGGAGAAAAGCTAATTTTAGTAATGATAGACAAACGGAGATGAGAGAAAAATACTGGATAGCTATCAAGTTATCAACAAAACCAAGTAAAAAAGAAAATAGGAAAATGCCGCACAAGGAGTCAAAGCAGACTCAAGAAAAGAAAAACTGAAGTATGCTAATGCCAAACTAGGATGCCCAACACCCTCCTCGCAGGCTTGTTAGGTCCTAGTTTGCATTCCTTTTAACATGGATGAAGGAAGCACCAAGACATCTGGGTAAGCCAACTACCTCTTCCACTACATCAGCGAATCTCCACGGAGCCTTGCGATAGGTTGAAGCCCAACAGATAGCACAAAAAGAGTCACCTTCCCAATAAGCTGATGAATGTCCAAGCTGAGGAAGGAAGCCACCTCATGTTGACTCCTCATTATGGTGGCCAAAGAGATGTCTCTAAATTAGGTAGGATGGATGCCCAAGAAGCTATATAGAATCTAAACTTATACACCAAAGCTTCCACCATAGAAGATCTCTCAAAGAAGCTCCTATTTATTTCTTTCCAAATAACCAGATGACAATAAGAACAGATAACTTCCACATGGCTCCCCTAGATGATCCCACTATCGATCTCCATGCTTCAAACAACTGGTAAAGGCTAGAAGGGAGAACCCAGTTGCATCCAAACCATTGAAGAACTGATGACCAAAGGACTTGAGTGGTCTAGCAGTTAGCATGAAATGGTCATCTCCTCTCAAAATTGCTAGGAAAAAAAAGTCCCATGAAAATGCATCTGGACCTAGCGCTCTTCCACCTACCAAATCGGATATCCCATCCTTGTCCTTTTCTTGTTCAAATTTCCGCTCCAACCATTCTGCATTGTGGGCCCAATAGTATTGAATTCCAAATTATTCAAGCCTGGGCAATTCCAAATTTCCCTTGAATATAATGTTCTTGAAGAAATCAGAGACATGCTCTATGACCTCCTCCCTGTTTCAAATTGGGTAGTGCAAAAATCGAGATTCTATTTGGGTGGTTCCTAGCCGAAGCCTTTAAAAAATTTTGTATTTTCACTGCTACTTGTGCTTCCACTTCATCTCCTCTTCCCTGATTTTCTTTTGCAATTGTTACTTGAGATGCTATCTCTGATTTTGTTCAGAAGTGTTTCCAGATTAGGATTAGGACTCTAAACTCTATATAAAGGATTGTAACCCCTCCTTAAGGATCAATTGATTGATAAATAAAATTCTCGAGTTTTCTGTCAGTTATTGTCTTTGGTGTGAAACCAAGACTGTTTGGATCTTCGATCCTAAGCTTCAGCTTGGAGAATAGTCTTTGGCTACTCTTTCCCTACCCATGCTGCTTTCTTTATGAGGCTGCATATTCTTTCACTTGTGACCAGGACTAACCAAATCTGAAAGGGGCTAGCCCCCTGTACTTCATGCTGAGAATCCCCCAGTGTGAAGCAATGATTAGAAGAGGGCGGCTAGCTGCACCATATTCTGATAAATCACATCACTCTGTAGAAATAACAACTTATCCAACCTTGCAATAAAAGGTATATACTGATTATGAGATCATGTGAACCCCAGCCCACCCCTCCCTTCCTCTCTCTTCTTCCTCTTCCCACCACCAACCCCAAGATATCAAATAAGTAGAAAATTACATGACAAATCAAGCTATACAGCATTGTTTTCTAATTGATTCTGATTCCGGGCAAGTCCTTCTGGTAATCAATGTTTTAGAACCGGACAGACTTGGCATCAAATTGGTGAATGCTGTGGTTTGTCACACCATGTCTGCTGGTGGGTATTCAATTGAAGTGCAACATCAACATCTATTATACTCTAAAACAAGGGGAATAAGTAGAGTGATGAGAGAGCAGCACATGCCCCTCTAGGTAAAGACTATGTGTACCTTACTCTCGGTAAATCTGTGATTACATTACCGATGGAAAGAGACTATTCATTGTTTTTTTTTATTTTTTTTGCAATGTTATTTTCATTTTACACACGTTAAATGCTATTTTATTAGAAAACATAATTCATATATTGAGATTTTCTTTATCTATTGTATAAAATAGAAAGTTAACTAGGGCCTGACATATCCTCTAATACCATCTTCCCCACACCTCTGTCTTTGTGTGTGTAATTTTTACACGTTTCTTCCTAAAATCCATCCTTTAATTGAATCTCCTAAAATTCCTCACTATGTAACTTCTAAAACATTTATTAATATCTAAGATTGATTAATTTGAGAAAGTTATTTTGATAACTGTTCAAATTCATAATAAAAAAGGTATATTGTGTATTTGGCTTTGCATTTCTATCCTAATTGTTCTTCTTCTTTTCCATCCCGAACACCACTATCTTTTTCTCTATTTTTTTGGGTGTGTGTGTGGTTTTTTTTTTTTTTTTTAGGTTTTTTTTTTTTTTTTTTTTTTTGTTTTTCGTGACGCGATCTGATGATAGTAACCATCTGATTAAGGGCTTCGAAGTTTAAATGACTATATATGAAATATGTAGAGCCATTCATTACTGGGTCCCCTAATGAGATTTCCATGAATTATGATAATTAAATCATTTTCAGTATAGAGCCATCTGCTAATCCATGACAAGATATGACTAGACTGAGGATGGACATGTGCCAAGAGAGTTAAATGAGGAAGCAAACACACTAGCGAAAGTGGGAGCAGCAACAATCTTTGAGAGTTGCAATTGATATTTCTGCTTCACAATGGGTCCATAAACTTCAGATGGTTTTTTTTTTCTCTCTCGGTGCCTTCTATTATTTGACCATGATAAAATATTTCACTGCTCAATGAACCTCCCTCTCTTTGGTAACTTACTTGACCATAATATAATTTTTTACCACTCAAGGAACCTCTCTCTCTTGGTACCTTCCATCATTTGACCCTAATAAAATTTCTCACCACTGAAGGAACAAAGGTATTTCATTCAAGTGCCAAATGTCACCGCTCAAGAAGCAAAGGCATTTCATTCAAGTGCCTGTTAAAGCCAGACACAGATTGCCACACAAGTCCATGCATCCTAAAATTGAGGGGGTGGAACTGTTTGTCATGTTTGCCAAAGCACACCATATCATCCATGAAAACTGCAGGATGAACAGCTTATTGCCGTCCTATTTGCTGCTTGTCTGAACTATTCTGTCCATTAATGAGGGAATGCATTCATTCCATTAGATTAAAATAAATAAATAAACAAGGGAAAAGTAGCACACAGTTGGTATTGTTGTGTCAAATGCTCAAATTCTACCTTAAAATTCATCTTGAACCCTAAGCCGGTGCCACCACATAAGTAACCTCAACTGATGCCCACCACCTCTTGTTGACATATCATATGATATAGAGACATTGCATGAGTGGATCTCCTTATTGTCTTTTCTATATCATTCTGCTGTAAATCTGTATCTTAGTACTTGCTACCAATCCCAGTAAAATGTTATGCTAAACTAGTTGATCTCTAACTGAACAGGTGAAGAACCCGACAGCCCGTGTTGAACATGAAGCCAGCACCTCTAAAATTGGCGAAGATCAGCTATTCTATTTTGAGCAAAGGGGTATTGACCATGAAAAGGCTGTTGCAGCTATGATTGGTGGGTTCTGTCGGGAGGTCTTTAACGAGCTCCCACTAGAGTTTGCAGCTGAAGCGAATGAGCTCATGAGCATTAAGCTTGAGGGATCTGTTGGGTAGATCACAATTATATGGACATTTTGATGTTGCTTTGTCAATATCTCCTTGCAGTGAATCTTCTTGTGATCGTCCCAAAACGCTGCTGCTTGTATGTATGAATCCTTTTGCAATATGTTTCAATATATAAATGCATTCAATATTTGTAGCTCTTTGAAAAAAAATAAAATGAGAAGTCTACAATAATACTCTTCTGCGTATGCGTTTACGAAATATGTTTTTTAACCATTGCTGTGGGACTTAGGATTCAATGTGGTATTCGATGTAAGTAATTAGGCCCCTGAATGAGGGAATGCAATTAGTTTATTTAAATACAAATGCTGTCGACAACTGAAAAATGGTTGCATCACCTCTTCAGTGGTTGAGCTTTCCAACATTCTCTGGAAACCATTTCCAGAGAATGGTGTGTGATGTTTCAGGTTTTAAGGATCCATCTGGTTGAGAAACATTCTATGGGAAGAAGCTGGCTTGGCATAAAGTCTAACACTTGGTTGCAAGGAAAATCCTTGTTCCTCTGAATTTTGTATTTGGTAGTGGAATGGAATTCTTGAAACTCTTATGTACTAGGTAGTGGAATAGTTCTCTCCTAGGAAATAGTTTTTGATGAGGAGAAATAGTTTTAAAGGAGCTCTCTCCTCGGAAATAGTTTCTATCAAATTCTCCAAATCTATCAACTGCTCACCTAATTTCATTCATTCATTTCATAAATTCCCATACGGTGAAGTTTTCTTAATCAGACAACAAACCTGTTAGCAATTGGCATGCAGACATAATTCACGGAACCCCACACGAGAAATGGTAAACTATCTCAGTCCTAAACTAGCCTAATTTAGGCTTGGGGATCATCCCTGGTGCTCTGCTGGAGTGATCCATGCTGGAAAGCCGGCTGCTGGTGCTAGGGATCAGCCCCTGGCACTTTAAGGTTAGCTGGGATGCCGTTTACCACTGAGCTATCCAATTGTTCTCGACTTTAGTTGAACTTAGTTACATTATATCTAAATACAAATTTTTATTACCTCTCTTTTACTTGAAAAAAAATAATAATAATTCATGAGATGGATGCCCATTGATGGGGAGCGTGGAACATACAACTTAACTAGGATGTACTCCTCAAACATGCCTCACACCAGGAATGGTAAGCCCCAGTCCATGCCATGTACCTTTGATTCCTTTGATAATGTCATTCTACTGCTGTGTTTTGGTTCTCTGTTCTTTTAACTGTACACTTGTGTCTCCTCAAAATATCCAAGCTATCTAAAGAGGCAACCAAAAATGGAAATGTCACGACCCAAATTTCGGGGCCATGTCGGATATCCGAATCGTGATTATACAGTAATATTTATCAGGCATTCATCAAATAATTTTCACAATGAATTAGGCATTTAGTTTAAAATAAATTTTCAATTATAATTATCAATAATCTCTAAATAATCAACTTATTATGTCTTGACTCAAATCAATAATGTTGCTAAAACATTAAATAATTTCTCCTAAACAAGGACTAATAATTCTATCAAATATATTAAGTTTTTCTCGTTCTCTCCCTCCAGCCACGCATGCTGAAATTTACGTGCTGATCATCATTCCATTCTGTCCCACCCGCAATATAATTACCTGGAGGGGGCAACACAAAATTGGTATTATTGGTGAATGAATTTTTCTAATTTACACAAGCTGTATATGTAATATCACATAATCATCAAATCTGAATCAATAGATCAATTATCATTAAAAGTACAACCATATGCAAATCCGTGCCCATGCACATTACCACGCCTCAAAAGGCTCATCGTATACATGTATATTGGTCACCATGACCCTGTCTCATCAGACACGTCCACAAAGGACCAGCCGCTAAAATGGCCCAGACACTAAGTCTAATATCCCACGTCTGGGATCCCGTGCACAATATCACATAACAACCAGAGTTCATCATTACTAATAATTTACACAATAGTATTGTGGGACCAATCCCAAACCAATCCCCATTAAATTAGTGCCCCACTTCTGATCATAATAGGTAAGGGATGATCTAGGAGAGGCTCACCTTCATAGAATATTAATCAACGTGGCAGAATCATACTAAATATTCCAAGATAACCCATACAATTTATTATAACTATATGAAAATCTTAATTAATTTGGTGGAATGTTTATTTAGTAATTATATACCAAGTCTAGGGCTAATTTCCCCATTCATAAATTCCATCCAATACACACTTACACACATAGAAATTGTTACAGCAATGAATTCACGCCTGAAACCTTCTTAAGTGAAATCCAGTGGGTCCCGCTGGACCAAACCAAGATCAGACCTAATGTCTAAGGTCGCCCAGGGATAGGCTTTACTTTTAATGGATTGGATTCACCATCAAACATTGTTACTGGGCCCCACAGTCTCAATAAACAAAGAAAATTCATGAATAAACCTCTCCATTAACAAAATTGAAGTTTCTGGATAACTGGGCAAATGGGGCCCAGGTCACATGGGACCACCACCATCCAGGTCGTCCTTGGGCCCCCTTTAAGATGTGGGGTCCTAATCTCTAGTCAACTTAGGTAGTGGACCCCAGTATGGATGTCGACCTTCAGCTCTATTTCTGTTTCAATCACGCGTGGTTTCCTTTAGTTCTTTTGGATAGTGGGTCATACTGTTCCCACACCCTAGATGTCCTTGATGTCTATGGTCGCCCATCAGTCCTCTATCCATTGAATGGATTTGATCTTTGATCAAGTGGGCCAGGTCGTCCCACTAAGGCATGTCGATATTCAGCCAAAAACTGGTAACTACCGCCTCCCTTCTAACAAGGCAATTGGATGAGGGCCTAGATGGAGCCCACTCCTCATGGGTCCTCCACCCTAAGGGTCGCCCATGGCCCCCTTGATAGATCCCTAGATCAGATCTCCCATCCGATAGGCCATGTGGTCCCACAACCCCTTAAGGTCAATCTGTGTCATTGATGACAGCCCTCTGGTTTCTGTATAATGCACAAATACTTAGCAATTCAAGAAGAAACAAGAATTAACAACTCCCTAGGATTTATACTCTTCACAATCAAGATGTTTTAAGTTCCACAAAAGAATTTCTGAGTAACCATAAACACAGGAACTATTACTGAAACTGCACTAATTCTATTTCAATTGGATCATACACCATCATCAGTCTCCTAATCCAAAGAACTTAATATTTAGGAAGATCCACTCACCTTTGGTAAACAATTGTTGCCTTTGCAATATGCGGACGCGAATAGAACATGAGTAGCCTTCCCTCCTTCTCCTAATTGACAGCCACAAAACTCTCTCTCTCAGAATTCTCTCCAAAGAAATAGAATACCATAATATTGTCGTTGATTTACTTATATATATATATATATATAAATATATATAATAGAGTCATATTCCTACTCCTCTTCCTCTTTCTAATTAGTGTAGTTATATAACTCATATGCTTTCTAAAACTCTTCACGTGAGACAACTCTAATTTTCATATAAATAATACTTCTAATCTCATAATAAGATATCAGCTAAGGAACTAACTGAGCCAGACTAAGCCTGGGCCTAGGATATGTAGGATATTACAGGAAAGTAGTGGGACATGAATAAAAAGAAAGAGACTATAAACTAGACAGCTGATATCCGTGGATCTGACTACCCTTAGACCAGCCAATAAGGCTTGAATTTGAGTTTGGAAAGAAATGGCTGGGTCCAAAGTCTCTACCAAGGATGATGAGGACCTGTGCAACTGAGGTGGATAGATTAGTACAGGCTCCTTTTATAGGGGGCTTTTGTTTGCAAGATTCTTGAATGGATATCATGTTATTTGAAATCTTTGAAAGGCATGTGAATGGTTGTTTCCCAAAATTTAGATATCCCTATATGGTTCATGAGTTCTCAAAAATCTAGCCGCTTCCAAAATGCCCAAAAGGGACAAACAGCATTTGGAATCAGTACATATCCTCCTCTGGACAGAACTACTCAGAATTCCAGAAAACAAATAGACAGTACACATTTCAGAAGGTTTAAGGCCCCATCAAGGTATATCTTGACCTCCTTGAAGTAAGGATAAAATGTGATCTAAAATTGTAGTAGACTACTGATTGAATAATTCAATCCTACTGTAAATGTTCAACATCATTGATAATAAATTATTTTATTGTAAAAGGTATGTTTAGTTTAGTATAGTAGGTATAAGCCAATAAAGATAAGGGGCTAGAACTGTCAGCCAGTGAATCCATCTATTATGGAGCATTGATACCAACCCTATCCACAACAACCAAAATGCCAATTGATTGAAGATGATATATTTATGTTGCAGAAGGACCCGCCGAAACCTTCCATCTGATCCAGGTGAGGTACCCTTGAAAGTGGAGTGTGAAAATACCATTGGGGGTAGGAAGTCGCAATTAGTAGGCATAGGAATGGCAAATGAACCTCCAAACGAGACTATTGTCTAGTTAGTTGAGGACATGTGTAGTGAGTGTGAGTTGGGTTTATAAGAATTGAGGCACTGAGTTGGGCCTAGGGAGTGAAATGTTTGTTACGATTCTCCTACAACATGCAAATAACACACTTATTCCAATTAGAAATTCTAGATATATATATATATATATATATATATATATATAATACAATCAACAGGTGAGGTCCATTCCTCTCGGGCCTAAGGTCAAAGAGGCTCCCTAAAGATGTGCAGAATTGAAGAAGCCTCTTTGATATGGGAGTTTGTAGTATACATACGGCTGCAAAAGGTTGCAAAGAGACTTGTGATTAACACCAATTAAAGGAGATCTGATATGGTGTAAAGAAACTATTCGTGCAATGAAATTTAAAGACTTGTAATTAAAGACCCTCGTTCTCTCTCTCTCAAGTCTCAACCCCTCTCCTCTTTTTATGCATCTCAACCCGAACCTTATCCGGACTGTTCAATTGACATGTTATTCCATAAACTGAGGCTTTCATTATGAAAATTTTTTCCATTCAAGTCAATATGTCTTGAGATCAATTTCTCTTATTGCCGACGAGGTTTCCAGCCTCTTTTAGAACCAACTATTCCACGGGCACGTAAAGTCCTTACCTCCCCCTACGCACCAAATAAATCAAGCTTTTGCTTGGGCAAGTGCACTAGGAAGAGTGCGCGAGCTCAAAACTGCAACCTCCGGCTGAGCTGCGAACCTAGCTAACTGCGCTACCCCTTGAGCTTATTCTTGGGGTAAGTGAACCTAGATAATAGTGATGTAGAGTTCAAGAATCGTGGTGCTAGAAAGGTGGTTCTATCTTTGGAAACATAAGATCTAGATCAATTCAAGCCGTCCATCATTAAGTTCCATGATCAGGGTGTCCATCCTAGCTCTAGTTCATTCAAAGTGAAGTAGATGGGATTACTTTGAGATTGACAGTATCAGATATTCTCACCTGGGTGCTTGATTCTACTTGATTCATAGCTATGGGTGTTTAAAATAAATAAATAAAACCGAAAAACCGTCTATCCGACTGAATCAACAGTTAACAACCGTGTTTCAAAGTTTCAATTACGGTTACGGTTATTAAAATTGAAAAACCGTGCTTCACGGTTCGGTTTTGATTTTCATTCTCGACTCACAGTTATTAACCGAACTGAACCATACAATACAATTCGGATAACCGTTTTTCCCAAATATACGGTTAACCGAACCATTGCACCCCAATTTTAAAGAAATAAAAAAAGATGAAAGGGGGTATTGTGTAATTTTATAGCTTAAATAATCCCTTTTAACTTTTAAGTCCTAATCATTGGAACAAAAAACGAAAGAGAGAAAACTGAAGATCAAGGATGTGTGTGCTAGAAAAATACACTTTATTATTTCATTTGTCTATGTAAACATTTTAATGCACCTTTAGTATTTTGGAATTATGTAAGTTATTATCTAGGATATTTGTTTTTACCTTTTGAACATGTATTTTACATTTTGACCAAAAAAAAAAAACATGTATTTTAAGTGACAATTAACCGGAACGAAACCGTCTAATACGGTTAACCGTAGTTTGGTTTCTTAATGGTTTGTTAAGGTACGATTATGGTTACGATTTTTAAAAAATAAAAATCGTAAAATACTGTTCGGTTAACGAATTTTTGAAAACACATGGTTAATCGAATCGTTACACCCCTATCCATAACAAATCTTCAAGTTTGTAGCGATCTATTCTTATGTGATTGGGGCATTTATCGTTCCAAAGACTTGCAACATATATTTGAAAATGGAAAATGTTCTTTTCTTTTACAAGCTGGACTGCACATTTCTTTCGTTAAGTTCCCCCGATCAAGGTGTCCATCCAAGCCCTAGCCATTGATCATGCTAAGTGAATTAAACCGGATTGATCTCAAATAGAAAATCTTTATTCATCTTCACATCAAGTGCTTGGTTCTACTTGATACACAACTCATCTTCAAGTTTTCAGCAAACAATTCTTTTCTGATTGCTCCCTTTTACCACGCCAAAGACTGTCAACTTGTACAAGAAGGAGAAATTTTCTCTTACAAGCTATGGGGCCCACTTGGGCCCACCTTTGATCAGTAAAACCCCTTTGATAATTTTGTCATTCCATGATCCAGCATCATGCTTAATTTTACACTCATTGAACCTTCACTCATTGTTGGATTGAATCTAAAAAATATATACGATTAAGATGACAATTAAATCAAGGACTAGGATAATTTTGGTGGGCTGTTTTTCTCAGAACCCCCTCATGGATACGCTCAGAAAAGAACATTCTCCCTGGAAAAAAGGGGGTGCAAAATACATCCATGCATTGTGATGATGTTAGTAATTAACTTCCGTAGAGTCCACTTCACTAAATATGGTGGAAGTGGGGCACCACATGATGAAATCTAAGTTGTTCACCCAATTATACATTTATACACAAAACAAGTGGCCCCCTCAAGGAAACTGCCTGCCTTGGCAAGGTGTACTTGGTTTCTCTGCCTCAAGTAATGTGGCCCAATCAGTTTTTTTTTTTTTTTTTTAAATAGCTGCAAAGCCCACCCACAATTCCATTAATGCTTCACCATCAGATCTGATTTGGTGGGCCAGCTGATAATACACAGGACATCTTTTTGTGAAGGGACTGTTCACCTGGTTCCTTTATTCACCTATCTTCTAACACATACCTTTACTGGTACTGGTACTCAGGAATCGAATCAGAAGCTTTTAATGGTTGATGATCCGAGGATAGAAAGTTGACCATCTTGCCCTATACTTTATTCACCCATCATGTCAGCAAATGCACCTTTACATGGGTTCAGTGGTCCTTTTATGCTACATTTGAGGGTTTGGTGGTGGACCACCATTTTCTATATATAGTAGCCACCAACCACATGGTGTCTACTATCAGAAATCCTTTTGTCTATCATCTGTTTGTCTGGTCCTTTTGAGTTTTGTATTGCATCTTCCTCTTCTTTAATCTCATTGTCTGCTCACTTTGAGTTTTCTATTGCTACTTCTCCCACTTTGCCTTTAATGTCAGTCTCATACACATATTTTTGGGAAGATTCATGTTTTGTTAAGACATGAGTGTGGAGCATATTTGATATATAATCAAAATTAGAGGCATTGAGGGAAACTCCTAATTATGCCGGGTAGGGGGTGGGCTGAGGGGTTATTAGTCTACCGCGCCCTTTTTCTAAACATAAGTGTGGGTTGGACGGGTTAACCCTAATATAACCGAGTTTTTGCGGGTCAGATTAGGTGGGATTAAACTAACCCATGACCTCCCCATATAACATGCAAGGGTCGGATATCGGTTTGGTCGAATTTTGCCTAATCCTAAATATAAGATAATCATGGGTGCAATCAGGAAATTTTGTTTGGGAAGCCGCTTCTGAGGATGTGTGATTGCAGTGTAGAACTTGTGGACACTGCAGACATGGGCTAGTTAGGTATATTGGATGGAATCATTGGTGGCAAATGGGATAGGATGGACAGAGGCTTGCAAGTTGAGGCATGGCCCATATCCTGTTAATTAGATAGCTCGAATGACTTGCATATATAAGAGTATATGCCATGATTTCCTGACCTCATAGGACCTATATAACAAGCGAGCCTTTTTTTCTTTTTCACAAAACAGCTTCATTCAAAAGATAAAAGGAAAAAAAAAAAAAAAAAACATAACCAACCCAACCAGCACAGACCAGCACAGAAAAAGGGTGCGTCTGTGTAGACAGAGTTGCCGCGGATAAAGAGTGAGATGGCGTCTTTTTTTTCGGAGCCTTTGTTTGGCAACCACAATTTCATTATTAGAATTGCAAATGAGTATTCAATTTTCCGATTACCTTAAAATTCTGACTCGGAAAAAATCGGGTTGAACTTATTTTATGTTCCAATTCATAAATGAGTCCGGGTCTTGAACCCAATTTAGGTTCCGACTGATAAAAGGGTCCGATCCTGGGTCCATATAGGTTCCGATCCGTGGACCCTGGACTCAACATGTGAGTCTTTGATATTGCAAATTGTATCTCAGAATAAACTCTCCTTTGTTTTTCCCATTTTATGTATAATACTGGAGGTAGTAGATTTGATGCACTGTTAAAAGTTAAAACTTATTTTAAGAAAAAAAAATAGAAGAGAAATTAGAACCAGTTTTGGAACTAGATCCAGCCCTCTAGGTGGATCTGGTTCCAGAACTGCATTCAAGTTTTTTCTATCAAAATCGGGTCTGGAACCAACAAAATAGATTCTGATTCATAACCAAATCCGAAATCAAAACCGTTATATAGAAACAGATCCAAATCCAATATGATCCCAACCCAAAACGATTCTGTTTGCAACTCTATTTACGGCTCTAAGGTTTATATCACCTTATCGGTCCGTTGTTTAACTTCATAGAGGAGCCGGGATTCTCACCTCCCGTGGTTAGAAAGCAAGTGCCATGAGAAAAGAAATGCACGCGGCTCCTACACAAACGTACCATAAACGTCAAAGAACACCGGAACAAAAGCCTAGGAACTCGCAAGCCACAAAAAACCGAACCAGATTGCCCATCCATATAATCAGTGGGTTAGATGGGGTCTAGTTAAATGAAAATGCAAGTCGGGTCAAGGTGCCACCCCTTTGGTCCCAAGTGGGGCCTCTCTAATGAGGACTGCATTTTTCATGTGTTATTTATTTATTTATTGGTAGCATGACTTGAAATTAACCTCAAGGTTGCAAAGGGGTTGAATCCGAAGTAGAAACACTGTAGATTCAGCTATTGATTTGTTCTCTATAGGGTAGATCCAGGTCCAATGCGGTTCCTATATGTTGGTGGTGCTAGAGCTGTAATCAACTAAAAAGATGAAAGTTAAGTTTAAAAACCTGAATCAAATGACATAATAAAGTAGAGCTTTGAAATATACAAGTGGGTGATTCAAACTTCGTGGACTCTCAATTCTCAAACATCAATATGATTAAGCTCTAGATGCGACTCAACCTTTGTAGACCGTTAAAATGTGTACTGTTTGTGTTTTCTTCGTTTTTCTTTTTTATACATGGCTATAATTTTCAGGGGGGGATTCTTAGGTTAAAATTAGGGGTTGTCAGGCGTATCGTGTTAACGAATTTAAGTTATAGGTTAACGAATTCGTATTAAAATCACCTCAATCCGTACACGACCGTTAACTTAATATGTAAAAAAATCCAACCTAAACAAAATCTGTTACTTTAATGAGTTACACGACCAAACCTGTTAAGTAATTAAGTCATTTCGAAAATTAAAAGAAAATCAATACAAAAATATATAAAGAGAAACATATATAAGCCACAAGAAACTGTAAGTGAGGATTTCGAGTAGATCCCACCTAAAACTCAACTATAAAATAATAAATCCAAATTTATTCTTTATGTATATAAATTAATTCTAGCTACACTTAAGGACTAAAACATTTTATCGGGTTAAGCGAGTTGTTAATGGGTTACTGGTTTAATTCATATACGACCCGTTAACTTAATGTGTTACTAGGTTTGACCCGTTAACGACCCGAACCCATTAACAGCCCACCCAAACCCTTTAATATCGTGTGGGTTCGGGTCGTATGCCATTTTGACAGCCCTAGTTGAAAAATACAATAATAGGAATCGTTAGCTCAAAAATTCTGCGTCTTCCATAAGCTCCTGTATCAATCAAGGGACTCATTTATGAAGAATTTAGACTGGTCAAAGTAATGCCCTTTCTTGTATGGGTCATTGTCAAATTTTTCTATAAGCCCAAATTCCTTAGGCTCTCCTCCTCAACACAAGGAGTGTGAGGACCCTCTCCAAAACTACTCTTCAATTGCCTTAATCTCTAAGTCTTCTTCTAGGAAAGCTAGGAGACATAAATTTAAGGGATCAGCAGGTGCTCCAAGTCCTATGAGGAACTTAAGAGGTTGTCTTCCACCGTAGCATCTAGAAGATCTTCATGATGTCTCTATTCAAGATTACGAATTTCCTTGATTTCCTCTGCCTTTAGGTCAGTGCTAGTAAAAGTTGTCGGAAGGTTGGGGTTTGCTCTTTTTTTTTTCTTATCTTTATGTATTCAACTCTCTTTTAGCCGAAAACTTTCTTATATTCCTCCTTTTCTTTTGGTTTTATCCCCTGTATTGGGCTTTTCCCCTTTGAGTCCTAAGCTGTTTTGTTTGCTTTGGGAGCTGATTTTCTCGGCCAATGTTTTTTTTTACTTATAATATAATTTACCTTAAAGCAAAAAAAAAAAAAAAAGAAAGAAAAGAATAGGAGTCACTTCTGAACTGATCACTTATAAAAACACATGACAGGAGGCATTACTTTTAAGTGATTTAAAATTTTCATTTTTGGGTCCAACGAAAGGACCTAATGAATTTCTCAGAGCCCAAGAATACTTGATTCATACTATTTTCAGTCACATCTTTTGACCCAACACCACAAAATTCTTCCACCCCAAAAATCTACCCTTTTTGTGGCTAACTTTACATGGTAGGTGTGTGTGGAAGACTAATATCAGAGTCCAATCCTTCCCGAACTTATTTCAAATCTCATGCTCGCATGAATAAAACACCATAGAACTCCACCGAACTCGACCCCTCACGTTTTAAATAATGTGCCAAGGCCAACAAATCATTGAGAGAGAAAGGAAAGGATAAAAAAGATGTAACCTGCATGACTACATTAAAATTGTAGTCCTGTGGGCCCATTGTTAGATGCATGTCATTAAGAGCCCACCCGAATCCTTTAATATAGTGTGGGTTCGTGTCGTGTTGACAGGTCGTGTGCTATTTTGACAGCCCTAGTTGAAACATACAATAATATAAATCATTAGCTCAAAAATTATGCGTCTTCCATAAGCTCCAGTATCAATCAAGGGACTCATTTATGAAGAATTTAGACTGATCAAAGTAATGCCCTTTCTTGTATGGGTCATTGTCAAATTTTTCTATAAACTCAAATTCCTTAGGCTCTCCTCCTCAACATAAGGAGTGAGGACCCTCCCCAAAACTACTCTTCAATTGCCTTAATCTCTAACTCTTCTTCTAGGAAAGCTAGGAGACATAAATTTAAGGGTGCTCCAAGTCCTATGAGGAACTTAAGAGGTTGTCTTCCACCGCAGCATCTAGAAAATCTTCATGATGTCTCTATTCAAGGTTATGAATTTCCTTGATTTCCTCTGCCTTTAGGTCAGCGCCAGTAAAAGTTGTCGGAAGGTTGGGGTTTGCTCTTTTTTTTTTTTTTTCTTATCTTTATGTATTCAACTCTCTTTTAGCCGAAAACTTTCTTATATTCCTCCTTTTCTTTTGGTTAGATCCCCTATATTGGGCTTTTTCCCTTTGAGTCCTAAGCTGTTTTGTTTGCGTTGGGAGCTGATTTTCTCGGCCAATGTTTTATTTTACTTATAATATAATTTACCTTAAAGCTAAAAATAAAAAAGAATAAGAGTCACTTCTTAACTGATCACTTATAAAAACACATAAATAAATATTACGAAAAATTCAATCTATCTTAGAGTGGAATTTGGCCGGAACCTGTATAACAGGAGGCATTACTTTTAAAGTGATTTAAAATTTTCTTTTTTGGGTCCAACGAAAGGACCTAATGAATTTCTCAGAGTCCAAGAATACTTGATTCATACTATTTTCAGTCACATCTTTTTACCCAACAGCCACAAAATTCTTCCACCCCAAAAATCTACCCCTTTTGTGGCTAACTTTACATGGTAGGTGTGTGTGGAAGACTAATATCAGAGTCCAATCCTTCCCCAACTGATTTCAAATCTCCTGCTCGCATGAATAAAACACCAAAGAACTCCACCGAACTCGATCCCTCACGTTTTAAATAATGTGCCAATGCCAACAAATCATAGAGAGAGAAAGGAAAGGAAAAAAGATGTACCCTGCATGACTGCATTAAAATTGTAGTCCTGTGGGCCCATTGATTAGATGCATGTCATTAAGTAAGTGCAGGTAAAGTTAGATTTGGTAAGAAATATCAGCCTCATAAAATTACCTCCCTTGATTTAATGTCCAATATGATGCTACAGTAATTAAACTTTGAGGAGTCAAGTGAAGGGCTATGATTATTTGATTAGGCTTAATGTATGTGTCCTACAAATTCATAGTAAAACATTTTCATTGCCCCAGGTCTCTTGATTGTCATATCCCAAGTGGGCCCTTTCCAAATAGGCTTTTAATGGTGAAAAGTTCCCAAGTGACATGTCGCGTATCTTTTAATTATGTTTAATTAGAAACTTAATTCTAACTTGGGTATGGGTTTGATGAGTGTCCAAAATCCAAATTGATCAGGTGGGAGTATCAATTGGCTTAATTTGGCTCCCCAAGTTCATTCACATCTTAATTTATATGCAGACTGCTCTCACTGTTGTACATACACAACAAATACAATTGAAAGACTGCTACTGTTGTCTGGTCTATAAAAAAAAATGTGGCCCACAGTACATGGGGCTCTTATGAAAGAAGAGGTGGGTCAGTGGAGCTCCTGCGGACTTCTAAACTTAGTTCCCACAACAAAAAACAAGTAAAGGAATTTCACAAACACAACCACCCCCCCAAAACACACACATTCCCAAAATCCCCACCCCACCCCCTTGCCATAGTTCTATAAAAACCCCTTGAACATTTCAAGATCTCTTTAAAAAAACTCCTAGTTGAAACTGCTTCGAACAAAAAAACTCTCCACTTAGGTTATTTTAATTCTTTCATTATTTTTAGAGAATTATAAGACAAAAGAGCCCTTGTTTCAGATTCTAATATGAGAAAAAAAGAAGAATGATTAGGCGTTAAAATTGTGAAAAAAAAAATTGGCTAAATTGTGTTTGTTCAATAGAATCGCAAATGCAACTTCAATGAAGAAGAAAATATGAGTCAAAACTTTACATCTAACAGAAATCTCAAATATTCAAATGTAAAGGTTTGTCATCTGCGGGTTTTTTTTTTTTTTTTTAATAACATATCACTTTTCTTTTTTTTTTTTTTGTTAGCGGAGAGTTATCAATCTTTTTTGCTGGACTAATCCCTCCGAGCCATAGAGAAGCCGGATAAATAACCTCAGTGTGGTATTCTAGTGATTTCTATTATGTATTTCTTCCATCCAGCATCTAATATTACTTATTGGCAAAGAGGATGAGAGTTCTCTCGCTCTCTCACTTGGTCTACTCCAACTGAACCCAACATCTTTTAACAAAAAAACAAAAAACTGAACCCAACATAATAGAAAACGTGGGATCCTTCCTAGCCCATCCCAAATAATGGTGGATCGCTCCAACATAATAATGTAATGAAGGTCAAGCATATACAATTGATGAAAGTCATAGGGACCCACTCCATCCAATTTGAATAGTCATAGGATCTCTGCACATTAATTGAACGCAATGCATCAGAGTTAGGTACTGGTCTGGTGGAGTAACCTAGGTTGGGTGAGTCTCCATGATTTCCACTATTTGTATATGCTTGTAGTAATTATACAATATTATACGGATTGGACCTACTATTAATTTCAATGGGTTAAGTTCTTGTGATTTCTATTATTTGGTTAGAGTATATCAAGTGAGAGGGAGCACCAGAACTCATATAAAAAGATGAAAAACATAATAATAAATCGATTTGGGAGTTGGTGAAGTGGCATAAGGAGTAAATTGAGTGATAAATGAATCAATACGAATCATTATAAATATCCACCCGAAAGACACCAAATATATAACCAACAACCATAGATATTTAGAGATTAAAAAAAAAAGAGAAAGAGAAATCAAACACTAAACTCTTTGTTATAATATACACTAATGACTTGAATGAATTACTCCACCTTGGGCTTGAGCAGCACTCTTACAAAGTCAGTTGCCAATGAAGAAATTCTAACCATGGCTAAACGAGTTAAACGTGGATTGAACCCCTAACTCCCATGTGAACCACCTGTAATATAAATTGAACTGCACTTTCTTATGGAGCCCACCCAAGGCCCTACTTGGGGATGGAACCAAGGAGGATCAAAAGAAACACCCCCCACCCCCACACCCACTAAGCCCACCTGTATATGGTGATGGAGGCTTGAGTCATCATCCTATAAAAATTTAATCAACATCCGCTAAGTTTTCACCATCTAAACGAGTACACAATCAATCTAATGGTCCAATCATTTTGGAAGCGTGCCAGATTGAGATCAGTAACTATCACAGGTCCCTGTTTTATGGTATATTTGGATGGATCATAAAAGTGGGCCCACTAGGTGGTTAGGCATGCAATGCTCACCTTATTGTGAGCACCTGTGCTTGATGGAGGAACAGGGACCCACTTGATAGTTACCGATCCTAGGATTGGCACCTATCTAATTGGACTTGGCCGTTGGATTGACTTTTTTGGATGGAGAAACTTATTAGTCGTTGATCAAATGGTTAGCGTGATGCTTTCAAGCATAGATCAAAATCTCGGCCTATACCGATTCATATCGGCCGATATGAAACGAGATATCGGTTTCGGTTAAATAGTTCTAAAATCTTGGCATATCTCGGCCGAGATGGAATTCATCTCGGTCTATCCGATATTTTATAAAAAGGGTAAAAACCCTAATTTTTGCAACTTTTTTTTCCATCTTCTTCTTCTTCTCCACTCTTCTCATCTCCTTAATACCCATAGCAATAGCCATACTCTCTCTCCATATTTTCAAATTCCATATCTATTTTTTTGAAGAAAATATCATCTAAAGTAAAAGAATATCAACTTAAAGCATTTTATTTTGTGGTTTTTTTTTTTTTTGTAATTTTTAGATGAAGCATAGAAATCATTATGTTTGTTACTTGTGTTGTGTTCTTCATTTAGAAGTTAGATCTACATACTTTCATGCTAGATCTACTCATACACATGATTTTGAACTTTTTTTTTTCCAATTTTTTTTTTTTCGAATTTTTTAATATTTGAATTATAATATATCATTTTTTTAGGATTTCATCAAGATAATTCATCATCTTATCAAGAACAATCTGAATATGATCATGGGTATGGTCGTGTTGCGCAACAGTATGGAGTATATCTTTTTAGCCAATACCGAAGAAATGATGATGATGATGATATCGAGCCAGAGCGACACTCCACTTAGAATTAGGCCTTCAATCTGTAATACACTGATACTCACCAATCTCTCTCTAGTCTCTACTCTCTACTAGACTACTAGTCCTCTCTAATTTTAGGTAAATAATGAATCTTTTGATGCCCAAGTGCTTTATGATTTATCGATCTCACTATCATGTTTCTGATTTTAATATGTCATCTTCATGGTCTTGAATTTCACAACTTATTTGATGATTGAGTTAGTATTAAATAAGGGGAATGTTCATGTGCATCTATCCCTCACCTTAGGGTGAGGGGCACTTTCCCTTTTTACACATGAAGACAAGGGAGTGTACCTCACCCTATGTACAATCACTTACTTGAAAATCCCCAATTATGGAAGTGTCCCTCACCCTATGGTGAGGGATAGATGCACTTGAAACTTCCCCATTAAATAATGATTGATATGTTATATTTGTTTTCTTATATTTTATACTAATAAATTGATCATGAGCATCAATAATGGCTACATTATATGAAATACCGAAGAAGACAGCGAATTGCGACACAAATAGGACTCATAACTTAAGGTGACCGAGATTTTGATTTATTGTTGTTACTAATGGAAAAAAAATATTGTTTTCCAGCATTTTCTAATATTCTAAATTTTTTGGGTATTTTTGCTAATTTTTTTGGATTAAAAAAAATTCACACCGCGATGGACCGATATCCGCAACCGATATCGATATCATATCGGTTTTTCGGCTCGGCCGATACCGTGACCAAGACCGAGATTTTAAACTATGCTTTCAAGCCTTTGTCACCATAGCTAAGAGAGGAGAGATCTTTTGATCTTCTGATCCATCCCCAGGTGGGCATCCATAAGAAAGTATACTCACCTTATCATGAGCATCAATGCTCAACTAAGGATGTGTGTGTGTGTGTGTGTGTGTGTGTGATGCTCCTATGAGAGTAACTTTCACAATACTATGAGAGTATGAGTGTGTGCCCTCACATCCATATCCAATGCCAACAAGCTAAATGTGAGGGCTTCCAATGAGAGTAATTCTTACGGTACTATGAGAGTAAGGGTATGTGCCCTCACATTCATATCTAATGCCAACAGCCTAAATGTGAGGGCCCCCACCTCTTACTCTTATAGTGCACTGAGAGTAACTCCCACAAGAGCATCTCCCACTATGTTGTCCTTCACCATGGTGAGCTAGGGGATGGATGCGTATGGATATTTTCATATATATATATATATATATATTTATAGATGGGCTCTCCTAAGCTACAACTTATGTTATTCTAAGCAGAAATCGTCTGCAAAATCATCTCCACCGTAAACTATATCAAATCATCATTTCCAAAATCCAGATAAATCCAATGAGAATTGGATTTTCCAGTTCCAATATGCCAAAAAAGAGATAGTAGACTTTGATTTGTAGGACCAATATTGTTTCAGCTTAGGACAACATAAGCTGCAGCTTAGGAGAGACATACTCATATATATATATATATATATATATATATGCTCCTCTATTTCTTTAGCCATGGAACACATCATGAGCTAATCTAGTCTTTTGACAAGAATTCCCCCACTATTGTGAATTGTCACAAGTCCAAATTTGACACTCATCTAACTTTTACTCACAACTATATTGAGTTTCTAAGAGATTTATGCCTCTAAAACAATTAAACTTTAGGTTCATAAATCAAAGGATTATGATGATCTAATGGAGTTGAGATTTTACACATAGGAAGGTCTTATCCACATCTTTCCATCAAATGGCATTTCATAGTTGCCATACATCACAGTGGGACCTACTGCCAAGGGCAGACCTAAATAATTTTGCTTGGAGGGGTCATTTATAAAAAAAATAAAAAAAAATAAAAAAAAATAAATAAATTACATACGCTATTATAAAAATACAAGGGGTTTTATGAAACTCTTTAGGGGCGCATGGCCACACCCAACCCCCTGTTCCGCTTGTGCCCACTGCGAGGGCGTTTTTCTTTTAAAAAACAGAAAGTCAGTGAGAGCTTTCTAGTGCTTCTCATGTCTGTGTAGAATTGATATTTGTTTTAACATGACTTGATCTTACATACAACCTCAAGATGGCAATAACTATAACTTTTCATTGTGTAATAGCAGGAACTCACAACCATCCATAATATAATCCTACACTGCTGTCTACATACGATCCCTCTAATGGCAAAATATGATGGGAAGTAGTGACTCTATCTCCACTTAAGACCCAATATTATTAGGTACATATCGGGTCAAGAAATCTTAGCCTATGGTTGAATGAGTTATACTGCATGAGTTGAACCCCTAACTCCCATGTAAACCAGCAGTAATATAATCTTGAGGAATCACAAATTTTATTTATTATTTTTTGCTTTGATAACTTTTTTTCATAGTAATAAACTATGTATTAGTATCATTATGTATGGACCCATAATAACTCATTCATAAAGGAGGGACTACATTAAATAACACTTAAAAGAATTAAAAAAAAAAAAAAAAGAAGTTTAAGTCATGCGCAATTTGTGTCAAGATAACCCATAACAATTAGTAGCAGGTTGGGGGTGTACCTCATTTAATAAAATAATTTTGAATCTATTTCATAAAAGAACCTATATTGTGCTCATTAAAAACCTTAAACCCTAAGTATAGGTGCATAATTTAATTTGATAAGTTATAAAAATCTTACATGATGAATTTTGTATTATTTTAGTTATTTATAAAAAAAATCATGAAATGAGTATTTTATGACAAAGTTCATACTATATTATGAATGTCAGAAATTTGTAGTGGTTGAGAAATTATATTTATGCATGATTTATGAATGATGTAACAATATTAAATAAAATACATCTTCCATTCTCTTTTACATTCTTTTATGCATGTTCAAATACCTTTGAAGCAGTGAGATAAAAAGTATATCTATAAAAAACAGAAATTCTTGATATATTGGAAGAAAACTAAAAATAAGGTAATTCATCAATGGAGAGTCAGAACTTAAATGATTCATCTGTTCTTCTGATTTTATACCTTTTCTTATATATTTTTGGGGTTTGATGGGAATATGAGGATTTAATGGAATCCATTTAGATCTCCTCCACGGTTTTCATTGAGTTTTTTTTTTATATTTTTATTTCCAAGATAAAACAGAAACTCAAATTCACTTGGTAGGTTTGAAAGCAACGAGAATTAGATAAGATTTAGGAAACCTATTAACTCTTTTTTTTTTTTTTTTTGTCCTTTTGATATATTAGTCGGTTGTTTTTTTTAAAAAAATTATCATTATGTTAGAGATTTGAAGATTCTAAGTTGAACCATTTTTGTGTTTTTGTTTGTTCTTTTTTTATTTATTTATGATCTCACATCTTTATTATGTATGCTAGTTTTAATGGGATTTTGTTGTTGAATTGACAAGAAAGATATTATTATTTTTTGTCTATGTTTCAATTAAAAAATAGATTTTGATGAATCATAAGCAATGTTACTCTTACCATTTCTTTCATAATTTTAATAATGAGTTATTAACATTGTACAAACTGCCTTCCCAGAATCACTTTTCACTTGAGCAATCTATGAAAGATGAAAAAGTCTACTTGTCCCGGGATTTTTGTCCCGGGACATGGACCGGCTCCCATGCGGAGTCTGTCCATGTCCCGGGACAAAACCCGGGACAAGTAGCACAGCTGATGAAAGATTTGGAGATTTGAAACTTGATATAGGGATATAACATAACTACAAATTGCGCACTTATCAATCCAACGTATCTCTTTGTTTGGTTGGAAATTTGGGCAGTGCATTCGTAAAGGTGTGTTAGACAAGTTGGGTGGTGGTTCCAGATAGATCAAATCAGGTTGTAGCTGCTGTCAACACCAATAAGGCAACAGAAAATCATTTCTCTATAGTTGATGAATTTTAGTTTTGTGAAAGTTGGTCTTGAAATGTGTGTTCTTGGATATAATTTTCTATGAATAATAGAGCGGTTTTATGAATCAATTTTTCTTCTTCCTCTTCTGTCAATTGGTGCCATGAAGGAGTTCAATAGCGCTAAGGTCAGTCTTGGTTGATTTTAATGTCGGTGTAACCGTGAGCAGAAGCTCAAACAAACATGCAAAAGATTAAGACATGTCAACATAAATACAACAATAAAGAAACAGACAAAGCAGGAAAAACTTTAAAGTTCAAACACAACTATTTCTAAATGCCAAATTCTGATTGTAAATATTGCGAGGTTTTGCTTTATGAATAGTTAAAACCATGTAAATGAGGTTTTTTGTTGGTACATAAACTTATCTTGAGGTAAAATTCTAAAAGATATATAGGAAATCATATAAGAAAACACAATGCTTAATGTCGCCCGCCCTGTGTGCATGATACAAGGATGGTGGTTTCCAGTAAGTAGTTAATGGTTTGAGTTTGGATCCACCCAACATGTTCTTGGTTAAAGCTCTAATAAATTATTTTTCTTCCATTATTATATATGAAGCTAATTGGTTTCAATTAAGGAATCAGATGTCAATTTTGACTCTCAATATATATATATATATATATATATATATATATATATATGTAAGAGATTGATTTCAATTGAACTCCATCTCTAATTGATTTTAACTCCACACATTAGATTTTGACTCTTAAATAATTACTCCATTTATTGTCATTATAATTATAGTCTCAGCTAATCATGACACAATTATTAATTTACTTGTTTCCTCATCCCCCCAAACTTAATACATTTCCTTTTGGTCTTTATTTAAATTTTAAATAAAGATTGCCAAATGGCCTTTGTTCAAAAAGAAGTTTTCCAATTTCAATATAAATGATATTTTTTTTTAATTGGGGAGCTTGTATGGGGTGTTACCCAATTAAAGTGGGGAAATATGTTATTTGGTTTCACCCTCCAACTGGGGCCTTGAAATTCAATGTAGATGGAGCTTCAAAGAGTAAATTAGGACTGACACGAATTAGAGGAGTGCTTCACAATAGTATGGGCATGGTTTTAGTCATATTCTAAGTACATGAGAATCTGTGATTCTCATGAAATAGAGATGTTAGTGGTTTAAAATGCTCTTCATGTCGTGTTGAGAAATCTTAATGATAGCGTTATTGTGGAAAGAAATTCTTCTAATGTAATCACCTGGGTGTTTAATTGAAAGCCTTTATCTTAAAAATTTAAATTTCTTTGTAATGAAATCAAGGAGCCTTCGTCTACGTTTGATGCCGTCTTTCGGTCATGAGTTTAGATCAGTCAATTCTATGGTGGATGTTCTAGCCAAATAGGGGTTGAAAAGGATCTCTTCTTGGATGGGAGTTGTTATGTAATTAAGGGGTGAGTGGGTATACAATGCTTTTGTACTCCCTTGTTGATTTTCTCATGCTATAGCTTCTTGTTTTATGCTTTCCTCTTGATGAAATTCTTCATTTCCATTAAGAACAAGACGGTATAGAATGCCTAGATATCATGGATAAGTAGTTGTACTTATTAAAAAGATTGTATATAAAAACTTAATCTTATGATTTTAAAAGAAGTATTTTAAAGATGCTTAAAAGATTAGCGAAATTTTTTGAAAGAGTAGGATTGCTAGAAAAGAATATATAATAAAATAATGATGCTGGTAATTTAAAAGATTGATAAGGTTAAAGAAGAAAAATCCTTTTACGGCAACTCCTCTCACCATATTACGGTGAGAACTTCTAATGGGTATTTTTTATGATTCAACCAAATTATTTACACATACGGGACCCCTTAATAGTCACCGAACCCGGAGGTTTGCACCCACCACTAGAAATTATAGAATCTTTTTATTTTTTAGAGAAAAACATATTTTTTTTAGATTTTCGATAGGCTTTTAGAAAACTTAAAATGTGAGGGGTGTTCCAGAAATAGGGCAAATTGCAGGGTTCTTCAGGAAACAAAAAACACCCACAGTACAAAGCGCCAAAACACCGCACCTTCCTTTTGTCCAACACACACACACTCTCTCTCTCTCTCCTGCTGTAGAAATGTTCATGTAAAGGCACTTTTTCTCACTCCCAAAAGCTCTGATTTTTACCTCATCCCAATCCCAAGTAGGTTTTTGTTGGATTATCGCTCTCCCTTTTGCATTCTCCTTTCTGGGGTCTCCTCCCTTTCATCTTGAGAAGATGTTCTCTGGCCTGATTCAACGCCCAGAAGCTGTGATTTCATCCGATGAAGAGATCCATACACCCAGTCTTCGTGTGGATCCCTGCCTTGTTCTCACAGCTGACCCAAAGCCTCGCCTTCGATGGACAGCTGACCTTCATGAGCGATTTGTTGATGCCGTGACCCAGCTCGGAGGACCCAACAGTTAGTGTCTCCATTTTACTCTCTTCTTGTTTTTGATCTTAACAAAGTTGCCCACTTTCTTAAATGGGGGTTTTGGATGTGCTTGCTTTGAACATGGGTTAGTTTTCTTTTGGTGTTTAGGGGTGTTTTTTTCCCTCGGTGATTTTGCTGTCTTTAAGTATTTTTTATTTATTTATTTAGTTTTGGTTGCTTTTCTTCATCTGGGGTTCTTCTATTTTAGCTGTTTACTTGATTGCGATTTTGTAATGCAGTGAAAATTAGGATGCGCTTGTTTTTGGGTAGCTTTGTGTGTGGCATTTAAGAGTATTATTATTATTTCTTTTTTGTGATTTTGTTTTTGGATGGTCATCTCCAACCTTTTTCCATTTTAGGTTATGGTTTGATTTTAGATGTGTACTTTTTAATGCACTAGACTTATGATGTGTTTGTTCTTGGAGCCTTGGACATGTGTTAATTTTGTTTGTGGTAGCTAAGCCTTTTCTTTCTTTTTTTTTTTTTTTTTTTTTTTTTTTGTGATTTTGAAGGTTTTTTTTTTTTATTGGATGGTTAGCTGCCTGCAACTGATGATGATTTATTTTAGCTGTTGTTATGGTAGTATTTTTAAAAAAAATTTGAAGCGCTAGAATTTGAACTCTCTCTCCCCTGTTTGTATATATGTTATATGATTTTATAGAGGTGCTTTTGTGTATTTTTGCTATAATATTGTTTGACAAGGGTTTAACTGTTTTTTTTTTTTCTTTTTTTTCTTTCAAGGGATTTTTATGCTCGCTGGTGAGCTCAGTTTTTATCAAGGTCAAACAGTTTAGTAGTCTAATGCATGATATTTCCTTTTATTTTACTATATCTTCTGTTAAAACCCTGCTTTTGTTCATTGTTTATCTCAATGTGATTCTTATTTTTCTTGGACTTGTTTTGAGCGAATTAGTAAATTTAATGCATGACAGCGTTTTCACCATAGTTGGGACAAGGATTTGATGATGATGATGATGAATGAATGAATGACAGCATTTATTGAGTTAACTTCTTAGTCCTGCTGGCTAAATTGCAGTTTTTCTTTAAGAGATTCTTTCTGTGAGTTTTTAAGTGGTTTTTCTGCATGTCAAGATTAGATTATGTACTAGTATGTTATCTTCCCCATAGTTGGAAATTGTTTTGACAATTTAATTGTTTTTCTGGATCAATAACACCTTGTTTCTTTATGATCTTTATTGCTTTTATTTGGAGTTTTTTTATTGTAGCATTTATGCATTCTGGAATCAAGAAGTTAAGATAAGTGTGAAAGTTTCTCTTTGTAACTTGGGACATCATTTAATACAGCATAAATTTTTTTATCAACCATGGACATTGCTTTCTCTGTGGTGGGGGAAGCTAGGCACTGTACCCATCTTCCAAGTGGGCCCTTGCCTCCTTGCCATCAATGGACCATGGTTAAAAATTTGCACTAATTGGTGGGTAGGGCTCCTACTTCCCCATTTAAATGTTAACGGTGAATGTGTTTATATTATTGCTCTGAAGCACATTAAGTTGAACTTTCAAAATATAGGATTGCACTATTGATGTGGTATTTGTATCACAACGCCCATGGAAACATTCACTAACTCATTCCAAATTGACCTCCAATCTAACCGCTTGTACTTTAAAAGAATATATTCATAATTAGTACATTTCCATTTTTCAGTTTTGGTATTGGAGAAATGGTCCAAGCTGCATTAACATGGGTGTTATATGGGATATAGGACACAATTTTTTTTTGTTGAAGAATACTTGCAACGCAACTTTTTTCCAATTCGTGATGCCAGCTTTTCTATGGCGATTCTTTCATGTTGGTTAACATCATTTGAAAATCCAGTGGAAGGTGCTAAATGGAACATAGGACGTATATATATATATATATATTTAATCTTGCATGTATTAATATTTTTGTAGAATAATGGTCCATTTTATCCTATTAAACAAAATATATATATTATTGTAAATTTATTATCATATTTTTCAGGTGGTTGCTTCATCAAGTCGTGTATTGGTGTATTACTTTCTTCTACATGCATATGCATCTGGTTTAAATTGCAATAGCAATGCTCCCACATCAAATGATTTTGGTTTTAATTGCAGAAGCAACGCCAAAGACCATTATGCGAGCAATGGGTGTGAAAGGACTTACTCTTTTTCACCTGAAGAGTCATCTACAGGTGCATTTGCTGATAAAATTCCCTAACTATTACTTAAGTTTATTTTTCCTACACAAGTATGATCGGGCCTCATACAGCGTCCATGGTAATCTAATTTTTTTATAACCCCATTGTGGTAACCCCATTGTGGATAGATCATCTTATATGCCATATAAGACGTTCAGATAGCTATCCAATATTCTGTGCATTTAGGGGCCACTTGCATTGCCTAGTGCGCAAGTGATTGGAAAGTGAGTTTTACATATGTAAATGTTATATATTGCAAATGTCACACATGTGAAGCACATCACCATGTTTGTCAAAATAACCATTTTCACATGAGTAAATGAATACATTGAATGGTTTTAGACGTGTGTGGATATTTTTGGAGGTTTTTCACATATTTCTCAAAATCTATGAAGATTTAAGATATGAAACTACATAATGTCTTAATGGTCGTCGTTAATATGGGATGGTTCGGGACAGGAATTGGGGCCCATAGATACGCAGAAAATTAGATCTACATGTTAGGGATTTTTTTTTATTGTTTTCACAAGTTTCTCAAAATCTATGGACATTTAAGATAATAAACTTATAGGTCTTGGGATTTATTAGTTCAATAAACATATTTGACTGTAGGAATGATAGAATAAAAGTGGTTGATGGGATTTGATCATGTGAGCAATTGCATAACCAAAGGCAATCATGGTGTGAATTTTGTACGGGTACCTTTCTACAAGTGGGAGATGTGAAAGTGAGTTTCATACCTATTTAGATGTGAAAATTTTCGAATGAAAATGACCTCATTTACACATGATTTTCACATATGCATAAATGAGCGCAAACCAATGTGATGATGCACAACCATTATGCATGTAAATCAGTTACATACGTAAATGACTGCAAACGAATTGACCCCTTATTTTGAATCTGAATCATTAATATATGTAATTGTCAATCATTCATTTGTAGGTCAATAATTGAAGGGTTAAGTGTCCCATTATGAAGGTCTTCAAAGCATATTTTTTTGATGTCTTGGCCATCTCATTATTCCGGATTAATAAATCTTGGGCTGCCGCTTGTATATGAACCAGCCCCCTATGGAAGCCCTTTATTTTTTAGACTCTTATTGTGTAATTCCTCTGCAATGATATTATCTTCTTCCCTCTGTATTTATGGTTAATTCTTTCTGTTATCAGAAGTACAGGCTAGGTAAGCAATCTGGCAAAGAACCAACAGAACAGCCTAAAGATGGTAGGTTTGATTTGAGATGAGATTATCCTTTTCTCATTTAATTTGTGCTTTAAATTTATTAGTTCTTTTATCTTCCCTAACTTAAGCGACCCTAGAAATTAAATTAGGGCTTTGGAGACCGAAATGTTAACACCAAAACCGAGTTGATGTCCAGAAGTAATTGAAGATCTGGCCGTACCTGGCATAGTATCCATTTTAAAAGCTGCAATAGGGTTGTAATGCTCAAAACCATCATTGACCTTACTAGGAATGGCGGGTTTGATTTTTTTTTTTTTTTTTTTCTTGATTAGATTACTTCCCTTCAACAATTGTATAAACCTGATTGATTATACATGATTATTGTTAATAGGTCCTGAGATCTCCGTCCTTACCTAAATATTTTGTGACATTTAGGAATGTCCTGTTAAACCCTAGCTTAATTGCCAAAGACTAAACAAATAAACCTAATAATGATACCAGAATAGCCCATTTTCTTTCTTTTTTCCTATACAGAGACGTTTTTCCACACTCTTGGATATAGTATGTAAATCAAACTTGGTACCATAAGAATATTAATTAGTGTATATTTCTATGCTCCAGTTTTTTTCTATCTTTTTCTATCTGGGATTTATAAACATCAAATTGCTATGATATAGTAGTAAAATATCTTTTCAGTATCTTAGTGTATTTGTATGGTTGTGTCATGAATTTTGCTTACAGAAGTCACCACGTACGACTCCCGCACACATGATGTCCAAGTTATGTAGGTCATGTTAAACTAACTTGGGTTTTGTGTATGCATTTGATCACAGCTTCATACCTTTCAGACGGACAGGGGAAAAATACTTCACCTCAAGGAGTACTAAATTCTGATATAAATGAGTAAGTGCTGGCTGACCCTTAGTAAGTATGTAGAGTTGTATATTTCCTCATCTCGACGCCTCACCAAAAGATAAACTTTCTTAAAATTCTGTTATATATAGGGGCTACGAGGTGAAAGAGGCCTTACGGGCTCAAATGGAAGTGCAGAGGAAGTTACATGAACAGCTAGAGGTAGGTTCCTTTGTTTTTATATAAAGTAAGGGGTAAGTTTTCCAATGGTTTTACTCCATTAGGTCATGGGTTTGAGATATGGCACCAACAATAAAGGGGTGAGTTTTTGTGCTCTCTAATTTATGGTGTATTACCAGTGTCTTTATGAATCCCAAAAACTACTAAGGACAAAAGAACCTATCCATTCAAGATTTCACCTTTTTCTTTATATCATATCTGGGTTTTGGTCTGATTAACAGCATTGATGACAAGGGGTTATCTGTTTATATTCTAGAAAAAGTGTGATTTCAAGTACTCGAAAATGACAAGGGGTTATCTGATGGATGAGACTTTTTTTTACTATGCTTAATTAAGCTTTTAGGATACTATTTATATTCTAGAAAAATGTGATTTTGAGTATTCGAAAAGGCAATCTCACATATCTAAGTGTCATGTAAATAAAAGATTTTAGTATTCGGTTGACTTATCGTGCACCAGCTTTTGCTAATTATTATCAGTCACAATGATGGTTGATTATTCAGGTAAAGAAGCATCTAGAGATCTGTATTGATGCTCAAGCAAGGTACTTGGAGACATTGTTAGAGAGGGCATGCAAATTAACTGCTGATCTATCCACAGCATCCACCACCTTAGACACCACTGGACAAGGTCTCTCAGAACTGGCCATAAAGGCAGCCAGCTCCCCTCATTGCCCTTCCAGCTTATCTTCTTTTCAACAACTGCCAACTGAGGGAGTGAGAGCATGCAGTCCCAAGGATGAGACTCCAAATCGCCCTCCGCATGGGACTGATTGTTCTACAGAAAGTTGCTTGACTTCAAATGAGAGCCCAGCTCAACTATGTTGTGAGGCCTTTCCAACCGGGGGAAAGAGGAGGACACGAAATTTAGAAGGTGGGTCTGATTCTATGATATGGGGGGAGACTGAAACCGGGCGTGGGGTCATTGATGCAGGCTATGTAAATCCACATGCGCAGTTTAGCTTTCTCAGCGTTTTTGGACTGAAAGAGAGAGATTCAAAGGAGGCACAGATGAACGAGGTCACGTTGCAGCATCTTCCTAGAGATGTTAAGCCGGATACAATTACGGGAAATGTGTTTGGGAGTGCAACCTCCCCGTATGGAGGATTCAAAGGCATGTGAAGAAACAACCTACTCCAAGTTGGACATGAGTTGAGACACTGTTATCTTCAAAGAAGATGGAATCTCAGCTATTTGAACTTTTCTTGTCATGATTTTGCTATTGTTAATAGTGTTTATCAAAACATGAGAAAGTGTCGGATACTCAGATGACAGGCCCCACCTGGATGCTAAGCTCCAAAACATTTTGGATCGAGAAGATCCTATTCATTGCATAGTATACCTAAGTACATTTGAGTACATTTGAGGGTTGTTTGGGTGATGAAAACCAGACAACTCTTTCTACCTCTGTTCACTCCACCTTTTCTCATTCAAATCAGCGGGGGGCATATGTTGGTAGGTGACATGTGAATGGTACTTCACTAGACAATTTAAGAGAGTTCTCTAGGTGGTTTGCAAATATATAATTCAGAGAAATAATAGTCCAATTAGCTGCTTCTGATTACCTTGTTTTGGCATGCAAGTTTACATTCCCTCCTCGGTTGTGGTTTATTTCTGCTTTTCTGCTTCTTTGCCATATGGAGAGAAATAAGAAGATAAAGTTAGTGAAATGTAGATTAATTTCAACTATTTACTTTTAACCAAATTATTTTTTTCTTATTGTCAGCCAACGCATCCATCTTACATGGAAATTTTGCTGTGCAAACACAGCCTAATATGAGAAATAGATTTTGGGAGTTGCAAGGGTATGATTTTGCACTCATTAATTTGACTGCACTTGCATCCATGGTGTGTGGAAATGATAATAACCCACCTTTCTTGAACTATTCATTTAGGGGTCGTTTGTCTTTTAAGCATGGGATATGTAAATATAATTTATACATGTAAATGATAAATATTCAAATTTTGAGTATGTAATGTTTACGCATGGTGTTTTTTTTTTTTTTTTTTACAACATTTATCTAAGAACATTATTTTCACATCATTTACATATGTGATTTATTTTTCTATGTTTGTTTTAATGATATGTACATGTGTATTAAACAATTTTATTAATGATACTCATTAATCATTAAATTATATTCTACTATAACGATATGAGAAGGAGATAAAAAAATGTCTAATTTATATCAAAGTTTTCATTTGCATTTTAGATCCTTAAAAAAGAACGTGTCTTTAGACACGAAATATACTTTTCAAAAATATATATTTCTATCAAGGATCAACTTAAAAAAAATGCATTCCAACGTGTTTGGTTAATGAAATATGAATTTATAGTTTGATAGTTAAGAAAATAGTATTATTATAAATATTTTTATAAATTAATATTTAGTTCAATATTATCTTAATTTATTATTCAATTTGTATAAAACTTAATCCATGCATCTCACCGACTTTATGCTAATATTAATCAATTATAGAAATAGATTTTATAAAGTTTTCATTTATTTATTTATTTATTGGTATAGCAAGGAAAGAGTGAGAAATAGAGAGGTTTCCTTTCATAAAAGGGGATGAGATGCAAGGAAGGTTTTTATTCAAAGGTTTCATTGGTCTTGACGCATTTTTTATTATTATTTTATAAATGCGTTGGAGTGGAGTTTCGAACTCAGAACATCTTTGATGGAAATGCGTCTTTTATTATTATTTTCTAAATGCATTAGAGGGGGGGTTTCAAACCCAGAACCTCTTTGACGGAAATTGCCCCAAAACCAAACCGTCCGCCTCTAACGGTATTCTTTGAAATCATATGTGGCTTGGTATTCTCTTTTTCCACCTGAACAAGTGTTCAAATCTTGATGTGAAAATGGGCTCATATCACACCATTTACACATTTAACTTACACACAAAATGCGTAAATACTTGTAGACAAATATGACTGCGTAAATATTGCGCATATTCACTATTTACATACGTAAATGGGAGTAGACAAATGACCACTTAGGGCCTTTTTGTTTGCAAAGAATACATAGGAGTTATTAGTCAATCACCTCCACTTAAGGAATTATTAAAGAGGTGAGGGGTATAGCATTTAAGGTTATGGGTGTTCATGAGCTAGGCTGGGCTGAGCAATATCCAGGCTTGGCCTGGATATTAAACAACAGGCCTGAGCTTGGGCCAAGGCCGACTTGGAACATGAGTGCCTAGCCTGAGCCCTACCCACTTAAAATATGTTAAGCCCGAGCCTGGGTCTATTATATTTTATAAATAGAAGGGAAGATATTATATGACCCAACTTGTTGCTCACCTGGTTAGGATATTTGCTTGTGCGAGAAAATGTGTGTTCAACTCCCTCCTACATAAAATAAAATAAAATAAAAAATCTATTATATTTTTTACTTAAAAGTGCCTCTCATTTGGGCTAAGCCAGGCTTTGGCCTTCTAACACTTAATTCGAGCCCGACCCATATATCAAACAGGCCCAAAATTTATATCTAGGCCCAGCCCGAGTACTAAAAGCTTAGGCTCAAGCCTAGCCCAACCTTAGCTGGGCCCGGATCGGGCTCGGGCTGGCCTGATCCATGAGCACCCTCCTATTTAAGGTCAACCACCAAAATTCCTAAGATTTGAGTTACTGTGGTTGTGGTTGTATATTCTTCTTACAATCCCTTTTTAATTTTCCATAAGTGGGGATATAGTTTGGTGGCCATTTTTAGAAATACACATTTGTTTCTTGGGGTTTTTACGAAAAAATTAGCTTTAAACCTAGATTAAACGGATTTATTAACAAATACATAAAAAACTCGAATTGGGTTCATACATTTTTTTGATTAATTTGCCTCCTAACAATACAGTTTGCCCTAACAATATCGTTAGCCTAATGTTAAAACCCTACTGATCCCTCTTTTTCTCTTCTTCCTTTTTCTCAACTCTGTATGTCCATTATCAATTCTGGTTGTCGCCTTTTTATTCGCCCACAGAAAAAGATAAGTTACTCATTTAGAGCCATCTTCCTCCTTCTGCTAGTCTTTTCATCATCCCCCGAAACTGCTAGTTGAAGTCATTCTTCATTGCCACCCTTCTCTGAAAATCACAGCCGAAGGAAATGACATGGAGGCGAGTTTTCACAACTTCTGTATAAATATGATTGTCTTGAGGTTGGATTTTAAGTGTGTTCACCATCTTGGATTTCTATAGAATGAGATTCTTCGTTTTGCTTGTGTTTTTTCTCTTTTTTTTTTTTTTGTGCCAATCCATCTTTGATTTGAATGAGATTTCTATAGAACGAGATTCCTCGTTTATGCATGATTTGAAGTGTGCTAGTTTATTTTTCATTGTATATTTACAAGTTGCTCTATCAAGAAATGCATTGAGAATGAGTTCTGCATAGTTTGTTTTCTACGGCTGCTTTAGTGAATATGGCAGAGAATTAATGGGTTTACATTCTCTTCCCAGGATTCCTCAATGGAAGTTGATTAATGGGATTGTGAGATCCGATAAGTATATGATTTCGCATGCTAAAGGAAGGTGTAACGATGGCCACAAGAGGTGGAGATGTCCTAACAATGTCGCAAGGGAAGAAATAACGATTTGTTATGTATTCTTAACAAGGGGCAAAATTATCTTTTTTACTTTGTACGAACCCCTAACTTGATTTTTTTCATATATATTTCTTAATCAATTCGTCTAAACCTTGTTTAAGATAAATTCTTTCGTGAAAATTCTTTCTTTCGTTTATTTTAACCACTATTAGAAATGGAAGTCCAAAAATTTCTATCTATTCAATCACACGAGAAAAATAGGCCCTTGGGTGAAACTCTCTGTTGAAATGGTGTGGTATGTGGGCTGAATTTTCAGAGTACACCTAGATGTGTGCCGACTGCCGACCACGAAGGGCAGGGAGAATTGGAAGATCTAGATGGGGGCTAAGTATTTGCAAAAAAACTCAAACTCATAAAACCATTCTAGCTCTTCCAACTAAATAGTCTACCTTTGCAATGACTAAAATAAATTAACTAATTTCACATATTAAATGAAAGTATATGGGATTGATTTCTCACATGTGCCTAGACCCATCAAGAATTTTCAATTCCCACCACCCTTCATGGTCAGCGCACATCCAGGTGGGCCCTATAAAATCAGCTCATATGCTGCACCATCTCATTGTACCATTACTCTTCAATTAGACTAAAAGTTCCGTGTCTAACACATTATGCCAATAAAGCCCCTTAAAAAATTGAGTTGATTTGTTCAAAAATCATTGGGCACTTGTAAGTTGTAACATCTATAAAGCGCATTTTAGTATTCTAAAGCCTCTACCAAGTCTTTTTATTTTTATTTTTTTTAAAGATGATTAGTACAAATTTTAGTAAATAATCATTTATTAGATTTTGTATATTTTTCCCAAACTTTTTGTGTAATTTTCCTTATTATGTCCCAAAGTAAATGCGGAAGAAATTATGTTGTGGGAAATATGAACAACAGTTTTCACAGTCTAGTTGGTTTTACTATGTATGAAGTTAAGGGTTGTTGATTGATTAGCAAATGAAATTGGCAGGTTAAAAATATAAACTAACCAAAGACTAGCAACCATGATTTAAAATCGCGGTTGGTCACCATTGCGGTCAACCCCCAAAAGTGATTGTATGGCATCAAGTCATGGTCATATCTATAATGGAGTGAATTTCTTTTACCCAAAATATTTAAGAAAATATATAAAATATTGTAAAATATGAGGAAATAATATTTTTCTTATTAATAAATACTATAAAGTTAAATATCGGACCCTCATAATATCCTTTATCGCTATCATATTTGAAAAAATATAACGCCTGTTTAAAATTAAATAAATTTACATGTATATACTAAAATAAATAGAAAAATCACAAATTTATAAGATGCAACCATAATTATGAGCTATCCATTAGTGTTAAACTAAAGAAATTAGTACTCAATTATCATATGGTGGTCATCTTATATTTCTTATAATTTAGCAGATAAGAAACAATTTAAGGAAATATTCCGTCTACATATAATTTTCATAAAAGAATATCTCACCAGGGTGGCCAAGGTCCTGAGGGATAGCAATGATTCAAGTTTGGTAAAGGGGGATGTTCTTCTATAGGAGTCCCGCATGGTTTTTGCACGAAATTTTTTATCTCCATAATTAATGTATATCAATTTGGCCATGAGACAAGGGGCCTTGGCCAGCCCAACCCTAACACTATGTTGGGGAAGAGGGGAGGGGAGGGGGGGGAGGGAAAATTAATTTTACCTTTTCTTGTTTGGATAGTCAAAAAGTAAGGAAAAGAAAAATGGAAAAAGTTTAATTTTGTTTGTTTGTGAGATAAAGAGACAATTACCATTTTATCCTTATTTTTGCAAAAGCTTCAAAATTATATTTCACAAACAAAAGGGCATTTCAGTAATTTGACAAAAATTCTCCTCTTTCCCTCATATTTTCCTCCCAGTTTTGAAGAGAAAATTTTGAAGGCAAAATTCAAAAATTTTATCCCCAAATTCTCCTCCCCCACTTTCCTTAACACTTCCCAAACACCCTCAATTTCAACACTCCCTCCATTTTCCCATCTTTTTTTTTTCCTTCCCCTCATTTTACCTCCTTCCCAAACGATACCTAAAATAATCCTTAAAATGAGGGCTTTTGATTCTAAGAAAAACCTTGAGGCCGGGCCTGAATAGTTTTTTTACAAGCCCAGACATTTGAGGGCCGAGCTTGGACAATACTCATTACGCCTGGCCCTAGCCCTGTCCCTCCTACTTTTCTTTATTATTATTATTATTATATATATATGGGATTTTTACGAAATAATTAATATTAAATTCCGATTAAACGGATTTATGAAGAAAAATCTATAGACTATAGTAGAGTGGTTCGTGCAATTTTTGGACTAAAATGCCCCGGTTGACGATGTCATCAATTGAGATGACGAAATCGCCAACTAGACCTTGCCTTTCTACTATGTCTTGCTTCTTCTTATGAATCATTGTTATGAGACTAGAATGATTCTGCAGATCCCACTGGGAATCCATCTTAAAAATTCTATCACAAAGAACCCACCTTAGAAATTAAAAAAAAAAAAAAAAAAAAAAAAAAAAAACAAACAAACAAACAGGCGGATGCAAGTTTAAGGTATATGAATTTGTGAGTGCACTACGCATACTACATACACAAGATTTACAAGCGCAAACCACAGAAATCAAGTCCAACTAGAGTTCTATGGTTTTCCAATCATAATATTAGAAATGACCCATCAGAGATCTAAAGCATTAAGAAGTTCTTATTTAAAGGTTCACGCGATTGTTCTGGAAAGAACAAGAAGTTCCAAAAACAATATCCAGTATTGATCTCACAAGAACATTTCTCTTTGCATAGGAGTTCTTTTGGGTTTTATAGGTTTTTATTTTGGGACTTTCAAACTCACGCGCGAGGATAATCTCCTGGAGTCACCCATCTAGACTTGCCCGTGAACTCAACTCACATGGAGAATCTCCCCTTCATCTTGCTTCTTTGATGTTTGTCTTATTTATGATGGAGATCTTAGACCTCTCTTCATGTAGCAACCGAGGGATTTGGGGTGTAATGAGAGCAAGAAGGCCGGTGGGCATCGCAACCGAGGGGTTTGGGTTTGGGTTTGTTACCTGATGATATCGTCAATCGGGGCATTTTTGTCAAAAAAAAAAAAAAGAAGTTACTAACTTGCTGTTGTAGTTTATATATTTTTCTTCGTAAATCTATTTAATTGGGTTCTAAACTTAATTATTTCATAAAAATCCCTATATATATATAAAATTAACCTTATGACATTTACTTCGCATCAATATTAAAATGGGCTACGAAGATAGTTTCATACCCCATACCTATTACAAAATGCCATAAAAAACCCATAAATATACATACGTGGTTCATTCCATCTCCTTTTTATTATTTAAGTTGTGTATTATACTTAAGTGTTGCATGGTTGCTTTGATCCATTTCTTTTAGTTTTATTATCATTTTTTTATTTAGGGTAGTGCAAAAGGGGGTGTACTCTTATTAATAAGGATATACTTTTTCCTCAATAGAGTAACTTTGAAATGACAAACAATTCATAAAAGGCATTTTGTATGTGTATAGAACTTCGAGAATATGGAGTGATCCGAATATCCTTTTAATTAGATAATTATAATTTTGATTTTTTTTAAAGTATAAACTAATATTATTTTTAAGTGTATTTATTTCTATAACTGAAATCCAATGATATTAATAATCTAATAAATGCTAAATTGAAAATAATGTCAATTCATAAAAGATAGGTGAATATAAATGGTTTAAATTTCTCAAAGATAAGACTTTCATCAAATGAATTGGTAAGCAAAAATTCCTATGAAAGGTGTGAGATAGAATGGAATCCTTCTACTTTTTTGACAAAATAAGCAAAACTGTATGTCTAAAACTCAAATCATGTGACTTCCAATAGAAAAAAGAGTTTCTTTATAGGGATGGCTTGTGTTCTCCAAATGGTTTTTCAGTGCTCCCTTTACAATAGAGGTTTGAAAAGATAAAGGCTTGGTCCAGCAGCATAAAAAAAATAAAAAAAATTAATGATTGTCTTATTTTGAGGTCCGTAGCTCTACCTTGGCCCACACCTAGACCTTGAGGGTACGTTAAGGGCCCAAGGAGTGCATGCACTCCGAGAGCTTTGGCCCACCTGGGCCCGGCCCTACATATATTAAAGATAGAGTAAGGACAACCCTGAGTCCAGCCTGCCCAGCCCTTTGACAGTCCTAATAGAGAATCTAGTTTCTTGGACGGCATGAATTGAAAATATGAATGATTTGAATAAAATGACTAGTGAAGGATTTAGAATTACATGATTCTAAACCTACATCTAGAGAAGCATGAATGGCACAGGATTTGATGGGGGATGATTATACACCTTATTTGATTTATTATAAATATCAAAGTAATAAGAAATATTTAATTTTTACATATGAATTTTCATTAATAAATATGTAAATAGATAGTGATTAGGTAGAGTTCGATACCCAAACTGACTAAAAAACTCTCCAAACCCACAAGTGCCTCAAGTTCATCAAAAAATGCAACAATAAACAATCAAGAATAACCCACCTAGGAATCGATCTGGATAAAAAATATATATATATATCATACTTGCTTCAAGCCCAATCCAAACCTACTCCTAATCTGTTTAATCTGACCCTAGGCAGAAAGAAACAAATAGTGACCTGTGGGTCTATGTTTCAGATAATAATATTTCCTCCAAAGTGAATCTTTTTCGAATATTCTGTGGTAGGGTGACATGTATCATCATAGTCTTTTCTTTTGTTTCATTTTTTTTTTTTTTTTTTTTTTTTTTTTTTTTTTTGGGTTAGCTCATTAGAATAGGAAATACTCTTGTCTTCATTGAGACAGATGGTTTTGGTTCATCTCGACTCTCACCATAGTTTGATTTGGGCTGGAAGTACACCATATGGTCAGTCTTTTATCATTAGTGTGGGACCAAGTTCATCTGTTTGGTTGGCCAGGAGGCTAGTGACAAAAATGTTGTATGCAATCTCTAATCTTGGAATTTTTTTAAGATATAGGGGTTTTTTGTTCACAAGTTCATTTTTCTTTGCTATATATCTTCAGGGGGGGGGGGGGGGGGGGGGGGGGGTATTTAAATAAAAAGCATAAAAAGAAAAGGATCTTAGACTTATTTTTAGCTAGTGATAAAATTTTAAAATATAATAAATCAATAGCATGAAAGTATGATCATATTTTCGACCAAGCTAACCTAAGTCACAATATCTTCAATATGTGAATCAAGATTTGTCAGTATCTCATCTCATTTTTATTTTTTATTTTTTAACTTTTCTCTTCTATTTCTTCTGATTTCCTTTTTATTACATTGCTTTTTCTTTATTAACTATAATTTTCTTCCATATTCTCACACAATCAATCAAGTAAAAGAAAATCTTTGTTGTTTAATTTATTACTTCTATGCTTCTCTCATATCTCTCCTAGGGCCGTTTCTTTATCAGAATTCTAAGAATCCATGTCTAGGAGAATTTCAAATTCTCCAAAATTTGTTCCATTATGTGGAATTCCAAATCCCTCTTTTTTATGGAGGATTTGAAATTCCAATAAATGGTATAGAGAGTGAAATTCTAAGAATTCCCAACGGTCTTTGTGGGTGGTTGAAATTTGAAACTCTAATAAAAGAAACACAGCATTTCAAATGCCAAGGAACGTTAGATAATGTCACATTATGTCCAAAAAAACTCAATCTTATCCAAATTATAATCATAAATTTCGGTAAAGAAACAGGTAATAAGTCTTCTTACTCATCTTAAGAGAGTCTCTGTGCAGCAAGAAAATTCTACTTTCTACGAATTTTCATTTACGCAATATAAAGAAATCATGTATTCCGACTCCTCAGAGAGAAAAATCAAAATCTTTTTTTATTGAAGAAAATTAATTTTTTTTTCCTTTTTACATGAGAAAAATGCACCACGTCAATCAATGAGAAAAGGAGCTGCTATGGCAGATTGCTCATATCACACAAATGCATTCTAAGAAAATCAAACATTTCTATTTGAAAAATTTCAAGAAACTGTTATCCAAGGTCCCTCTCTTATTCTTCTTGTACTCATTTAATAAGAAGAACCCAAATCTAGATGCTCATCTTTTTTTGAAGCATCTAGGGCTTATCCAAACCCCTCAAAGTTTCTATTTATCAGTAGAAGGCCTAGGAAATGGTGATTCCAGCCTGAACACTTGGGATGAGGGGACTTTGTTATAATGTGAGTCCATGAGTCACCACTCAACTTAGGATACCATGAGTTAGGGATAGTTTAGTTAAAAGCTATAAATCAGTCTTATTTTTAAATTCCTTCAATAGTCAATGGAAAACAAGTTTAAAGGTGTAATTTTTTTGTTAAAATCCTTTTCTTTTTCCATATAATCAGTGTCTTTGATCAGATCAGAAAGTATGAGTATGTTTGTAATTTTACAAACCCTGGTTTATACAGAGCACTCTGCAGTTATTTAAAAAAGCCAATCATTAAAAGATAATATATATCATATTTCTGATTTTTTTAAACAAATATAATGTTATGAACTAAGAGCTTTTTTTTTTTTTTTTTTAATTTTATTAGCTCTTATTAAATTAGAGTAGAGGGCCCTACAAACTCCACAAAATCCTCAATTTGTTGGTAGTTAATTGGCTGCTGATGAATTTAATGTGAATTTGCCACAAATCTCATGCCAGTGATGAAAGATCATTAATGAGAGAAAAGACAGCTCTAAGAAAAGACACACACACCAACATCTCTCTCTATGCAACTCTGCATCTTTTGTGTTTGACCCATCATTTCCCAGTCAATCTCTCACCTTCTCTTTTCAGCAAAAGCCCCTAACCCAGACCCCAGAACGAAGTCAAGAACACACACCTCCTCCAAACAGGTTGTAAATGCCAGTGTTTTCTGCCTCTTTGTTGGTTCTGTTTTCTGGGTTTTTCTTGCTAATCTCAGATACCCATTTCACCAAAACTCTGGAATTCCTGTTTTTGTTGTTTGAACAGGCTGGAAAAATGAAGGATTTCAGTTTTGCATCTTGGTATTCCTTTTGTCTTCTGCCCTTTTTCTTTATGGTTCGTTACAGTCCTTTTCTTTTACTTTGTTTTTGATGAGATTGCTGTGTGAGCTTGAATTTGGAAAGCTTTTCAGTTTGGGGAAGTGGGTTATTATTTTTAGTGTTTATTTGTCTTGGATTTGTGTTTCTGATACTAAAATCCATTAGTATCGTGTTGTGATTGCAGTTTTGTACTTATAGTTGATGTTTTCTTCCACTTTATTTGCCATTGAATTCCTAGGAACTCACACTGAAAGGGGTTTTGTGTTTGCCCAGTGGGTGTTAAAGAGGAAAGGAATGAAGGGCCCAAGGTGGTGATCTAGAGGGGACCACACAATCCCAGCATTTGATTTACTGGGGTCAAGGGTGGGTAATCATTTCATATTAAATGGTCCCTGTAGATCATCACCTTTAGTTCTGGCTTTTAATTACTTGGGTGGGAAGGCATTCTTAGAAATCCTAAGAATTCAATAGGAAGGGCTCTTAATGTATGTGGGGCTGTGGTTATTGAAGATGAAGGCCTCACTGCAGGACTGAAAGTGAAATTTCTTATTTTGGGGGATTAATAATTAGGTCTTTCAGCTGAGATTTGCCTACTTATGGTTTCCTCTTTTGGTTTTTCTTTGAGATGTGGGTTCTGTTTCTGAGGCTTATTTCCCTTATTTTATTTTACAGGTGTAAGTTTCTATTCTCAAGAAAACGGACTTCATTTCTTTTCTTTTTTTTTTTCTTTTTTTTTTTAAATTATTTTCTTAATCTGATCATTCGTATTCTAGAATGTGGATTTTGGTTTCTTTCACTTTTTTCAGCTAAAGTTATAAAAAAGAGTGGGGAAGATGGGGTTGGTTCTGGTTAATTCAGGTCCTTTTTTTGGGAAATGAGGTTCATATTCTACAATATGGTTTTGTTGTCCTTCACATCATTTTGGGGATTTTGTTGTTATTTTTATCTTTACAAAGTTGAAGTTTTTGTATTTAAGAAATGACAATGATCAGAAAACAACTAATATAGAAGTTGAAGTATGCTCTGTGCATGACAATGGTCAGAAAACAACTAATATAGAAGTTGAAGTATGCTCTGTGCATGACAATGGTCAGAAAACAACTAATATAGAAGTTGAAGTATGCTCTGTGCCGATCTTATCTTACCATTAGAACAAGACCCAGGTCAGCATTTAAGATGAGAATATCCATGAAACTGAATATAAGCTATTCTTCATTTAATGTTTCCCATTTCTGGGGAAATCAGAATATTCTACAATATGGGCTTGTTGTCTTCCACCTCATGTTAGGGATTTGAATTTTTTTTAGCAATTTGGAATTTTTGTGTCAAGCGAAATGGCAATGTTAAGCAGTTCAATCCCCGTCATCAAGATAAGATTTTTAATAATCTGTACTTCTGAAGGGAGTGGGTCAACTACCCTTATCTTGATGACTGAGATCGATTGCTTAGCAAGAAATCTAATATTGAAGAAGCTGGAAGACCCCCTGATCTTATGTTTTCATTCCATAAGAACAAAGTCCGTGTCAGCTTTCCAGAGAACATATATGGAACTGGATTTAAGCTATCCTTCATGTAACCTTTTCATTCTTGTGGAACTGTGACAACTAAAGCTCAAACACATAATCGAGAACTAGAAACATTAAAAAGGAGAAGTCCAATTCCATCTTTCTTATTTCATGGATAGTAGCATTAATTTATTTGTTGAGAACCCATATGGGGAACACATAGGCCAGCAATTACCTCGAAAGGAAAAGAAAAACACAAACTGAATGCCACAGATGCCATCGACTTAACTCTCCCAAATAAACAAAGAGCTGATGAAAATACTAGAAGATCACCTCATCAAGATTTAGTCACATTTTTGTAAAGCCTTATAACAATTCAATATCTTATTTATTAATCTTACAAAAATTTAGGGAGCATATAGAAATCAAAGAAATTTACAGTTAAGCCAGTAACAGTTATTAACTTTTGTTCTTTTTATCCTATTTGGTTTTTTAACATTGAATCTTATAAATCTTTAGGGCATTACTGTTTAGCAATTCACTGTACACAATTTTAATTCTAATTATCTGAATCAGTTTCTAGAATATGGACCAAACATAACTCCTCAAAACTTCTATTTACAATCTATGGACTTCCATAAAAAAGGGAAGAAAGACGTAAGTGGTACTCTTGAAACTCTAAATGCGACCTACTTTTCGGAACATTCCTCTTGAACATTCCTCTTCATTTTTTTAACTTTCATTTAGTTATCTCCTTTTGCTTCATGTAAAACAGTAAAAAAATAAAAATATGAATTATGCATATATTCGAACATGCTCTAAATCAACATCCAAGCTGATAACTTGTCAGAATGGAGAACCTGATATCTGTGTTCTTTTTTCGGATTTGCAGGAATTTAGAAATGCATTAATCATTCACATCAGGTAAAATGCTGCTTTCTCCAACTTCAATTCTTCAGTTGGTGTTGAAGATTTGCATCAGGTATGGAAGGAAATCAAACCTATTCCCCAAATGAACTGTCAGATGGACAGGTGCATCAGGACAAAATATGCTAGCTACTTGCCCTCATTATCATCAAGAAAGCCCCGTCCCAACTATGTTGGGGTTTGCTGGATGAATTATGTTTCTCCATTCCGATCCATCCTTACCCAAGTCTTCAGATAGATTGCACTTCTAGCTACTTGCCCTATGATGGTGAAATATTCACATTAAATCAAAGCCATGAAGTCAATGTGATCAGTGCACTATATGCACCAAGTACCAGGGCTGGCTTTTATTTGTTGATCATTTTTTTTTTTTTTTGTAGTTTTGGTGGAAGGATGCATGTGTATTCATGCATGAATTTGAATATCTGTTATTGTGTTATAGGTTTGCCCAGTGCATCTCCTGAAGAGTCTCTAGTATCATTTTATTACACACAACTCATTAGCTTGCATCAATGTGATCAGTGCATTATATGCACCAAGTACCGGGGCTGGCTTTTATTTGTTGATCATTTTTTTTTTTTTTTTGGTAGTTGTGGTGGAAGGATGCATGTGTATTCATGCATGAATTTGAATATCTGTTATTGTGTTATAGGTTTGCCCAGTGCATCTCCTGAAGAGTCTCTAGTATCATTTTATTACACACAACTCATTAGCTTGCATCCAGCTATTACATAGCAGTCTTAATGCTATGGGCCCAAGCGGTGGAGGGAGTATCAATAATTCTACCTTAACCTCGAGGCAGCGGTTGCGGTGGACAAGTGAACTTCATGAACATTTTGTGGATGCTGTTACGCAACTTGGTGGACCAGACAGTTAAATACTTCTAATCATCTTACCATTTTATACTTATCATTGCAATATACATGATTCAATGCCATCACTGATTGATAGATGAGGCATTATATGATCATTGACCCAGGTTTCACATGGTAAATTCAAGTCTTAGACTTGCAAAGTATATATTCAAGGCTTGAATTTTGTAGGTATGGAACCTTTCTACAATTGAGACAATTAAAGATCAATGATCTAGTCAGTAACATGGTTGATGTGGTAATATCTAAAGTTCTCACCTATTTGAAGTCGCAGTCATTGACTAAGTATCCATCAAATACAACAGTTGAAATGAGAATACAGCATTAGTCCAAAGTCAATGTAGAAAAATGCATGGCTAAGATCATCCAAGACTGGGCAAGTTTCTAGAAAAGTTCATCCAAGGTGGGGCACATTAGGCTAATAGTTTGGTTCACCAAACCATGGGCCCCACAAGTGCAAACTTATAGTTAAGTTTTCCTCTTAATAGAAGCATTTAGTGTGGCCTGGTCACATGAGCAATATACCATGTGGCTTATGTCTGATAATTATATCCCTTCAATGTAACCCTTGGTGCCCTCTGTCTGAGCTGGCATGCACCCAAATTTCACTCTAATCATAGTATTTGTCACCATTGGAGTAAACCACTATGCAGTAAAACCATTAATCTTTTGGACCTTTAAATTAATGGCTATGATTGTCTGACTTACAGCATATGTTTTTATTCCATCTGTAAAGCCTATGATGGGACCTTCTATCCACACCATGTAAGGGTGTGATTGGTGGTGGTCCCATGTGGACCACACAGAGGGGTTGCATATAAGGGTTTTATTTGATCACCTGGGTGGCCTAATTTGATGGAACTGACACAAAAAAACACGTCTAACAAAACCCTGAAATCGTGATTGTTTCATAAAATGGATGCTGTGTTCTCTCTCTCTCTCTTTCTTTTTTCCTTATTTTATTATTATTATTTTTATGGAAGTGAATACTGTGTTCATTTTTGTTTTGTTTTGTTTTATTTTTATTTTCTTTTACTCTCTCTCTTAAATGTGACCAATTTCAAAACCATCCAAGTTTTCCTTTGATAAAGTTGATATAACAAAATGATGCCAAATTAATTATAAACAAATGCCCACATTAGGGAATACCTCGGCCATTTGTAGAACTTATCAGGTGCTTGAGAAACTTAGAGCATTGCAAGTTGACCAGAACTCAATTTCTCACCAAAAGTTTGAGTAATTGAGTTCTAGGCTTCTACTTCCTAAAGCTTTTTCGTAACCATGTTCGTATTAGCATGTGTTCCTCAATTTCCTTCCCAGGAGCTACTCCTAAAGGCGTTCTCAGGCTTATGGGCATACAAGGGTTGACTATATACCATGTCAAAAGTCATTTACAGGTATTTCTTTGCATTAGTGAAAATCAGCTTCATTTTTAAAGCACAGTTCCTCTCTATCCTGTCGCTAAGATCTTTAATAACTGCATGTGGTAAAAACAGAAATATCGGCTTGCAAAATACATTCCTGATGGTTCATCTGATGGTATGTGAGACTTACACTTTCTAACTAGTAAGTCAATGAGTTATATTTAAGTTGCTTACTTACCAATGAAAAGAAAACCTGTTAAGTGAAACTGGTTCATACAAGTCCTCTTTAGAGGCTGATTCTTTATACTGAATTTTATTTCGTCATTGTTGTTTCCCTTGTCAGTAGTATAGGGAGTAGTGACCTGAAATGTTGTAAAATAAGTGCTCTTCACTAACATCAATTTGGTGGTGGCTGTTAATATAGGGACAAAAGCTGACAAGAAGGAAACAGGCAACTTGCTCTCAAGCTTGGGTGAAGCTTCGTGAGTAGAAAATTTTCTCCTTGCATTGTCCAACTAAATCCAACTTTGAAATGGATGACTGTTCACATGGAAAACGTTGCACCATAATATGGTGGAGCGAAATCTTCTCCTAGGGAAACATCCGTATTCAGACGTTCCCATCTGACCGTCAAAGAGATGGGGGCCCTCACAAAACCGGGACCCCCTGAATTAAAGGCATGGAGTTGTCCTGTACAAGAAAATTTCCCTGTGGAAAGGTTTTCAGATGGAATGTTGAACCCTACCTCAGAACAATGGGCAATTTATACCTTTGAAAGAGAATGAGTGTGGTGGGGTTGACTTGTCATACATCATACAGACACTGGGAATGAGGAGAACTTAACTGCCAGGTTTCTATAGTCTCTTGGGTGTGTAAACCGATGTAACAATGAAATTCCAATTTAGAAGAATTCTTTTCTCATCATAACCATGGCCTGCATGTCAGAGACATTTTGACATGGCTAACAAGGGAAATCAATACCTATTCCTTTTTTATGGTTTGTGTTGTTAAATTTGCAACTGTTACATTTTAATGAGATTTTTTTTAATCAAAGGGACATAGTATTCTATATTCTATGCTTTCATAATCCACTATCGTGTTGAGCATGGGTTTCACTAAGCAGATTTTATCTGACCTCTTGTATGGCTCATGTCCATGTGTAAGTTACTGGATATCTCTAATTGACAGACCCTTATAATCTTTGACAACTCATGTGAGCCTTATAATTTCATAATTGAACTCCCAAAATGTCAGTGTCACCAAGTGATAGAAATAATTTATTGTTGTATTTGTTTGTTAGCATCTGAATTAGGTAAGGTACCTAGTGAGTTGATACAGATATTCGAATAAACAATGTTCTTTGTCTACTGAGTTTTGTCAAATTTGTTGGTTTCTCATTACTCTCGTTACTCATATTTTATTATAAAATTTCGTCCAGTCATTCAGTGAATGTTTGATCTTGGTAAGCTTTGGTCATTTGTCTTTGTGATCAGAGGAATGCAAATTACAGAAGCATTGAAGCTACAACTGGAGGTGCAAAAGCGTCTGCAAGATCAACTAGAGGCAAGTTTTCTTTTTCAATTGCATACATCATGTTGCTGCTTTAATGTAAGAACACCAACTTTTGTAATAGTTTACTGTCACACATTAAGATATCTTATATGTGATTTTGATCACTTAGAAGTTTAGAAAGGAGAGAAGACACAAAAATTGTCCTATACCATGACATTATCATCACTGGGGATGATGACCTTGGAATTGTCAATCTCAAGAAATAAAAGATCTAGGCTGCGAACAAGTTTCTTAGGGATTGAAGTTGCGTTATTGAGAATGATGCAGAAGCATTAAACCAAGTCAATATTCACTGGGTCATGGCCAATGGCCATCATCAAGCTGCATGTCCATCAACCTAAGCCACATGCCAACCCTCATTGAGGTTGATGCAGGAGCATTTAATCAAGTAACAATTCACTTTCTCATGGCCCATCATCAAGCTATGCAACATCACCTGAAGCCACAAGCCAAGCCTTATGCTCCCTTGTTATTTTCTTCCTTACTGTCTTTGATATAGTTTGCTTTAGTAGGTGTATCAAAATGTAGTTGGTTTCAATTTGCAAAGGCTTGTATAAATGCTAATGATCCAATGCATGGAAGTTAGTCTTGGAGTTTTGCCCTTACTTTACAAGTTGGAGGGTCTTCTTGGGGCCGTAAGGATCCCTTGGTTATTAGTGTTTGAGTGGTATCTGCTGAACTGATTGAGGATTCCCTCAAAAGAGGATCCCTGTTGAACTTGATTAAATCAGTCTGAATCAAAACCATCCTGTCCAGTGGTTCAACCTTTAATTTGGAATAGTGTTCCAAACACATGCTTTTCTTAATTTAACCTTGTGATAGCATGAAATAATGTTATAGCAACTAATATTTCTTATCTGGAGGCTTAGCGTTTTGCATTCATTTCCTTGCTGGAAACATTTCTGTGAAGTGTCAAAAAGAAAAAAGAAAAAATATACCCTGACTCACGAATGTTATAGAAGACGAGTCCGTTGCTCACTTGCTCGTTCTACCCCTCCTACCCCTCCGCTTCATTTTTGTTCTATATCAGAAAAAATGCCTTATGATGACATCTACTACCATCATGAGACTATAACATCCCCGTGGCCTGTATATCCACCCGGTGATAGTTTTGGAACCATTCTCATTTCTAGGAAGTGCATTTCAAATGATGCAGAAAGTCGGTATGGATTGTATTAACTGGTTTTAGAATTGGATAACTGGACTAAGCCTGGTTTACTAGTGCCTGCAAATAGTGCTTTCACTAAGGTCCTGGACATAGGGAAACTTGAATTTTCACAAGGCTCTGCTTGAAAGCACATCCTGCTTCAAAATCCTGGCCCACTGGCCCATTCTGACAGTGCTAGTGATAAATTGTAGTCCTTGCAGACTATATCCACTCTTTGGTTACGAGGGTGAGTCCCTTTCATCAATGGAGAACCACAGCACTTTAGGGCTACATACTAGAACCTTCCACCTGTTCCCAATTATTTACATTTGGATTTCTGAATTTGAAACCTGCAGGTCCAAAGGCAGCTGCAACTGCGCATTGAAGCACAAGGCAAATACCTTAAGAAGATTATTGAAGAGCAGCAGCGGCTCAGTGGCGTGCTTGCAGAGACACCCAGTTCATGGAACCCGGGCGACCACTTGCCTGAATCCGACAAGACTCACCCCTCAACTCCTGCACCAAGTTCTGAGTCACGTCTTCAGGACAAGGTTGTCAAGGAGCAAACTGTCAAGGGCCCTGCAGATAGTCTCTCCCGTGATGAGTCTTTTACCACTTCTCATCATGAGCCTTCAACACCTGACTCTGGATGTCGGGTTACTAACCCCACAGTGATCCCCAGAAATGAGAAGCCTGTCCAGAAACAGTGGAATGCAGGCTCCACATCACACCAACCAGAGATGGTGCTCACGCACCCAATACTCGAGTCTAGCTTGGGCTTGGGCTTCCAGCAGCCACGCTCAACCTTCTCATAAGGGAGCTGTTTCAATTCGTCGGATGCATCCCTCTCTGAGAAGGATCAGTTTGAAAATGGTTTGGACAATGGCACATGATCCACCAGTGTCCCAGTGTAAGCAAGATGTTTTCAGTTTAGGCATGTCTTTTGTTACAAGGGTCATAGGAACTATTAACAAGTGAAAAAGAAAAAAAAAAATACTGTCAGTTTAGTTTAGATGTGATGAGATGTTCCATTTTCAGAGAAACATGAGATATATGATAGCATTGTGTTGTGCTTCTTCTCACCTCTGTGTATGCCTGCGCATGGAGATTCAAGCTTCTATATGGAATATCTGGTCTGAAAGCCGCTACAGTGGATGGTAGACTCAGCCTTTGGTGTACCAAGGAATCATTACCATTCCGATAGGAAGGAATTTCATGGATATCCCCAGTCTCATCTAAACAGCAGCTGTTGGTCATCCTGGGCCCAACTTTCATGAATCAAAACCATCTGAGCTAACACCGCCCCAGTGAGTTACTGTTCCAAAATATCATTCCATTCATTTATATGTTGCCATTTTGAACACATGGAATGTGAATGATTTCCATTTACGTTTGGGAGAGAACATGTTTTTCACAAGTAATAAACCAATTGTGCTTAACATCTGTGTCCCTGCCAATTCTAAGGTAGTGTTGTTGGAATGATTTGGATTAATAAAGATCTAAGGTGGGTTCAATCCATCCTGCTAGCAGTGATCCAGACTCCTGAACATCCAGATTGTAGAATGATCCATTTTACTGTCTCTTGGCATGTGATTTGGGTTTTCCAATTACTGTGAAAAAAAAAGGGCGGCCTAGAGATATAGGGATGGCCTTCTCTTCTATTGGTTAATGCATGTGAGCTCCACTTTTCCACTGTACAGGCATTGGTACCTAAGAGATGCAGAGGTTTTTCACTGGATCTTCATTCCTCTTGAATTATGTATATAAACAATTAAAGCATTGAGGAGACGCTCAAGTAAGAAGGTATTGGTTATAAGAATATCTTGGGCAGTCAATGCCCACCCCATCAGACAGTTTTTGGATCAGACCAGTTTTAGGGCAATTGGGTTTGGGTCAACAATCTCTGACCCCATTTGTGAGTGAAACCATGTGTTAAAAGGCTGGAGCAGGGGTTGAACCGCTGGAGTGGATGGTTTCATGTTCATAGCCTTCTCTGCTTTTCATATGCCATTAAACATACAAAATTATTAAACTCCAGAGCCTTGAAATAGATTGCTTATATGATCATAAGACGGTATACAAACTTGGCCTTCCTCTAACTGGCTTTCAGACTTTCCAATCCAATCTCACCCCTATTATTGAAATGCATCGAGATGGGCCCCACAGCAAATTTGAAATTTTCTGCAGCTGATTCTTAGCATTTTTCTCATATATGATAATGCACAGATGAATCAGATCATTTTTCCTTTCTCTCACATTTTAGAGTTTTACTAAACTTCACACTTTTCAACCCTTATCCCTCAGACACAGAACAATTGTGGGCATTGGACGCATGTATGGATAATAGGTAGTCCCTGCCATGGATAATCTGTGATCAGATGCTAGTGTACACAGGCGTTTAATGCAGACCGTTGAGGACTTCCATACCCATCTTTCCTCTCTCTCTCACTTAAATCCAGCAGTTGGAGTTGCCTCCAGAATGAATTTTGGGGGATATGGTGATACTTATAGTGATTAATGGGTGCCAACAGATTGGGAACTTGAGTTTCATGTTAGTGTGCACTGATGACATGTTTTTTTAATGTGAAAATAGACTGCCAATTGATTGGTTGAATTCTGATTTGAGAAACTAAAGTTGAGAGAAGCTGTCATTTGGGCATCATATACTCATTGTTTTAAAACATGAAACTCGGACTCAACTAGAAACCTTGTCAAGTCACCAGGTCGGTCAAACTCACCTGATTTGCTCAACTTGACAGTTTGATGAGTTGAGTTGAAACTCATTTCTTTCTTGATTCAAGTCTAGTTTTTAGCATAAGATATGAAAATGGCTGAGGAAATGAGAACCAGCAGTCAGAGAGTTGAGAATGCATTAGCTATTGGGTATATTTTTCAAAAAAAAAAAAAAAAAAAAAAAAAAAAAGAATGCTATAAAGATGCTCATACAAGACAAAATAGGATGAAGCACTACAGTAATCTGCAATCCACACAAAATGGGGGCATCTCTGGGATGAGTGATATACTTATGTGGGCATATGTTTACATAGGTCTGACCAGTATGAGAATAAATGGAATAGGGCAGAAAATTTGCACTTTTTGTAACGAAATGAATGGTCTAAGCGGGGTTGCAAATTTGTGATCCGACCAATCAAGCATGCTTGGCTTCTATGATGTATGGATACTTCAAAATGGGCAATGCATCGTATCCGATACTTCACTTTTTATGTGTAAAATCCGTATCCCTGCCGTGTTCTTGTGGTATCCATGCCGTATCTGTGCATCATAGCTTGGCTTACACCAAGAAAATATCTACATATTTTAGAAACAGCTGGAACCACTTCATACTTTGGAATCTAAAGTTGTCACTTCTTACTATTTCATTTCCAGCCTATCTCCATCAATGTGGTAAATAAATAAGCCTATCATCTTTCAGAGAGATGCATCGGTTTTATAGTTGGGGCTTGCTTCATGTCCATTTGCCGCATTTTGCTGAGGGGAAATGCATCTCTCTGTCTCTCTGTCTCTCTCTCTCTCATGTGCACAAAGCAGAAGGAAAAAAGAACTGCAGTTTCTAACAGTAAAGGAGCTATTTTTTTGTTCTTATTAGAATTGCAGATAGTTTTTGATTCACTAGAGACTGTACATGAGAATTGCAGACCCAAAAGGGGATTGATCAGCTGGTTCAAATGTCTCATAACTTAAATGGCTATTATTGAAGTAGAGCAAACCTTGCATTGGAATCTGTAAGCTCTTAAGAAACTTGCTGGCGTAATCGAGAGGAGAAACTCAATCCCAAGGAATTTATACAATCCCATCTTCATCATCGATTTCATCGATCCCAATCCAGCGTGTAAAAGCAAAGAGGAACTCCTTGAAGCTCACCATTCCATTTCTATCCCAGTCCATCTCTTCTGTAATACAGAAGGACAAAGTGCGTAAAATCAGAGCTCACAAGTGAAAAAAAAGGTCTGGTTCTTTAAAATGAATGATCCCCACTGAGGCCCCATTCTGGATATAATTCATGAATATACATAATATGGAAGTATATGGTCACTTATATATATATAGAAAAAAAAAAAAAACACGAATACCCCCAACTCTGCTGAGGTCTCAGTCAAACTGAGCAAGCAAAAGTTGATTATATTCAAAAAGTTACAAGACCACATGACATTTGGCTAAATGAATTCCCTTAACTCTATTTAGGTATCAGTCCAGTAAATAGCACCTTGTAAAAATAAATGATAACAAGAATACCCCTAGCTCTGCTTAGGTCTCAGTCCAGCTGAGTATGCAAAGTTGGTTCCACTTAAAAAGTTTCAAGTTGACTTAATGACTTTTAGCTAAATGAAACCAATAAAAAAAGTTTTAGCTAAATGAACTAATCAGAAAGAATATGGTTGATGGTAACATTAAAACTGATCAAACTTGCGTCTTCAAGCAACAAATTTGGGAAACCTATGACTCTCAAACTCGGTGTATGGAAATTTACCTCGAGGCCTTGAGACTGTATGGGGGGGGGCATGATTTGGTGGTCCAATATTGATAAGATGGAGCTCATCATGTATATAGAGCATTCCCAAAATAACTCAATTTGTTCAATCTGGATATGTAATGATATTCCTCAAAGACTCTTCAAGTGATGGGTTGTAAAATGTCAGTGTGGCATATAATGACACTTGCGAGATCTCATTAAGAGTCTTGCTTCAGGTGGAGAAGTGTGATTACGCAATTTTTTTCTGAGAGGGGTACTGGCGGATGCTCAAATTTGGCAACCACGTTCCTCTAGATATATTTTTGCGAGTCCTATTTGGTATTAGATTCTTCAGTGGTTGATCATCCTCCATCATGCTCACAACTGACTTGGTTTTGCATAGAAGCATTTTGTTGGTGGGTAAATGGTGATAACAGGGAAGGTATCCACAGTGGATAACCTGAGTAGTATGACCTCGAGCGTCATCTCGAATATGTTTTCATTGTGTGGAAAGAAGAGAGCCAATCAGTAATCTATTTCTTCACTGTGGCATATTATCGTACTTGGAGCCACTTTCTCAAGCTATGTGATATCACATAGTGTATCCCTCACTCTTTAGATGAGATGTCTCTCAGGGACGACCAGTCCACTTTTTCGGGTGTGGTTTGTGTTGTGGCCTCTCATTACTTATGCAGCTCTTTGGTCAATGTGGACAGAAAAAGGAAAGATAGAATCTTCAAAGCTTCAATGGTGTCCAGAGGATATTCTAAATGGGTGATTTTTAGTGTTGCTCAACAGGTGATGATAAAAGAAAATAGAGTTCGAGTTTATATCTAATGTCGCATAATTAGGAGGTTTTTTTGTGGTCTATTGAAGAAAAAGAAGTCCGACTTGTGGAATCCAGTCTCCACCAGTTAGCAGGTTGAAATTCAGTATCGATGGGGCAGCTCGAGGCAAGCCAGGCATCAATGAAAAGGGTGACTTGTGGCTCTCTTTCTCTAAACCAGTGGGTGTAAAGGATTTTACAAAATTGGAGGAGATGGATATATTAGAAGCCTTGTTATATTCTATACATTTTCAAGAGTCATTGATAATGGAAACCGATTGGGGCAATGCAATTTCTTGGGTTTCTACTTTCTGGTGAGGGTCGGAGACCGTGGATTCAAATTTGGGGTTTTGACATATTAATCCTCCTTAAATTCAATTTTCCCAATTTTATGATGGAAACTCGGATAATGTCACCAAAGTCACTTGCCATGGTCAACATTTTTTTTTAAGAAACTTTTTTGCCCCAAATCCCATGATATCATTGGATAGTACAATGATATCAGTTTCTTTATACTACACTTTTGTAACCATTAAGCGAATTTGTTTTTATAGAACATGAAAAATGACATTTTTCGTGAAAAGTAAATACATATCTGACCACCATTTCTCAAGTTCTATCATTCAAAAAAAATTCTCCCTTAGATGCTGCCTAAAAGCCATGATATCATGGGACAATCCAATGATATCATGGGATTTGAGGCAAAAAAAAAAAAAAAAATGTTGACCAGAGTCAAGCGACTCTGGTGATATTATCTGAATTTCGGTTATGAAATTGGAAAAATCAGTTTTAAGAAGGATTAATATGTCAAAACCCCTTCAAATTTTAACCAAGTACACATTTACATAACACTGTCTCCATTAAAGAGGAAAGGCAAATCGTCCTCTTTTCTATGGTCATCCCTTTTTCTACTCTTGCTGTGACAATGCTTCCTCGAGAAGCAGCTAAAAGCAAGGCAAATGGTTTTCCTCACTGGCACAGAAAAGCAATTTCTTATTTTGGATGATGTCAGGTATAGGACTAGCGTCCTTGACTTTCTGTTTCTCTTTTACCTCCTTCATAAAATTTACCAGTCGCTGGAGTGAAAAAGCAGATGAATGAAATACAGAAATTATCCAAAGCCAGCATAAAATAAAAAAAAATAAAAAAAAAATAAAAAACAGATAATTGAATGGTGGAGTCTTCCAATCTGGGTAATTTTTGAATCATGTTGACCCATGGTGGAAACAATCAGATCAAAAGCCAATAGACTAACTGACCATGGGCTACCGATAAACAAACTCAGTTAAAGGATCAGAAAGTCTTTTTTTTTTTTTTTTTTTTTTTTTATGTGCATTTTTCTGAGTAGTAACATGGCCCAAACCTGCAATCTCATGGTTGCAACAATTAGCCTTCCAACTAAGCTATGGGCTCTTATCATCAAGGATTTAGTTCCTCCACAATAAATGCTGCTACTAAAAGTCATGCACATATAGTATACAAAAATGTGTTTTCAAAGATGAATATAATTGACATTGACTTCCATTGGAATACTACTGTGCTGGCCAGTGTAGCAGCCTATAAAGAAAAAAGGAAGAGAAAAAAAGGGCACTGTAATAGCTACAATGCATGAAAACTTATATGCATACTAGTATTTTCATCATGTACCTTACATCAGCATTTTTGTAGCAATGACTGCCCTCATAGTCATTTATTTCATAGCTCAAAATGAAGACACGTGAGCAGGACCTTTGACACATTGCAATTACCAAAGATGACTTGGTTGATGACTTCCTCTTCTAAAAACTGTGAGATATATGCTGCCTAGTTTGTAAGAACAAATTCCACTAGGACTCTTCAAAATTCTGGTACCAGCCTCTGGCACCATCCCAACTGATGACTCATAATTCATAAACAGCTGATGCTCTTGGGATATTTGATAAAAGGGATGTGGTTGCACATATCCTAAATTGGAACTTGTTTGTGTATTTTGAGATAGTTATGCATTCCTCCATTAGTCTTATAGTACAGATAAAATAAAATAAAATAAAACCACTTAAGGAGGAAACTATTTTTCCTTCTTTTCACATCAAATCACTACTGTTTTATTGCAGATTTAAGTGGAGCCAGGATGTAGTGTTAGAGAGGCAGAACAAAATATATATATATATATATATATATATATATATATAAGGAAGATGGGCAATGAGAAAAGTGCCAGTTTAGGTAAAAAAAACGCACACAGTGCAAGTTCTGAGGAACTCTATTCACCAGAAAGTTTTCCTTGGGGGCCCACTATGGAAGAAAAAAAAATCCTCGGAGGGGCCAATGTGAAAAAAAAAAAAAAAATTCTAAAACATTGCGGGGGTGGGGGGGTGGGGAGTGGTTTTCCAATATTTTTGAAGGGCCAATCTAAAAAAAATGAAAATTTTCATAACAGGAGGAGGGTTTTCGATTCCAAGGGATTTTCTCAAAACTAAATTTTTTTTTTCTTCTTCTCATCCTAAACAAGCTCCGGTCCCTGTCGACCTTCCATCATCACAACTACTTTCCCTCCTAAATGGCGTCATGAGCATCTTCATCTTCCTCCCCCTCGTCTGCTGCCCTGTCCTCTTCATCATCATCCACCACACCCAACTTTGTCATCTCCAACACTGCCAACCTTAATACCCCATCAATCTGGACAACACTAATTTTCTCCTTTGGAAGTCTTTATTTCGCCCCATCTTGCACATCCATAGTCTTGAGCACTTAATTGATGGCTCCGAACTTACCCCACTAAGGAATTCATTGGCTCCGATGGAAAATATACTCCCAACCCAGCATTCTCTGATTGGTTTGAAAGGAATCAAACCATCCTTTCCTGGATCAACGCCACCCTCTTTGACTTTGCACTATGCTATATTGTTGGCAAGGAGACTGCCAAGGCCGTGTGGGAATCGTTAGAACACCGCTATGGTTCTCTCTCTCGTTCCCACATCATTGAATTAAAAAAACATCTCCAACATGTGAAGAAAAGATCCTCTTCAATGCAGGATTACCTTTATCAGATTAAAGTCATTGCAGATCAACTTGTCAGTTGTGTTTCTCCAGTGAGGAAGATCTACTTCTTCATACTTCGGCGGGACTCCTGTCTATCTACCGCCCATTTTAGGCCTCTATTCGTAACAGGTCTCAACACGACCCTGTATCTTTGGAGGAACTTCGCATTCTTCCAATTTGCGAAGAGCTCAATCTTGCAGATGATGCCGCCACTAAATCCCCCACCAATTCACTGCCAGCCGAACGCTCCCTCAGTGTTCTTCGCCACCTGGCCGCCCTAATGCATCTCAAAACCAACAAAATCATGGTTATTCTAGCCCCTCCAATCGGCCGTTTCACAACTCAGGTAATCAACATGCCACCATCTCCGATGCTCTGGTCCATTCTTCACGATCTTCACAACATGGTGCACGTTTTAGTGCTCCACGAACGCGGCCACATTGTCACATTTGTGGCAAAGTTGGACATCTCGCCATTGATTGCTTCCACCACATAGACTTCGCGTATCAAGGACGTCACCCTCCCCTACACCTTGCTGCAATGATTGCCTCCCAACAGCCCCACTATACTTAGCCTTGGTACTCAGATACAGGTGCCACGCACCATGTAACCTCTTACCTGGGAAATCTCTCTCCATGTTCCCTATCATGGCTCAGACAAAGTCGAAGTTGGTAATGGTCGAGGTCTCACTATTTTTAACACTGGTACTACTATTCTACACACTCCTTTATCTAACTTTCATCTGCGTAATGTTTGACACTGTCCTCAAGCTTCTGCCAATTTATTATCTATTCCCTAATTTTCTCGAGATAATCAATGTTATTTTTGTTTTGATGATAGTGGCATCTGTGTGAAGGACAAAGCTTTGGGGAAGATGCTCTTCCAAAGTCCGATTGAACACGGCGTTTATACTTTTCGTTCAACTCTTCCTTCAACACTCTTCGAATAAGCCTGTTAAAGTTTCATTTTTCAGCCAACATGTCTCTAATGATGTTTGGCACCATTGCCTTCGGCACCCCTCATCCTCTCTTCAGCTGGCCATCCTCTCTACCTTTTCTCCATTAACCAAACAAGTCAAGACAGTTTTGCTCTTCGTGTAGATTGGGCAAAAGCACAAAACTCTTATTCTCTTTATCTACTTCTCTATCTTAGACCCTTAGATCTCATTCACTGTGATGTATGGGGTCCATCTCTAGTTCATTCAATAAATGGCACTAAGTGCTGTTGAATCTTTCCATTACTTTCCAAATCAAATGTTTTTCAAACCCTTTGTACCTTTAAAAATTATCTCAACGTTTTCTTGATTCAAAAATTAAAATTTTCCGCTCGGACGGTGGTAGCGAATTTACAAATACTTCATTTAAACAATTATTTTCATCCACTGGCATCGTTCATCAATTTTCATGCCCACACACCGGAGCAAAATGGTGTTGCTTAACACAAGCACCGTCACATTGTTGAAACCAGACTCGCCCTACTAGCACACTCCTCTTTACCCACTAAATACTAGCTTGAAGCATTTCATACGGCAATTTACTTAATCAACATAATGCCCATATTATCAATTTAAAATGTTTCTCGTTATGAGGCCCTAGTTCATGTTGCCCCCGATTATACCACCTCAAGAATTTTTGGATGGGCGCATTACCCGTGGACCGTGGTTTCTAGCCTACCAACCATGCAAGCTTGAATTTAAATCAATTAAGTGTGTTTTCTTAGATTGTAGTCTTGATCATAAAGGCTATCGATGCTTTCGCCACTGGGCGTGTTAATATTTCTCATCATGTCATTTTCGATGAGAAAGTGTTCCTTTTTAATGAGATCAAATATGCCGCCTCCACCACTCTTGTCATTGATCCCATGGCTGTTTTTAGAACCATTCAATAGTGGTTTCCAACAAATCCTTTACCCTCACCCACAACCAAGCCTCAGCACTCTCTTAACTTTGCCAGGCCATGCACCACCCAAGTTGAACCATGTCGTCCACAGCCCATACCACACACTACCTAGGCCAATTCCAACCCAGGCCTTACCCGGTCTAAGCCAGGCATTGTCCAGACCACATCGAGCATTTCACAGGCCAAGTCTACCCAAACCTAGGCTGAGCCCACACAACCCATGGCCCAGTCTACCCAACCCACGCCCCAGTCTAGGTGGGGGGCTCTGATACCATAAGCTTTGAATTCGTTAACTGAAATCCAATCCAATCTTCCGGATTTAAATAAGATGTATATAGCACATTTGAAAGTACAGTTGTAGCTAAAAGAGAGAAACTAGGTAACCTCCCCTGTGGACTAGGTAATACAACAACAAAATAGTTGGGGTTTGTTTTGAGTGACTAACTAGTTAACATACAACAGTTTGGGCCTAAAGTTAGATGGGCCCAATGTACACTCTATCGCCCCCTGCCAAGCTAATGTGGGCGAGGTTGTACTCGAAGCTTGGCTTGAAGATCACAAACATGGTTAGAAGCGAGACCTTCGGTAAAGATATCAGCAACCTACTCCAATGTAGAAATGAATCGAACATCAAGTTGCTTATGGAACACTTTCTCATGGACCTTCGTTCAGCAACACCGTTTTGCTCCGGTGTGCGGGCACGAAAATTGATGAATGATGCCAGTGGGGGAAAATAACTGTTTAAATGAAGTATTTGTAAATTCGCCACCACCGCCCGAACGGAAAATTTTAATTTTTGAATCAAGAAAACGTTGACATAATTTTTAAAGGTACAAAGGCTTTGAAAAAACATCCGATTTGAAAAGTAGTGGAAAGATCCAACAGCACTTAGTGCCATTTATTGAATGAACTGGAGATGTACCCCATACATCACAATGAATGAGATCTAAAGGCCTAAGAGAGAGAAGCAGATGAAGAGAATGGGAGTTTTGTGCTTTTGCACAATCTACACGAAGAGCAAAACTGTCTTGACTTGTTTGGTTAATGGAGAAAAGGTGGAGAGGATGGCCAGCTGAAGAAAGGATGAGGGGTGCCCAAGGCAATGGTGCCAAACATCACTGGAGACATGTTGGCTGAAAAAGGAAACTTTAACAGGCTTATTCAAAGAGAGTGTTGAAGGAAGAGCTGAACGAAAAGTATAAACACCGTGTTCAATCGGACTTTGGAAGAGCATCTTCCCCGAAGCTTTGTCCTTCACACAAAAGCCACTATCATCAAAACAAAAATAACATTGATTATCTCGAGAAAATTGGGGAATAGATAATAAATTGGCAGAAGCTTGAAGACAGTATCAAACATTACGCAGATGAAAGTTAGATAAAGGAGTGTGTAGAATAGCAGTACCAATGTTAAAAATAGTGAGACCTCGACCATTACCAACTTAGACATTGTCTGAGCCATGATAGGGTGCACCATGTATCTGCAAGGCGTTGGGGAGGGTGACGTCCACGATACGCGAAGTCTATGTGATGGAAGCAGTCAATGGCGAGATGTCCAACTTTGCCACAAATAAGACAATGTGGCCGCATTCGTGGAGCACCAGAACATGCACCATGTTGTGAAGATCATGAAGAATGGACCAAAGCATCGGAGATGGTGGCATGTTGATTACCCGAGTTGCGAAACGGCCAATTGGAGGGGCCAGAATAACCACGATTTTGTTGGTTTTGAGATGCATTAGGGCGGCCAGGTGGCGAAGAACGCTGAGGGAGCGTTCGGCTGGCAGTGAATTGGTGGAGGATTCGATTGCAGCATCATCTACAAGATTGAGCTCTTCGCAAATCGGAAGAGTGTGAAGTTCCTCCAAAGATACAGGGTCGTGTCGAGACCTGGTACGAGTAGAGGCCTGAAATGGGCGGTAGATAGATAGGAGTCCCGCCAAAGTATGAAGTAGATCTTCCTCACTTACTGGAGAACCACAAGTGACAAGTTAATCTGCAATGACTTTAATCTGATGAAGGTAGTCCTGCATTGAAGAGGATCCTTTCTTCACGTGTTGGCTATGTTTTTTTAATTCAATGATGTGGGAACAAGAGAGAGAACCATAGCGGTGTTCTAACAATTCCCACGCAGCTTTGGCAGTCTCCATTGCAACAATATAGCGTAGTGCAGAGTCGGAGAGCGTGGCGTTGATCTAAGAAAGAAGGGTTTGATCCCTTTCAAACCATCAATGAAGTGCTCAAGACGATGGTTGCACAAGATGGGGCGAAATAATGACTTCCAAAGGAGAAAATTACTGATGTCCAATTTGATGGGAATGAAGTTGGCAACGTTGGAGATGACAAAGTTGGGTGTTGATCTGCAATGACTTTTTAATCTAATGAAGGTAGTCCTGCATTGAAGATGATCCTTTCTTCACGTGTTGGAGATGTTTTTTTAATTCAATGATGTGGGAACGAGAGAGAGAGAACCATAGTGGTGTTCTAACGATTTCCACGTAGCTTTGGCAGTCACCATTGCAACAATATAGGGTAGTGCAGAGTCGGAGAGGGTGGCGTTGATCCAGGAAAGAAGGGTTTGATCCCTTTCAAACCATCAATGAAGTGCTCAAGATGGGGCGAAATAATGACTTCCAGAGGAGAAAATCAGTGCTTTCCAGTTTGATTGGAATAAGGTTGGCAATGTTGGAGATGACAAAGTTGGGTGTGGTCGATGATGATGAAGAGGACAAGGCAGCAGAGGAGGGGGGAGGAAGATGAAGATGCTGATAACGCCATTTAGGAGGGAAAGTGGCTATGGTGATGAAAGGTCGACAGAGACCAGAGCTTGTTTAGGAAAAGAAGAAAAAAAAAAAAAACAGATTTAGTTTTGAGAAAATCCCTTGGAATCGACCTGTTTGATACCATAAACTTTGAATTCATTAATTGAAATCCAACCCAAGCTCCTGGGTTCAAATAAGATGTATATTATATACATTTGAAAGTATACTTGTAGCTAAAGAGAGAAACCAGGTAACCTCCCCTGTGGACTAGGTAATACAAAAAAGAAATAGTTGGCGTTAGTTTTGAGTGAGTGACCAGTCAACATACAACAGTTCAGGCCTAAAGTTAGATGGGCCCAATGTGCAATCTATAAAAAATTTCTAAAACATTGGGTGGATGAGAGGTGTTTCCGATATTTTTGGAGGGCTGACATAAAAAAAAATGAAAATTTTCATAACAAGAGGGTTTTCTCCTCTAGTTCTGCCTCTGATTATACCTGAACACTTCCAATAGTCAACAGATAATGCATCATATTATACCGTATGTGATAATTAATTTTTTTGTGTAAAATCCATATCCATGGCATGTGACCTACGGCATAATTATGCATCCTAGTTCCTAGCCCCAGCTCCCATCATACTCACTGATACATACAAATCGATAAAGGGCCCTACATTGGTGGAGTTGTGGACTCAGGTAATCTGAAGTTTTCAGAGGCATAGGAGACCTGATCTGATATTTCCTCACAAATAGGAAAAAACATAGAATTGGCGTTATCAAAGGACTATAAGCATCATCAGCAAGAAAACTATCTAAAAAGTAGGGATGCTCAAGGGCTAGCCTGACCCCACATTGTTCTAGGTTTGAAAGTCAAGTTATGATTCTCGGGTCGGGCCTGGATTTAAGATTTAGACCCAACTAATATCTGGACTGGGCTTGGATTACATGATAAAAAAAGCATGAAGCCTGGCCCGGACCAGCCTAAAAAGGTAGTTTTTCCCTAATCCACTTTTCTCAGGTAGTTTCTCCCTTATCCACTTTTCTCCCTCTGCATTTTTTCTAAAACTACCTGAGAGAGAGAGAGAGAGAGAGAGAGAGAGAGAGAGAGTCCTGACACACTTTTTCTAAATCCATTCTTAGCTGTCCCCCAGTATGAAAGATTTTGAGGACAATAATCCACATGGCATGGCCATATCCCACATCGCATTCTGAGGAGGCCCATGCTAATAACGATCTAGATTGCCAAACTTTGTTCCACATTTATTCAAGAGGCCTAAACATTTACTTGATAACATCGGCACATAGATTCATGACAAGGTCACAGATAATAAGAGGAGCAAAAGAGTACTTCTTACACTCTGACATTATGGCTTTAAAACTTGGCTGACAGAGTTCTATAAGACGATACATAAAGGTTTCTGCAATGTCCAATACTCATTTTCTACGACTTTGATCAGAGACCTGAAATGTGCTGGAAGCCTGGAACTTCATTTCTCCACCTTTATATTCTATTTTGTTATTGTGTTTTCATCTAAAACACTGTATGAGTAAACAATAATGAAGATCAACTAAATTTTTTATTTTCTGAATATTTTAAAATTTTTAAAAAGAAAAGAGCTGAAGCAAACTAAAATATCAGCTCAGGACCAATATATCAGCTGCTACATAAAGTTTTTGGCTTTTCCAAAACTGTATTTTTTAAAACCATGGTTTCACAAAATTCCAAAAATAATTGGATATGTAAGCATGGTTTTAAAACATGATTCAGAAAATTGTTTTGGCCAAAGTGAGAACCTCTACATGTCAGCCAATATACTGGATCTGGACTAACGGAATGGTGTGTTTCAGCCCTTTTATTCTTGATTTTTTAAAAGACTGTTCAGAAATTAAAGTTGTGAGTCTTCATTTTTAATGCTTATAGGGTGTTTTAGATGTTAACATAAAAAATATATATATATATAATACAAGGGTTGTGAGGAGCTCCACTCCATTTTTGGATTTCAGACTATAACTATTAAAAAATTGGTAGCACACATGATCAAAACCTTTATGCATCGGGCTCAAGGACTGCGCTTCAGCCAAATTTAAACCATGGGAAGAAAATGCGTGTTGAGTATCCGAGTCAATTAGAAAAAGAAAGTCAGAGAACTCACCAAATCTTTTCACGGCTATACGTCCCGAAGAGCGTTCCCCAGTAGTAGTTTCATTTATGGCTTGAATCATCTCATTCTTGCTAACGCAACCATCTTTATTCTTGTCCAAAAACACAAATGCATCAACTAATGTTTCAAATGTTGCCTCGAGACCTGGCAAACCCATCCGTGATTTCTAGGGGTTTGGTCATGGAAATGAAAATTCACAAACTACCTGCTTATGCTCTAGTCTATATAAAGTTACTCCATATTTATACATATAAGTAAAGAAAGCTGTCTGCATGACAAAGCTTATATATAATATATCATTTTTCTATCTGTGCTTACATATGCAAAGCTTATATATCATTTTGCTATCTGTGTTTACATATGCAAAGTTCATATCATTTTGCTATTTGTACAATTGAAAAAAAAAAAAAAAAAAGTTTGGTCGTGGCATTTTTTTGTTGTACTTCATGCATCCTGTCTATATCATTTTGGTATCTGTGTTTACATATGTAAAGCTTATATATCTTAAGCTTCTATAAACTGTCACAAAAATGGATCATTTGTTGTAACCATATACATGTCAACATGTTAGTTTCTGAAGTGATCAACGACCAGGGAGTCAAATACCGGTTAAAACAAAGTAACTTAGGTCAGCCCTAGCAAATTCATGAAATGTATAAGACAATTAAGCTGTGAATGTCTTCTATTTATAATTGTAAATGTTCTATATTTATGTAACTTTTTTATTGATAAAAAATGCATGCTCATGAGAATATTGAATAGATAATAAAACAAAGGCACAAAACAAAGTATAGAAAACACTATACACACGCACGTGCGCGCTCTTACACTTAAATAGACCTAACTAAAACTATATAAAAGAGGAAAAAATCACTGCAAATAGAAAAGAAACAAATATAACAAACCAGAACCTTATTTAGGATACAGCTTGAAGGGCAGTGGAATCCTCCTTGAGAAGATACACAAGGCAGAGGAGCACAATGAATTCATTGAATTTCATACCCATATTCGCATTGATATCGCATGCTTCAAAGAGATCGTTGATCTCCTCATCCGAGAAAGAGATTTCCAGTTTGCGAAAGCAATGTTTTAGTTCTTCTGGGTCAATTGCTCCACTTGAATCTTCATCTGTACAGCACGGATATGAATTAGTAGAAAAACAATATATAGTTAACACATAAATTTGATTTTTCTCATTTTCAATAGGGAATCCGCTATTTTAACCTTCATCGGTAAAGAAGAAGGGGATGACAATGGGTGAGGTTGTGGTCAGGTACAGTATGTACATGGAACCTAACCTGAATTATTTTAAGGAGGCTGTATCCAACATGAATCCAGACTACCGAATTGGATCTAGGTCACATGACTCAAATCCCCACCCAAATTCAAATTATAAGGCCAAACATGGACCCAGACTCACAATAAAGGGCTTGGATACAGGCCCAATCACTTTTTTCTTGAAACTATAAAAATGTCATAATAATGTCCCACTAGGGACTGGTTTCCATTATATATATATATATATAGATGGAGATGCTCCTATGAGAGATATCTCTCACCTTATATGAGAGATTGGGTAGGGGCCCTCACATCCATATCCAATGCCAACAATTTAAATGTGAGGGCCCTCACTCTTATCTCTCATATAAGGTGAGAGATATCTCTCATAGGAGCATCTCTCATATATATATATATATATATATGGTGAGAGGGGCTCTCCTAAGCTGCAGTTTATGTTATCCTAAGCTGAAATCGTTCGCAAAATCATCTCCATCGCAAACTGTCTCAAATCATCATCTCCAAAACCAAGATAAATCCAATCAGAACTAGATTTTCCAGTTCCATCATGCCAAAAACAGAGATATTACACTTTGATTTGTGGGACCAGCGTTGTTTCAGCTTAGGATAACATAAGCTGCAACTTAGGAGAGCCCTGCTCATGATGTGTGTGTGTAGGGAGATGCTCCTATGAGAACATCTCTCACCTTACTATAAGAGATAGGGTAGGGACCCTTACATCAATATCCACTGCCAACAACTTAAATGTAAGGGCCCCCACCCTATCTCTCATAGTAAGGTGAGAAATATCTCTCATAGGAGCATCTCCCATATAAATATATATATATATATGTAGAGTAATTCTTGCATTGATTATGGATGAGATAACTGTTCATATTCGAGATAAGATACCTTGGTGTATATGTTGTTTGTAGATGATATAATGTTGTTGGTGGCTGAATCAACAGATGGTGTGAATGCAAAACTCAAGAGAAGGCGAGAGGCTTTAGAATCTAAAGGTTTTAAAATAAGCCATACAAAGACAGAATATATGGATTGCAACTTTAGTGGGCATTTACAAAGAGTTGCAACTATTGTGAAAATTGAAGCCTAGAAGATACCACAAAGATGGGGAGATTGATTAAGAATATTAGTAAGGATGACATTTTGTTATTTTGGCTCGATAATTAGTAAGAATGGGGAGATTGATGAAGATGTCGAACATAGGATAAAAACGACATGGTTGAAGTGGAGACTTGCTTCTAGAGTGCTTTGTGACCAACGAATGCCAACAAGATTGAAGAAAAGTTTTTACAAGACAGTGATTAGACCAGCTATGACTTATGAGCAGAATGTTGGCCAATCAAAAAGTAACATATGCACAAAATGAAGGTAGCAAAGATGAGAATGTTGAGGCAGACGTGTGGTAAAACTAGGATGGATAAAATTAGAAATGAGCGATTTGAAGAGCATTTAGGGGCAGCATCAATAGGGGATAAAATTAGTCCGTTTTTTGTTGGATGATTGGTTGGGGATTCCCGTTTTCCTATGGTCTTTAGAGTTGTGTCCAACAAAGAGTCTTTGGTTAAGGATTGTTATGTGGTGAGGGACAATGTGGTTTCTTGGGAATTGTCCTTTAAGAGGTCATTGCGTCATGGGGAGGAAGTTCAATATGGAGAGTTGTTGCTTTATCTTTCTAATGTTTTTTTTTTTTTAATGCAGGGATGAAGTGGATAAGCGCATCTGGAAACCATCTTCTTCTGGTATGTTTTCTGCCAAGGCCTACTTAGCTTTGATGGACTCACTGAAACCACGTCCCGTTTGCGCTCTTCATTAGGCTGGTTTAGTTCCTCCCCGGTGGAGGCTTTTTGTTGGTTGGCGATTGCAAGGAGGGTGTCTACAACAGATTTCCTAAGAAGGAGAGGTATTCGTTTAGGATCCTTCTCAAACACTTGCATCATGTGTGGTAAAGAGGAGGAAACGGTGAATCACCTTTTCTTGCATTGTGAGGTGGCCTCATACCTTTGGAGCTTCTTCATTCACAAGTGTGGCTTGCAGTTGTGTCTCCCTCGGTCGATCTCGTACTTAACAGAATCTTGGCAAGGCAGTCCTTTCTTCAAGTGTGGTCTCATCCTTTGGAGGATCACCCCCTTTGCTGTCCTTTGGTCTATTTGTAAGGAAAGGAACAACAGAATCTTCAGAAGTGACTCTTCTTCGAAGAAGATATTTGAGGAACAATTCTTGTTAGAATTGCAAAGTGGGCTTAGCTAGGAAAGTATTCTTGAACTTAAATATGGATGGCATTCTTTCTAATTGGGAGGCTTGCATGGTGTGTGGTTTGACCAAGGAGAGGAGGTTGACCTTTTGGTCTCCTCCTTCAATGGGAATGATGAAGTTTAATGTTGATGGGCAGCTAGAGGGAAGCCAGGGCCAGCGAGTATTGGGGGAGTACTGCGCGACGATAAAGGGGTGATCCTTTGTATGTTCTCCAAAAGTATAGGAGTGAGGGATTCTAATGAAGTAGAGGTGTTAGCTATTTTGGAGGTTCTAAGGATCTTCTCTCGGTCTTTTCAGGGTCGTCTGACAGTGGAGAGTGATTCTTCTAATGGCATCTCTTGGGCTACGAGGTCAGCGGTCAAGCCTTGGAAATTTCAGTTTTTTCTCAATGAGATCAAGGAGCTGGCGGCTTCTCTTTCTGTAGTTTTTTCTCATGTGACTAGATCGGCTAATGGGCTTGCGGACTCCTTGGCCAAACAAGGGTTCCTAAGGTCTTCTCCTTGGGAGGTTATTTTTGCGTAATTTTTGTCTTCGGTATAAGTCTCTCATACTCGAATTGTTGTAATTTGGTTGTTTATCAATAAAATTTACCGTTACTTTTCAAAAAAAAAGAAGCAGCAAGGAAAGCATGTGAATATTTCAGAAGAGACGGAGAGCAAATGAAAATGAAAAGAAAGCTCTCAGCTGTGTCCAGGATAAGTTATCATACAGTCACATAAAGCATAAAATGTTTTTGAACTTGGAAGGTTTAAGAAAAATATTTGTGCAATATGAAAAGTAGTTGTACACTCGTACTACATGAATTAAGTAACAATCATAAAAACACAGACTGTTCAGTGCATCGAATGTTCAAAAATTAAGTAACATGCCCCAATATTTTAAAGAAAATGTAACAAGCCAATTATTGAAATAATAGCAGGAAAAAAAAAAAAAAAAAAAACACCAACTGAAAAGGCAACCTCTTTCATAGTAATCACTCTCTGCAGACATAGTTCATAATTTGAACATGACTCAAAAGTCGAAAGTCCATGAAGATGAATTGCAGACTCATAGGTATGTATGCACATGTATATTTGTGTATGTGTATCCATCAATGGGATAAGGCCGTGACTTAGTGTATGCATATAATACTAGTAGCATTTTCTTTCCTGTGTGTCTGAAAAAAAAAGGAAAAAGAGATCCATTTTTCATATGTTTCTAAGGATTCTTCATATAACTTCATTTTTGTAGACAGATGCAAATGGGTGCAGAAAGATATATTTCTAGCAATAGAAGCTAACAAATGAGATATAAGTGGGGGATGGAGGACCCACCAAATTGCTCAAAAATGGTCTTGCATTTTCTTAAGTTCTCATCAATTTTTGGAAATTTCAAGATTAAGCTGTTGAAAGATTTCATGGCACTTCCTTCAGATGCCCTCCGCCGCATAGCTTCAATCATCTTTGCCTCAAGCTTCGACTCGGGTACATATGGCTTTGAGTCATCATCTTTTCCGAGCGCACTTCCCATTGTAAACCAGTCAGAAATGGAATGTAGGAAACACTGAGTATGCAGCAGGAAAATAGAAGTCGTCGAAATCTACATCAATGAAAGTGGACTCCATCAAAAAAACCTTTGTAAAAACAAAATGTAAGAAAAAGAGAGAATCAATCCAAATAGACAAAATATGCAACAAAAAGGAGATCACGGAGCCTCAATGGTGAATCTCATTCACTGATAGCTCACGCCTGACTTAAAGATCATTCTTCGGATTTCTTACTTTGATAAATATGGGCCGATAATGAACATGCCACTTTTATAAATAAGAAAAATAGAATTCTTGCCTCTTTTTATTGGTTAAAGTAACTTAAACCCACAACCTCAAAGTTGCAAAAGGGAGCACCCTGTGTCACGGGCTCTTGTCAAATAGAATTGTTAACTCGAGTTAATCAACTGACTTTTTGAGTTTATCAAGGAGCTTCTTAAATCTTAAATCTAATAAATGAAAAAGTTTAGCATGACAAGCTATCCATAATTGTAGCCAAACTGTTAGAGATAAAACTGATAAGGGAAACAAACATAAACACATCAAAACTTGAAAGCTTGCTTAATAAACCAAAAATACCAGAAATCAATTGGTAAAAATTAAAATTAAGGCATAAAATAATGTTTAGCACCAAGTCTATACGTTAATATCCTAATTCCAGAAAACTGAGGATTCTGATTTTGCCTTTTTCGCTCCAAAAAATCAGCAGCAGTTAAACTTTGATGAAGATTTGGGACAAAAGGTTGGGAAAATGCATCCTATATAATATGCTTCCCAAAATTTCACAACACATCAATAATGATCAAACCGACCAAAACTTTTGAATTGATTGCACTTTGAAGTACACTATGTAATTTGAGTGCGATGATAACATAGTTTCTGTTTTGGGTTTGGGTTGCTTCTTATATATCTCTTATACAGGCACCAAATTGTATTTTGGTCATGGTTCATAAGCAATGTTAATGTTCTATCTTTCATTATCAATATTTGTTACCTTCTTTAAAAAAATGTTTAAAGTCAAAAGATTTCATTTGATATTGAGTAAGTGGTATGCACCAAGCAACCTAGAAATAAGCTACTAGTATGCACACAATTAAAACTCGCAAGCGCACAAGATCACTATGTAGTGTGGTGAATTGTAAGTATGAGGTCGATCCCACGAAGACTTGTGATAAAACAATGTCAAAAACAACTAAAAATCAGAATATTAAAAGAAACAATTAAATGATGAAAGATTGAATTAAACTACTAAAAATAGTAAATTAAACTATCAAAAGCTAAATGGAAATTAATCTAAAACACACAACTGAAATCAGAATTGAAAACAATGAGAATGAATGAACTAGGGTTTCATCTACTCCCCTAACCAATCCTATGTAATAATGTGAAATAGAATGAAGAGAAAGATAAGAGCTTGGAGAAAACTTGATACCTCAATAGGAGGATCGTCAGTATATTTATAATCACATTATACCCTAATCAAGGGCTCTAATTATCATAATCAGTACAATCAGAATCAATCTCCTAATCTATACAAGGAAGTAAATAAGAGATAAATCAGTGATACAATCTACACAATCTAAGAAAGATCTCACGTGGGATTTTATATATACACTTGATGGGCTGGACCTATTAGGGCTGGGCTGGGCCTAGTGGGCCTAGGCCACCTTATCTTCTACACTCCCCCTCAAATTGATGTGGTAATGCAGAAAACAGCAATTTGCTAGTAAGATCATGATGGCGCGGTTTCGGAAAGGCTTTGGTGAAGATATCCGCCAACTGGTCGTGAGTAGAGACATGAGGCAAGGTTATCTTCTCAGTGACAACATGCTGACGAATGAAATGACAATCAATCTCAATGTGCTTCGTCCGTTCATGAAAAACTGGATTATTAGCAATTCTAGTAGCACTGGTATTATCCCCATGAAGAGGTGTAGAACCACCCACAATGACACCTAATTCACAGAGAAGACGGCGGAGCCAGATGATTTCGGCACTTGCGGAGGACATTGCCCGATATTCAGCCTCAGCAAAAGACTTTGACACCGTGGTTTGCTTCTTGCATTTCCACGAAATCAGAGAGTCGCCAAGAAACATACACTAGCCAGTAGTAGATCGCCGAGAATCAGGGCAACTAGCCCAGTCAGCATCGGCATAAGCTGATAATCACAGAGAAGTATTAGAAGGGTAGAATAGACCATGAGAAAGAGTGCCTTTAACATAACGGAGAATGCGCAAAGCAGCAGCAAGGTGGGGTTTGTGAGATTTGCTCACAAATTGGCTAACTGTATGAACTGCATGAGAAATATCAGGTCGAGTCATAGTTAAGTAGAGCAAACTACCAACTATCCGCCGAAAAATAGAGGGATCATCCAAGGGAAGGCCATCCTCCGTACTGAGTTTGGTGTTTAATTCCATCGGCGTATCAAAAGTGTGAGCATCATCAAGTCTCACTGAGGTGAGTAAATCGGTAGCATATTTACGCTGATGGACCCGAATGCCTGATTTGGTACGCGAAAACTCAAGGCCCAGAAAGTAGGTGAGAGGACCAAGATCCTTCATTTTGAAGTGGTGAGTGAGATGGTCCTCGAGAGCCGTAATGCCGGAAATATCATTGCCACTGATGATAATATCATCAACATAGACTAAAAGGAATGTGTAACCCTTCGATATCCAGCGAAGAAATAGTGAACTGTCAGAATGACTCTGATTAAACCCAGCTTGAAGAATTGCTACCCGGAATTTATCAAACCAAGCCCTGGAAGCCTGCTTAAGTCTATAAAGAGATTTACGCAACTTACAAACATGCTGAGGAGGCCATGAAGAAAGGCATTTTTGACATCCATTTGCCATAGAGGCCAGTTGCGGGCTGCAGCGACACATAGAAGAGTTCGAACGGTGGTCATTTTAGCCACTGGTGCAAATGTCTCCTCATAGTCAATACCATACTCCTGCTTGTAACCTTGAGCAACCAATCTGACTTTGTAGCGATCAAGACTCCCATCAGAGTGAACTTTAACAGAATAGATCCATTTGCTGCCAATCACAGAGGCTCCTTCAGGAGTCGGTACCAAGTCCCATGTGTTGTTCGCTTCAAGAGCAAGCAACTCCTCAGTCATAGCATCCTGCCAGTATGCAATCTTTGAAGCCTGTGAATAAGAGGTGGGTATAGGAGCACTATCCAAAGAAGTGAAAAGAGCAGGAAAGCCATATCTGTCAGGAGCAACAGAAGGGCAACTAGAGCGTCGCAAGGGTATGACAGTATCAGTAGAGGAAGTATTAATACCTGAGGGTGCAGGAGGCAGCATTGGGATAGGATTGGGAGAAGGAGGCCCCACAGAAGGAACTGTGTTACGCCGAACATAGACATTGGTAATAGGTGGTGGAAAAGTAGCTACAGGGAATTGTGGCAGATAAGACGCAGCAATAGGATGAGTATCTAAACGCAAAGAAAAGAAAGGAATGTGTTCCAAGAAAATCACATTACGAGATATTCGCATGCATTTCTCGGAGTGTTCATAACACAGAAATCCCTCGTGTTCAGTACTGTGTCCTAGGAAGATACATTTAGCAGCTCGTGGTGACAACTTAGTACGCTCTGTAGGGGGAAGAGGGACAAAGCACAAGCAACCAAAAATACGTAAGTGAGAATATGAAGGGATATGACTAAAGAGAGCTTCATATGGAGTAGTCTTTCCTAGAACGGAGCTAGGATGACGATTGAGGAGATACACAGCAGTCTGTGCAATATCACACCAAAAATTTGGAGGAACTAACGATGCAAGTAGGAGAGTACGAACAGTTTCAAGAATATGCCTGTTCTTCCTCTCTGCAACACCATTCTGTTGTGGAGTATGTGGGCAAGATTTTTGGTGAAGAATGCCTTTATCAGAAAGGAAGGCAGGAAAAAAAAATGGGACATGTATTCTCCACCGGAGTCAGACCGAAGAATTTTTATATTTTTCTGAAATTGGGTTTGAACCATATTATAAAATTTTTGGAAAAGAGAAAATACTTCAGATTTGAAACGCATGAAATAAATCCAAGTGAATCGAGAATGGTCGTCAATAAAGGTCACATAATACTTAAACCCTGTCCTACTCAATGTGGGTGCAATTCCCCAAACATCAATGTGAATAATATCAAAAGATGATAATGCACGAGAACGATGAATAGGAAACGGCAAAATATGGCTCTTACTCAAACAACACGTTTCACATTTTGATTGAAGTAAAGAGGACATCATTTTATTATCAATAGTGGATTCTAAACATCCAAGTTTAAACAAAGAAAGTAAATAAGCATTGTTCACATGACCAAGACGACTATGCCACATAGTCCACATTTTATTGAAATTAGGAGAAGAAGAAGAAAATAGGGAACGATGTCCAATGTCAAGCAGAAACAGTCGACCATGTTTACTCCCCGTTGCGATCACCTTCCCAGTTTGCCACCCCTGTATGACACAACCAGTGGAAGAAAAGTTAATATGGTATCCATCATCAATAAGTTGCCCGACAGAAAGTAAATTGGCTGATAATTTGGGAACAAAGTAGACATTGGAAAGGTGGAGGGACTGGCCAGAGACACTAGATAAAGTAAAGGTACCAATTCCAGAAATAAGTAATTGGTCTCCATTAGCAGTGGTGATTTTGTCTTTGCCAAGGTAAGGGTGAGAGGCTGTAAAGCTACTTTCCACAGAAGTCATGTGGTTTGATGCTCCTGAATCTAGAAACCAGGTAGATGGGGTGATGGAGGAAGATAGAGAGATTAAAGAATGAAAAGCAGGAAATGCTAAAAGAGGATGAGTTTGATACCGACCACTGTTAAAACCCATAGATGCATATGCAGAGGTCACCGTGTTCTGAATAAGTTCTTGAATTTGGGCTGGAGTAAGAGATACAGCCCCGGAAAAAGTGCTTACCGTATCAAGGAGAGGTGCTTGAACTTGGAACGCAGCTATAGCATTTTTTCTGGGAATGGTGGAAGGATTTTGCTTCTGCTGGGACCCATTCTTTCGCTGTAAGCTGCGACAGTCATCAATAAGATGACCAGAGCGTTTGCAATAGCTGCAAACCAATTTCTTCCGACAGTTCTTGGCCAGGTGACCGAATCCTTTGTACTCATAGCATTGAGTAGGCTTCTGATTGGGGGCTGCCAGGAGAGCAGAATCAGCCGGGAGAGGGGCTAGGAAGGCCTTTGGTTCTTCAAAAATGCCACGCTCAGAGTTGAGGCGAAGTTCTTCGCGAAGAACTTCTTGGAAGCATGTATCCAGGTTTGCAGAAACTTCTCTATTCATGAGAGCAGACCGAACATATTCGAATTCGGGTCTGAGATTCATCAGGAACTGGCTGATGTGGGTTTCCTCTTGTAATTTAAGAGCCTCAGGAAGAAACCCAGCAAAAACAGTTTGAATAATCATAGCATCCCTCTCAGTCCATAAAGTGAGAAATCCATTGAAGTACGCCTGTACAGATTTATCACCTTGACTGAATTTTGCAATTTCACTATCTAATTGAAATTTGCGAGCTTTATTTGTTTGATGATAAACATTCTTAAGATGACCCCACATATCAGATGCGGTAGTATATGCTTGAAGAGCAATGGCAAGAGAAGGGTCAATGGAGTTAAGAATCCAAGTGATGACCTTAGCATTTTCTTTAGACCAGGTGGGTAATGCTTTTGTGTCATTAGTGCTAGCAGTAGGTTTAGTTATTGATCCATCCAGATAACCAAACAGTCCTTGGCCTTCGACAAAATTCTTCAGATGAAAAGACCAAGCCATATAATTATTTCCATTAAATTTAACTGGAATAACATCATACTTGTCCATAGTAGAAAAGAGGTAGCAACAATACTAACAGCACAAAGACAGAAACAGAACAGCAACAGAACTATCAACAGCACTAACAGTGTACTAATAGTGCAGTAATCAGCACTGATCAGCCATTAATCAGCCTTAATCCGTAACAAGAAGCTTCCTCAGCATACAACAGCAATGAGTTTTATAAATAGAAGAAGACAGCAGATAAATGGCCAAAGAAGTCTGAAATATGGTTCAGATCTGTTGCTGGAGCAGAAGAACTCAAAACAGACCCAAAAAAGGGTTCAAAACAGGCTGACGACCCCCTTTTTGGCTGCTGGAGTGGACACGTGGGGCCCACAATGAGATCAAACTGTGATCAGTGAACACAGTCCTCTGTGTGATACTTCTTACTATCCTTCAGATCAGGTTGCATACCAATCTCAGATGTGCCAAAAATTCTGAAAAAATAACCAGAATTCCTATGTAATATGGGCGACCCTTGTGGAGGTGATCGTTTGTGATATATGGATGATCGGATGATGGCCCACCTTGATTTCCACTCTGCAGACTGTCAACACGATGAAACTGTCGTGAGAAAGAGTTCTCTTTCTAGAACCTTGAGATGGGATTGCAACTGAGAGACAGTTGAGATGAGGAGATCCCAGAGAGCTCTGATACCATGTAATAATGTGAAATAGAATGAAGAGAAAGATAAGAGCTTGGAGAAAACTTGATACCTCAATAGGAGGATTGTCAGTATATTTATAATTACATTATACCCTAATCAAGGGCTCTAATTATCATAATCAGTACAATCAGAATCAATCTCCTAATCTATACAAGGAAGTAAATAAGAGATAAATCATTGATAAAATCTACACAATCTAAGAAAGATCCCACACGTGGGATTTTATATATACACTTGATGGGCTGGACCTATTAGGGCTGGGCTGGGCCTAGTGGGCCTAGGCCACCTTATCTTCTACATCCTATGCATGTCCCTTATCATCTTTTAATCAAAAATCAGATTTTATTAGTGGCATCTATCAACCTAGACCATGGCATATGCGTTTAGATTATTATTCCCCTAAACCTAATTCATGAGTGGCATACTATATGAATTGTTCATTATGATGCAAAAACTAAGCATGGCATATGTCCTAGTCAAAACAAACATAATGCATAAAAACAATGGGAAAGATAAATGTATGAGTCTAAGCATGGCATATACTTAGATTATTCATGGTTCTAAACCCTAAATGCTTATCATCAAGATCAATCAAAATTAAGTTAGCTACTCTTAAAATTAATTGAACATCACATGGTTGGCATGACATATACACAACTCATCAATTAAAAACATGGTTTAGAATCTCAACTAATAAAACTGAAATCTGAATTAAAAGACGCCAAAAGAGACTACATAGAACTAGGCTAGGGTTTCAATTACACCCTAGCCCTAAAAAGTTTAGCTACTCATGTTTGGAATTGAAAACAAAATAGAAAATAGAGCCATAAGAAGAACTCTGAATATTGAAGAAGAAGAATTCTGCAGCAGCTTTTTCCCTTTTTCCTCACTCCAAAAGATGCTCCAAAGGTGCTCCTAATAGTGCTGTACAGCTGCTAGGGTTTGTGGATGATAGTAGCTGATTTGTGGATGGTTTGTGTGATGTTTTATGGCTGGTTATATGGCTGGACGTGGCTAGGTTGTGGCTGGTGTATATTCTGCACTTCTACTCCCTTCTATGCCTCTTATAAACTTTGCAACAGCCTCTTTTAGCAAGTAGTTCCCTTAAATGATTAGATCTCCACCTTACTTTACAAGTAAGCTTCCTAATTAAAATAGAATAGGAGTCCCCTTTCTTGTTAAACTAGACTCTCTAAATCTAAGCCTACTTGTATTTTATAGAAAGTTCCTCACGTGTGGCCCACAAATCTGAATTTTGATTGCAAAGAATTAAATCTGAACTTTTGACATAAAAGTGGGCCCTAACTGATGCGTGTAACATGAGTGTGGGACCCCTCTTTTAGGACTTCTATCTTGACTTGAATAAGACTTGCTTTAACTTTCCTTCTTTTTCTCCTTGTTTTTCTCCATTGAACTCCTCTTTTAACTTGAATAGGACTTCCTAAATTCTGGAATTCTTCTATTTGCAATGGATGTGGACCCACCATGGGCCTACTTGATGATTCACGCCCATCTCTTCATTAATTCTTCTCTTTTTGCTCCTTTTAACCTTAACATAAAAATTAACAAAAATTATGTAAAATTAAATAAAATAACTCTAACTAGCACAAGATGAATCAAATATTAGGGCTTAGATTGCAAAAAATTAAGCACTTATCAGTAAGCACATAGACGAAAGATTAGAAACATCCATTGTACGATAAAATTGAAGGTGTAGCAGGTTCAAGGAACTAAGGGAAAAGGGAGACCAGTTAAGCATAGGAATAAGGTATTACAAAAAGGCATGCTAAATTGGAGAGTGGAAGAAGGCACGGCTTATAAATTGGAAAAGTAAAGTGCATAAAACTGACCCACAGGGATGGGATAAGGCAATAATGATGCTCCAAAATGCAGCTTATGGTTAATAAGGACAAGTTTGTCCTTGTTAGCATCTGTGATGGGGCCCACTTGTATTTAGATGTGGCTGGACCCCAATCACAAAATGATGCCCCTCACAAGGAAGTCTCAACAGTTGTCAAAACAAGGATGCGTTAATCCTTTTGTGGTGATAAGGATGAGAGCCCTATAGGATTTGGGTGTAACGATCTATTCCTATAATCTCTCTCCCAGATTTGAATTGTGATCTTATCACTTGGGAAGCCAAAAGGCTATATAAAGATGGGAAAGAGTGGCTGCGAATATACACACAAAAAAGTAGCTAACGAGAAGAACATTCTTGTGAGAAGAGAAAAAACCCTCAAAACCCTATTCCCTCTTCCTTCCACTAGATCTGAACCGTCTATCATCATCTTCTACGTCTTTAGTGTTCATCTTGGCCCTTGGATCGTGAAGAGTGAATCACACGTGACTGATCTCTCTTAGACGGTCATGGATCTACACATCTATTGCTTGATCCAAGCCAACGCAACCCTGATCGCGTTTGTAGTGGCCACCTCTTCGCAGATCCATGCTCCAGCAGCGTCTAAAGCTTGTAGTCCTCATCAATAGAATAACATTTCCAAAACTGTAGAGAAGAATAAGCCAGAACTGTCGAGGAGATGTCCTCATCAATGGACTACAAGCTCCAAAACAATCTCGAGAGTAAGCCATACTTCTTCGATTAATCTATGTTGGGGAAGTTCTAAGATAAAGCCTAACAAAAGCTATGACCAAGCTTCCTATCCAAGGAAGGTGGAATCTTAGATTAAATCACATTTCCTTTTTTCAAGATTTTTGGAAATATTTTTTTTTTTTAGTTTCCAACTTTAACTCAAATATTTTGAATTTTAGCAACCTTTTTATGTTATTATTCAACTTTACAAAATAGATTAGATGGTTGGGGAGCAACATATATCAGATCTATTGTAGGGGCCACTATGTAATATATTAAAGGATTTTTCAAAGGTAATGCATGTGTGGGGAGGAATTTAAGTAAAAGAGATAGATATCAAATGACCTACTACAGGTATCCAAGGAAGTTGGAATCTTAGATTAAATCACATTTCCTTTTTTCAAGATTTTTGGAGATATTTTTTTTTAGTTTCCAACTTAAACTCAAATATTTTGAATTTTAGCGTCCTTTTTTATGTTATTATTCAACTTTACAAAATAGATTAGATGGTTGGGAAGCAAAATACATCATATCTATGGAAGGGGCCAGTAAGTAATATATTAAAGGATTTTTCAAAGGTAATGCATGTGTGGGGAGGAATGTGAGTAAAAGAGATAGATATCTAATGACCTACTACAGGTATCCCCTAAACAAAATGTCAAGAATATGGGATATCTCCCTAGTGAATATTAAATGCTTGTAAACTTCCCTCATACCTGTTAATTTTGCATCAAGGACGCGACAATATCCTCATCATCATCTTGTCCCATCTATTTAGATTCCCCTTTATGGGTTCTGCTTTTTAACTTTAACTCCATTTAAGGTCATCCTCTCGGTAGCTCCACATTTCTTCTCTCCTTTATGTAGCCTTTTAATTCATTGTATAAAGGTTGTTTTCATCCCATTGTAATCATGTCCGAAGTCCAAACCATCTCAAATGACATGTTTTAAATTTTTTTTATTCTATAATGTATGTTTTCTCTTACATACTCCTTCCTAATTATATAATTTGTTGATGTAACTATATATCTGTCTTAGCATGAGCATCTTAACCACATGTGTTTTGACTTCTCATTTCTTTGTGACTGACCATTATACCTCTCATACAATGAAGTGGTCTCCAATTTGCACTTTTGGTCCTATTAGTTATATCTAAACTTGATTTCTCCATTTGTTCTATGACTGTTGCTAGAAATCAAACATACTGTGGTACTAAGCTGTTTTCAGTTTTGATCATTTCCTCTCTCAAATCCATTGGACATGCAATTCACATATTTTTGCTGATCCATTCATTTTCAAACTATTTGAGTCAAAAACCTTTCCCCAAAGTTCTAGATAATTATTTGCCTGCTTGCTTGTCTGACTAATTATTTGCTTGTTTTCACCATAGAATATTTGTTGTTATCCATAACCAAGACAAGCGAATAGGGGATCAAAGCGGACCCTTCAAACTTAACCCCACACACATTTCTCATGTTGTTACTGCCTTTTATATATGTTCTATGTAACTGTTGCTAGAAATCAAATATACTGTAGTACTAAGCTGTTTTCAGTTTTGATCATCTCCTCTCTCAAATACGTTTGACATACAATTCATATATTTTTTCTGATCCTTTCATTTTCAAACTATTTGAGTCAAAAAACTTTCCCCAAAGTTCTAGATAATTATTTGCCTGCTTGCTTGTCGGACTAATTATTTGCTTGTTTTCACCATAGAATATTTGTTGTGATCCATAACCAAGACAAACAAATAGGAGATCAAAGCAGACCCTTCAAACTTAACCCCACGCATATTTCTCATGTTGTTACTACCTTTTATATATGTTCTATATAATGTTCATAAAACAATGAGCCCTTTTTCTCGCATGCCTTCTTTTAAATCAATAGAAAACATATTGTAATGTCCTCTTTTGTCTTTAACTTTTGTATAAGCTGTTTTAATATGAGAAATGGCTTTTAAAATAGACCGACCTGGCATAAACTCAATTTGGTTCTTTGAACATTTGATTGCTATCATAAGTGTTGCTCTATTACTATCTCCTAAAACTCAAAAATCCAAAATTTTTGTCTAGACTTGAATCAATGCCCACTATCTGACTTGTATTGACTGGAAGCCTCAAGTCAATGGTAATCGGCACTTTAAGATTTAATGATAATATAAAACAATAAAGTATGAGCAATTATAAAAATAGGGAGGAAGGAAAAACCTTTCTAGGAGAGAAGAACGGATCATGTATTGCGAAAAGAAATTTTGAGCTCAAATAATAATTTTAAAAAGAAATATTAGTATTGAGTCAAGGAGTGAAATTTTGTCAACCAAGTCATGGACAAATCGAATTATTAGTCAAGTTGATACCAAAACAAGGCGATCTGTTGAATTAACAATTCTTGAGTTGTTAAAATGTTAATAAAATTTCTCAATACTTCCCAATTTTCTGGCACAAGATTATAAAATATAAGATATCATGATCATCGTCATCATCAAAACCTTGTCCCAACTATGTTGGAGTAAACTACATGAATCAGGTTGTCATTTCAGTGTATCTTGGTCCAAGTGATTAAATAGGTGGCACTTATTCAAATCCATCCTTACTACTTCCATCCATGTCCTCTTCTAACTACCTTTTCTTCTTGAGGGACCATTAACATACATAAAAAACCTTTCCTCAACGGCACTGTTATTGGGATGCAATAGATGTGTCAAAACAATCTCAAACGAGTCTCTATTAATTTATTACATATTCATGCTGCCCCTAAAATAATCCAGTATGTGCTCATTTATGATTTTATCTTTTCTAGTTTTACCACAATTCTATCTCCACATTCTCGACTCTGCTACACGCATGTTTTCAATGTGTTGTATCTTAATTGGCCAACATTCTACTCCAAAGGTGATAGGTCATAGCTATTCAAATCATTGTCTTGTAAAATTTTTCCTTGAATTTGTCAGTATGTGCCAATCACAAAGAACTCCAAAAGCAAGTTTCCATTTCAACCATCCAGCTCTTATCATATGTTCGACATCCTTTTCAATCTCTCCATCCTTAAAAATTATAGAGCCAAGGTATCGGAAGGACTCTCCTTGAGATATCTCTTAGGCTTTAATTATAGAATGTAAGATATAAACAGCATATGTTATAAGATATAAACAACATATAAACATAACAAATTAACAAGTAGTACATAACTTCCAACGCCATAATTTGAGTGAGTATACATTCTGTCCATATGAGAGAAGTTTTGTGTAAACAATAAACCAGTTAAATGGTTACAACGAGAAACGGGCCGCCATATTTTGGCGTAGCATCATTGCACCCAGATTCAAATTGTCGACATCAGTTAGAAGATTTTATAGAAGGTAAGACATCTAAATGAAAGGTAATTGACACAAATATAAAAGGATCTAAATATTAGAGTCATTATCCTTTGTAAAAAGTTGCTTTATTGACTAAAGATATTGAAACTTATATGAACCTTCCATTATAATCTTTGGTCATCACACTAGCAAGAAATCTAATAAAAGTATAATCCATGTTACACATGCATCCAATAGGCAAGAAGAGAAACAAAAAACAAACTAAAATAACAAAAGGAAAAAAAAATAAAATAATATCAAAGCCAGATCAAAGTAACAAAGACCCACCTGGCCTTTTTCAGCCTTCTCTTGTTAAAGAAGAATCAATTTAAAACGCCTTCTCATTGAGTTTCCATAAACAGACATAATAACAAATAAGAAGACCAAATCAGCAGCGAGAGAGAGAGAGAGTCCCAATAAATTCATGTTTACTAATTACCAAATGCTCCCCATACCCCAAAAAAAGGGGATAAAAAAAATCCAATTCTGGTAATCCATATCAAAGTAAACTTATTGAGTCTGACAGAAAAACATAAGAAGACCTTCATGTTTACTAATTACCAAATGCTCCCCATACCCCAAAAAAAGGGAATAAAAAAAATCCAATTCTGGTAATCTAGATCAAAGTAAATGCTTGAAATATCCATTCACCTTCTCCTTTTTCATCCTTTCTTTACTGAAAGTCCAGAAATCAGATACAAAGAACTGAACACCCAAACAGCCATTACCATCAATTCATACTAATAAACAAGCAAATACTGCCCTATAAACATCAGATCTGATCATGTTCAATCGAAACTACTGGTAAGGAGAGAAAAAAAAAAGGAAAAAGACTAAAATCCAAACAGATGATCCCAGCAATCCAAAACTCACTTTTTAAATTGTGGGATTTCATTTTGTTTAGGCACTCAAGCGGGACCCATCAAGTTAACGATTCACAATCAATGAAATATTCTACTACGCAATCATTAAAATGTAGAACATTTATGACAGAAGAGGAGAAAAAGGGTACCTTGTTCTTCTCAGCCCTGCCTTATTGCATCCCCATAAAACTGAGTTTTCTGAAGACAAGGAACATCCAAATGAAATAAATACAAGGGAAGAACACGAGGGGAAAAATGAGATTCAAATGGTTTGGCGCAATGGGAATGGCCAAAAGTGGGATTTGGCAAAATGGGTTTTCTTAGAAGTATGAGAACTTCACATGATTGCTTGACAAAATTGGTGGTGTTTGTCAAATGAGAGCAGATTGGAGGAGGAGAAGGCGAAAAGTTGAGAAATGGGCCGTTGGGATCTGTCATTATTTCATGGGTATTTTGTAGGAGAGATCGATGGCTTTGCCACCACGTATAACGATAAGAGAATGACATTTTAATGTAACTCAGTGATGCATGGCCATTCTTCATTGCATGGTGGGCCCACCTTTTTGCAAATCTAATCGGATCATTGATTCAGCCAAAAGGCAGCACAGATGTGGAAAGAAGACCGCAACAAATTAAGAAAACAAGAGTGAGAGAAAATGGTTTTCACTAACTGAAAGTTACAGCTTCAATAGTACCTTTGACAGGATAAAAAAATCAACTAGCTTCCATGGACAGCCCCATGGTATTTATAGGCAAACTGTAATTTAAAGCATTGAACTGAGAACAAGGAAAAATTAAAGACTTCAACAAGTAACAAAGACAATTAAAGACTTCAACAGATAACTAGACATAAACTTCTTAACAAGTAACAAGGACAATTAAAGGCTTCAACAGAAAACCTTCGAGACTGATAGCAGGCCCATTAATTGACTTAAACTTCCAAGATGATTCTTGGTTTCTTTCAACAAATGGACTGGGCAGATGGGTCAACAATAAAACCCAAAACCTTGGACTGATAGCAGGCCCATTAAGAATGAGCCAGATGCTCCTGCATCAGTCATCAACCCTAAAATCCTATGTAATGATGATCTTGTAAATTATTATTTAAATATGTAAAATACCCACTATTGGTTTTGACTTGATCTGAAACACGTGATGGAATTTGCTCTTCTTTTCTTTTGTTGGAATAAGAATGGATGGAGTTCCACTGTTGCGTATGATCAGTCTAATGGCGGCCCACTCAAAATCTCTTTGAAAATTAGATGCAACAATATAATGGGTGTTTAACTTATCTTTATCGGCTTCGTATTAAAAACAAGTTAACCTTCCATCCAACGGTCTAGTCCATCTGGATGGCAGTCAAACGTCAAGATTAGTGACTCTGTCTTGTTTGTATTGGTTGTTAGGTGGGATAGTGACTTTAAAAGGGTCCTTGTTTGGATTGGTTGCTAAGTGGGTCCCACCAATAGCTCTCATAGCATGATTAGAACTAATTCTCACTTGAATATTTTCATATATATATATATATATGTATGAGGATATATTGGATGTTAAACTTATTGAACAGCCTGGATTTGGAAAAAGTGGGCCCCATCATCCATTGACAAAGGGAGCTGCACCATAGTATAATGCAGTGCCCTACAAGGAAGTTCTGCTCTTTTTTTATAGTTCGGCACACAAAAGTCACACCTTGCCCCACCTATATCTTACATGGAGCTAAAATTTTAACTAAATATGAGTGGGACCCACTATAAGATTGAGCATATAACCAATTAATGCCATTGGATCCCATCGTATGGTGGGATCAGCTCTTATGAGAGCAAAATTCAAGCGTTCGAGATATGTTTAATCTTAATATGGGACCAATTCTTATTGGACTAAAAATGTGCATCCCTGCTTGAGGAGAGAATATTTTTGTGTGATTTGAAATTTTAATGTGGGCCACATTGTGGACTTGCACTAGTCTAAGCCTCAATCATAGGAGGCTATAGATAAATGAAGACACTTAACTATGCACTCAATCACAATATCAGAATTGAGATTGAAAAGAAAATCTATTAAAAGCTATTTCATTGATTAAATATAGTATATTCTCTATCTTCTTCTGACAATTTCACAAAAACAATAGGAAAAATTACCGTACGGACATTCCAAAACCCTGCATTTATCCAAGAACAAATGAAAAAATGCAAATTACCTAATAGAAGATCGTACATGAAAGGATGTCCAAAGTTGGACAGTTTTACCCTTTTATTCTACGATATCCTAATCCTATAGGATATCTCAGGGTTTGATATCCCAAGCCCATAGGATATCGCACCGTTCTCCCTTATATCTATAGCGAGAATGGTACCGAGAATAGGAGCGGGGTCAGCTCTTTCTAAAAAATCTGTTGACACAAGACGCCTTCTTGATTGACAAAGCCCCTATTTGGGTCTAGTTGGCCATCGAAGGTCGCCTTGGCTGACCGAGTTCTTAAGTAATCTGCAAATTTGAACTCATAAGATCCATCCTTAATCATGTTTAGTACTGCTTCTATTGAAAAAAGTTCTTGGAAACTAGGCTCCTAAATGGTGAGGTTAGTCCATGGGAAGTTGGGGTGCGAGTCACCACTGCGGAGCTTGATCGAAGCACTGTCATAAGCCAACGCTACTTCCTGTTCTGACTTGAAAGTCCCCAGCCAAATGCGCTGGTGGTTCACATAAATCTGTGCTCCCCAGTGCCCATTTTGTTGCAGAACTACTCCTTTGAGTCTCACGGGGGAGGATGGATTCTAATGCCTCAAACGTTTGTTTGGCTGATATGGTTTCGTAATGCTGTTTGAATCAGAACCTTCCCTTGTCATTATAGTGTTTGATGTAGTACTCATTATCTCTCTCACTGTAATCCTGAAAATGTTTTGAATGATCACAAAAGTAAGAATTAGTACATTAATAACAAGAAGTTCTCGCTATAGCGAGGACACACCTCGCTATAGCGAGCCCACACGAAGGCCAAACCTCGTTATAGCGAGGGTCTCGCTATAGCGAGCCCCCCTCCTTGCTAGGGCTATTTTCATAAAATGATCAATGCCATTTATTCCTTTCTCCTCAAGGATTAATGCCATTTATCTTACTGTATCCTACCCACTCCTACTCTCGTCACTTGTTTCTTTCATTTTCTTCTCTTATCTTCTCAAGTATCATCCTCTTCTCTTCTTCTTCTTATGGGTATTATTAATTTTTTCTCTTACATTCACTCGTGTTAAAGTATAATTAAAATAACAAAAATAAAATATATTTTATTAATAAAAATTGCATGGGTTGGAAAATGTATAAAGTATGAATGAAAAAAGATGAAATGGTATCGAAACCCACAAGCCAAAATGGAGAAGATGGAAACGAAGCTCTTCAATTCATCGAAACAGAGTTCTTTCAGTTTACGGTTCAATTCATAGAAACAGAGTTATTTCAGTTTGTGGTGTAAAAATGAGTTAGATGATGGGATGGGAGTAGGTAATGATGCAATATCCTACAAGCCTTGGATATCGCAATATGCGATATCCTACGATTCTAGGAAATCGAACGGTGCGATATCCTATTAGTCTAGAATATCGAATCCTGCGATATCCTACACCCTTAGGATATTGCAGGATAAGGGTAAAACTTTCCTCTTTTAGACGTGTTTTGTGTACGATCTTCTGTTAGGAAAATAAAGGTCTTTCATCTGTACTTGTGTAAATATTGAGTCTTCATGCGTCCGTACGGTAATTTTCCCAAAACAATATCAGTACTCATGTTCTCTATCACTTCATCATATATTAAGGAGATGAAGTAGTCACAAACGCATAATTTAGATGCTCAATTGTAAATATGGTGTCATCATAATAAATAAAAGCACTTAATTAGGCATCCAACTAGAACTGAGAATCATTCTATTAACTCAATATAATATATATATATATATATTACAAAATTCACAATTTTTTCTCTCTTTCTTATGCTGGCATTTCATCGCCGGTGACTGTGTTTACTCAAATTTTGTCACTTCACCTTGCTTCTTTCACCCTCTCTAATTTTGTCCATGTATAATTTTTTAACTTCTCCCCCATGCAACATTTTTCCCACGGTCATGGTATGTCATTTCAAACGATGTTCTTAATCCATCCACGACTCGAAGACGACTTCTATATTGTACGTTTTATTTTGGAGAAGTTTCAAAATAGAGTTTAAGGTTTTGGCAGATTGACAAAATTAGAATAGGATTTCTATATTCACCTTAAGTTTTTCAAACACATTTCAATTGAAGACATCCGGCTAAATTGGACGCCCTCCAGCCATTTTCCCCTCATTTTTCAAAATACCGAAAATGACTTGAGGCCTGTAGGTTGAAAAAAAAGAAAAAAAGAGGAGAGGTCGGCATTTCTCTTTTCTCCTTCTTTCTACCTCCATCATTCATCCACCCTCCACAACTCTTTCGTTATGTTCGGCGAGCTTCTGCGACTGCAAACGACCACAAGACTGCCTAAACGCTAAACCCTATGTGCCTCCTTCCATATTTCATTCTTCCTTCCTTTTCCCCCTTCCCTTTTCCTCTTCCTCACTCGTGGTAAACCAAAATCCCATCAAAACAAAATCATCTGCATTATTTGATGCCCCTTACCGGTGAATGCCCAAGATCCCTTTGTATCTCATGACATCTAGATTATTAGTCTCTCTCTACCTCCCCTTTCATGGTCACTATGAGACTGAGGGTAATTTGAGAAAGATTTTGGGCGTGATGGAATGTATAGCCTTTTTACATTGGACGTTCTATTGGCAGACAAGAAATCTTCCTTCCCACACACACATTTGGAAAAAAAAAAAAAAAAAACTATGGAATTACATTTTTGCCCACCCTCTTCCTTTCTCTCCCCCACCTTCCTTTCACCTCCGGCTCCGACCCGGGCTACCGGCGGATCTCTCTCTCTCTCTCTCTCTCTCTCTCTCTCTCTCTCTCCCTATTCGATTTGGCTCAAAAGGTCCAATGGGCCTTATTGGGAATAATTATTGGGTTTTATTCTTGAGGTCCACTGATTAGGGCTTATTGTGTCTCTAAGGTTTCTTTGTATGATGAGAGAAGCAAAAGAAAACGAGAGACAGTGAAAGTGAGAAAGAGAGACATTGAGAGAGAACTATCTCTTGTAATTGATCTCCTATAGTGAATCGGACTCATCTCCTCCCTGTGGATGTAAGAAAGATCATCGAACCACGTATCTCTTGTGTTTGTGGATCGCTTGTGTGGTAATCGTGTGCATGTTTGCCCTAGTTAATTTCCTTTTCAATTGATGTTAGAGCGAGGCTAGGGTTTTCCTAGGATTAGGGTTGCACGCAGATCAAGGCAGAAGGAGATTGGAGTTGATCTCATTGGTGGAGCACACAGTTCAAACTTCGTGTCGGTTTGCTCCGAGATATGCAGAAACAAAGTTTTCAACACTCTTGGTTCCAGTAGCAAAAGACCCCGGGTTTTAATTTTGCCATCACCTGAGAAGTCGCAGAGTCCAGAGTTTCTACCCTACGCAGCTTGAGAAACCACGAGTTTCAAAAATTTTGCACATGATCCGCTGCACGCCGCTGCCATTGCTGGAATAGGAGAAGATAGTCCAGATCCGGACTGCGTTCATTGTCATCCATCGTTCTTCGCCAGTCGGGCCACCGTGTCACGCCGTTCATCGCCGGAGATCGAGAAAAATAGAGCAACCAAGCACTGCTCTTCAGTTCTATTGCTGAACAGAATGCAGGAAGATTGAGGAAAAAGAAGAACCCTATTCAAGGTTGGTTTCGTTCTAGGTCGGGCCAAGTACATGTACGGGTCTGGTCCAACCCGACCCAATTTGGAAGCCTAGTTCAGCAGTAACCAGCAACTTGCAGGGCTGATGTTAGCAGACACCAGCAGTATAGTCAAACCAACAGTTTGACCAGAATAAATAGTCAGAATTCAGTCACAGTTTTCGGGGTCATCCGGACGCTGATTTGTTCTCTGTTTCTTCCTACGGCCTCGCGTCAACGAGATCTACAAAGTTAACGGAGAAGATTGACCATTTGAAGGGATGAAAAAGGAGATGATTCCAAACACAACGGCATCCAAGGCTACAGCAGTAGGTATCAAATTTGAAATTCAGAAATTTGATGGGAAAATTAATTTTGGCTTGTGGCAACGGAGAATGAAAAATATCTTGATTCAACTATTAATCAAAGTAGCATTGCTAGGAAAGAAAAAGAAGCCTGAAAAGATAGTTATTGATGAGTGGGCAAATATTGATGAAAGAACAATGAGCTCTATTGAGCAGTATCTCTCTGATGAAGTTATGTTCAACGTCATGGAAGAGAAAACTGCAAAAGACCTATGGGAGAAGCTTAAGAAGCTATACATGAGTAAGAATCTGACCAATAAGCTACATCTAAAGAAACAGTTATATGGGTTGAAGATGGAGGAAGGAAGTGATTTGATGGAACACATGAACACATCCAACAGAATGATCAGTGACTTGTTAAGGCTCGGTGTGAAATTCGATGATGAAGACAGGTCCTTACTACTGTTGAGTTCTCTCTCTAACTCATATGAGCATTTTGTGACTACCCTACTATATAGAAAAAGAAGACACTCAATTTTGAGGAGGTTACTCAGGACATTATCTCCAATGCTGCCAGAAGGAAACCTTAGAAAATGTGATTCACATGCAGAGGAACGTCTAGCAAGGGAAGGCTCGCATAACCGTGACAGGTCCAAGGATAGGGGTAAGTCAAGAATAAACAACTCCATATCAAAGTCTAGAAGCAAGAAAGATTTAGAATGCTTTCATTGCAGGAAGAAATGGCACTGGAAAAAAGATTGTCGGCATTACAAGGCAAGCAAAGATGGGAAGAACAAAGTTGGGGACAAACCAGAAAGCAGTGACTCCGCCAGTGTTGCATCGGAAAAGGAAGTAAAACTCCTATTGGTCTGGCAAGGTAGCCATCTGTTTGATGTATGGATTTTTATATTCCGGTTGTTCATATTATATGTGTTTCTATCGTGATTGGTTTGATACTCATGAGCCATGTGATGGCGGTAGTGTTATAATGGGTCATGATGCCGCATGTAAAATTGGAATGTGAAACATAAAAATCAGAATGACAAATGTAGTTGTTAGAACCTTAGGTGGTGTGAGACATGTTCCTGCACTAAGGAAGAATTTGATATCTTTACGCACACTTGAATCCAAGTTCATTCAATGCAAAGGATGGTGTGCTTAAAGTGAGTAAAGGTATTCTAGTATTAATGAAAGGAACCAAAGTGGGTAATAACCTTTACAAACTCGTAGGAAACACAATTGTGGGTGGAGCAGCAGTCTCCATAGAAGACAAAACCAACAATTATGAGTCTCAATTGTGACATATGCGGTTAGGGCATATGAGTGAGAAGGTATGTTAGAACTTCACAAAAGACAATTATTGAATGGTATAAAACTATGCAAGATGGATTTTTACAAGTTTTGTGTTTATGGTAAGCAGGCAAAAGTGTCTCTCAAAACTGTAAGAAGTGATTGTAGAAGCAAATGCATTCTTGATTATATTCACTCAGATGTGTGGAGACCGTCCCCAGTTGAGTCAAAAGGTTGAGAATCCTATTTTGTGATAAGTCCACAAAACTAGGTCATTACGTCATTATTTCATTAGCATTTGTAGACCTAATTAGGTTTAATTGCATAAAATTACACTTAATTTCATGATTACATGCACTTGAGGTTATTTTTGGAAACATGGTCAAAATAGGTCAAAATTCATTGAAGTGCACAATTTTTGTGAAATTAAGTTTTTCTCATCTCATTTATCAACCTAAAATTAGGCTATTTGTTTTATCAATGCATATCTTGCTATTTTTGGCACCATGTGCTAGTTTTGGAAAGTTGGTCATTTAGGTGCATCACTAGGCATGTAGGGTCCCATACGTGGTTCATAATTATTTTCTTACATATAATTAATGTTAAATTTATCTCTTTCAATTTCTAGGAGAAAACAAGAAATTGGACCCGTATTGAAAAGCACTTGAGTAGGGACCACACTACTCGCCCAAGGAGGAGCCTCACTTTGTTAGCATGCAAGCTTTCAAGATTTTGAGAAATTCTTCTTTCTATGTGTTGCAAAAAAAAAAATTTATGATTCAAATTCTAGAAAGAGAATTGTTCAAGAATAGAAAGAAGATCTAAAGGAGCTTAGAAAAGTCAAACTGGTGGAAGAAGAAATCTAATCCAAGAAGGAGATAAAGATCAAAGATGGAAATTAAATCAAGAAACAAGAGGAGAATCCAAGCTAAGTTGCACGACCACTAGTGGGTCCCACAAGCCTTAGACATCCTACATATGGGAGCACAATTTCAGCACAGAATCTGATTTTCTTTGGAATCCTTCTCATGTGCAATCTTAAAGATATTTTGAGGAGCCCAAGATGGAAAGAATTGGACCACAAGACTTTATCATTGGCAAGAAATCAATTAGAGTTTAAATTGTTGCCAAGATAGGAGGATTACTTGGAGTTCAAGCCAAGATGGAAGAGGAGTGTTACCAAACAAAGGGACATCAGAGATTATAAAAAAGGTCCAGCCAAAGAGGCTGGACGTCCATGCCTTGTAGGTGAGAAATCTTGGAGGTGCTCTCTCCCTTTCCACTCCCATCCACCCTTTCTCTCTAAGTCCCTTTCTTCTTCTTCTCCATTCTAATTCCTTAGACATAGATTGAGAGATCATGTTGAGAGAATGATGAAGAGAGAAGAATCTTAATTTTTTTATACTTCAAGATCAAGGAATAAAGATACTACTTGGATTGATTCTGCGTATTCTTTATGTAAGTGTGTTAATTTTCTCATTCTGGTTCTTTTATGTGTTTTGATTGGAGACAATTATTTCACATGATTAGATCTAGGGTTTGAAAATAAAATACAAGGGATCAAAAGTCGAGAGACAACAAGTAATCACTTGCATAAATTTTTCCTACTCTAGAAGAGAGGACATCATTATCGCATTGTCAATATTTGTAGGATTGTCTAGTTTCTAGATCTTTGGTATATATTTTCTGCTTTTTATTTTTCCACCCCTTTTATCTTTATTTTAAGTTAATATTCTGATTTTTTTTTAATTTACATATTCTTGATTTAGAAACCAAACTTGCATCTTTCTATGTTTAGTAGAAACTTACTATTTTTGTTACTTGCATAATCTATGGTTGGAAAGTGTTTTTGTACATACTTCATATTTAAAAATTGCATTACAACAAAGTTTTTGTTACTGAAATCACAAGATTATTGACTGATTAGAAAGACTAAATTCGGACCTGGTGTGTGAATAGTGAAAAATCCTGCACAGTTTCAGCAGAATTGACCCAACTGTATTACAAAAGTGCGCGATTTAAAAAACCAGGTAAACATGAATGTTTTGGTCCGAAAAATAGCAAATTTAAAGTATGGTAATATGAATTTGAAACCCCAGAATTTCAATCAAAAATAACCTCAAGAACTGTGTCAACCAGAGGCATAAACAGAAGTACCCAGCAAAGACTGTACCAGATTTCAGCAGCATAACTGGTTCAAGTAGGTATCTTTAGGTGATCATATCTTTTTCGTTTTAAGTCCTTTTTCCATTATTCATTTTTTGTTGTGTTCATGCATCATCAGAGTATTGATTCCAGTCATTAGATTTAGGTTCATATTATCTTATACTAGTCATATAGTCCAGCGAAATTGGGTCTGTGCAGAGTTTCCATACTTCGAATTTTTTTACAGCATGCATCAAATTTTTAGAAACTTGCATAAAATTGCATTGTTAGCATTATAGATCATTCATATTTGCATAAAAAGTGATTTTGGTAATTATGATTTAATTTAGAAATTTTCGTTTTGATTTTCTTATATTAAATTGGTTGTTTAATTTGTGTATTCTTTTGCAGGTTTTAATTTAATTAGATTAGTGTTTTTATTTTTTTTGAAAATTTGATTTAATTTAATTAGTTTTCATTTAGGCCAGATTCAGTATTTATTTAGGATAGGTCAAAGTTGGAAAGACTTTCAAAAAGCATTGCTCCATGTGGATCGACCTAAACTCACCAGATTATTACTACAATTGCACACTATACTTGGGATACGATTACTTTGTGACCTTTATTGATAACTTTTCAAGGAAGGTTTGTGTCTACTTCATGAAACACAAAAATGAGGTCTTTGTTAAGTTCAAAGAGTGGAAGGCAAAAGTTGAAAACCAAACAGGTAGAAAAGTCAAGTATCTGAGATCAGATTATAGAGGTGAATACAGAAGTCGTAGTTTTATACAGTTTTGCAGGAATGAAGGTATAATAAGACACTTCACAGTTCCTAAAACTCCTCAACAAAACGGAGTTGTAGAAAGGATAAACAAGACTCTCTTGGAGAGAGCAGGGAGCATAAGACTTCATACAGGTTTGCCTAAAAGCTTTTGGGCAGAAGCAGTTTATCATGTATGTTATGTCGTTAATCGATCACCATCAGTAGCCTTAGACGCAAAAGTTGCAGAAGAAATATGGACAGATAAGGAAGTCGATTATTCCACACTCAATATATTCGGATGTCCAGCATACGCACACATTCCCAATGATGAAAGATCCAAGCTAGATTCCAAGTCACTCAAATGCATATTCCTCGGGTTTGAGAAGGGCGTGAAATGGTACAAGCTATAGGATCCAGTAAACAGGAAAAATATCATCAACAGAGATGTAGTGTTTGATGAGAAGTCTATCCTGAATAAGGAACATGATGGTGAAGTCAAATAGTACAGTGCTGAAAAGACAGTTGTTGAAATAATTCCTCCTACAGACAATAAAGGCAAGAAACCAATGCCGAGTCAAATAGAGACCAGTGCATTTGGTGGAGAGGAAGAAATTGAGATTTAGCAGGAATCCACAAGTCTAGCATAGGGAAGAGCAAAGAGAAACATCAAGCCACTTCAAAGGTATGGATGGGATGGTGATCTAACCACATTCCAAGAAGCTATGAAAAACAGTGAAAGGGAAGGTTGAATGGGTGCTATGATGGATGAGACGGAATCTCTCGAAAACAGAGATGTAGTGTTTGATGAGAAGTCTATCCTGAATAAGAATCATGATGGTGAAGTCAAATAGCACAGTGATGAAAAGACAATTGTTGAAATAATTCCTCCTACAGACAATAAAGGCAAGAAACGAATGCCGAGTCAAACAGAGACTAGTACATTTGATGGAGAGGAAGAAATTGAGAGTTAGCAGGAACCCACAAGTCTAGCATAGGGAAGAGCAAGGAGAAACATCAAGCCACCTCAAAGGTATGGATGGGATGGTGATCTAACCACATTCCAAGAAGCTATGAAAAGCAGTGAAAGGGAAGGTTGAATGAGTGTTATGATGGATGAGATGGAATCTCTCAAAAAGAACTCCGTTTGGGAGTTAATTCCAAAACCCAAAGATAGGAAATCGGTTAACTACAAATGGGTGTTTCGAAAAAGAAAGTACTACATGAAAATGAGACACTAAGGTTTGAGGCACGTATAGTAGCAAAGGGGTACTCATAGAAAGAAGGGGTTGACTTTGATGAGATATTTTCTCCAATTGTGAAGCACGTATCTATCAGGGTGTTATTGGATGGTTCAGTGCTCTCATAATAATGATGAGAAGGAAGCTGAACTGGATGTTTAGTGGCGAGGAAAATCTTATCTTTGTTGATGTTTGTCTTCGACCTAATGACCATATGATGGGCATTGGAAGAGGTGAAACTAGTGGTAGGAGCAAGGGACTGTGTAGTAGTGGGCTGTGGTACTAGTTGGGCAAGAAGAGCCGCAAGTGAGTCAGTAGGAGTAGCAAGGGTGTGAGGAATGGCAGCTATAGGAGTGGAGGGCGAACTATGCATAAGACTCAAGTCTTGGTAGAAGGGGAGGAGAGGTTGGGGAAGAATTGGCACAAGGAGGTGGAGCCGAAAATGGAGAAACGGGGACTGAGACAGGAAGAGGGCAAGTGTGTGGCGCTGGTCCAAGAATAGATGAAGAGACAAGGGAGCAATAAGGACCAAGGACAAAGGAAAGTGTCATAGAGCTAAGCCACTGAAAGGGAGAAAAAGAAGCAGGGGCATGAGCAACTGGTGTGGAGGGTGGAGGACTAGAGAAGGGGAAGAAGTCTTCATTAAAGGGGACATGCCAAAAGAGAAAGATCCGACCAGAATCCATATCAAGATAGCGGTAGCCTTTCTGATTGAGGCTATATCCAAGGAAGACACAACGCTTGGATTTGTGCTCCTACTTGTGGAGGTTGTATGGTTTGAGCCAAGGATAACAAGCAACTCCCAAAGACGCGAAAAGAAGAGTAAACAGGGCTCTGTTGAAAGAGTAATTCCCAAGGAGAAAGATGAGGAAGACGCCTGAAAGGAAGTCTATTATAAGGTAAACAAAGGTTGCAAAAGCATCCACCCAGAATTTGAGAGGCATCACTGCATTGAAGAGGACAGTAATCCCTGTTTCGACCAAGTGCATGTGTTTGCGTTCAGCACAGTTGTTTTGTTCTGGTGTGTAGGGACAAAACACCTAATGAGGATCCCATTTGTACGCAGTAAAGATTGAAAACGAGAGCTCATGTATTTACCACCCACATCAGATCGAAAGCACTTGATTTTCAATGAAAGTAAATTTTCAATGTACAATTTAAAAGTGACAAACACAGTATAAGCATCAGATTTATTCATTAATGGATAAAACCAAGTGTAACGGGTAAAATCATCTACAAATATGATGTAGTATCTAAAACCCGTAGTAGAAGTGACCGGAGCAAGACCCCAGATGTCACTATGAATCAAATCTAATGGTTTATTGGAAACAGTAATAGAAGCAGAGAAAGGTAGTTTGCATCGTCACAAAATTCACAAAATGAAGGCATTGAGGATCCACGAATAGGTAGATGAGGAAGAAGATTGCGCAGCACAGCAGTATAGGGATGTCCTAAGCATTTGTGCCAAACATTTGAGGAAGTTGACTCACCAAGCAAAGCGAAAGACGCATAAGTATATGATGAGCCATTGACAGCAGGAAATGGGTATAGGCCATGTTTAGCCAACCCTTGGAAAAGAGTCTTCCCCAACCGGTCCTGAATAGTAAAACCAAAATCATCAAAAGCAAAAATGCAGTTATTGTCCTTAGCAAACTGATAAACAGAAAGGAGGTTCTTTGAAATGGAAGGAACATGAAGGATGTGATTTCGTTTAAATCATCCCGATTTAGTGATAACAGCAGAGGATCCAATGGCAGAGATTGGCTGACCTTGTCCGTTACCAACAGAAACTTTGTATTTCCCAAGATAGTCACTGTGCACTGAGAGGTTCTGCAAATCATTTGTAATGTGATTGGTGGCTCCAGAGTCTACATACCAATTTTAATCTAGAGCAAGGTTGCAGGAAGTTGCCATGGCAGCTAGTTGAGAGGGAGGATGGCGACCCTCTGTAATCCATGCGATGAAAACAATCAAAAGCAGTGTAGCCAAACCTGTTGCAAATCTGACAACAAGGACGGTTGTAGGACGACTGAGGAGAAGCTCTACGCCCAGAGGAAGGTCCAGATCCACGGCCTGCTCTAATGAACTGTCGTCCACCCCCATTCCGGCCTCCCTTGTAGTTGTTAGATCGTCCATAACCGCGGCCAGAGGAGAATTCATTAGAACGGCTGTCACCAGTAGATTTGGAGGTAACAAACGTTGATGCTGTAGAATCTGTAGGCTGTGACGGATGGGCATCATCATTGAATTGTTCAACCAAAAGCAACACATGAAGCTCTTCAATGGAGATCGCTGAGGAGCACATGCGTATGGAAGTTTTGAAGGCATTGTACTCATTAGGAAGGCCATTAAGTGTATAAAGAACGAAATCATCAGCATCAACAGGTATGGATACCACAGCAAGGCTATCAGACAAGTGCTTGATGTGTTCTAGATATTCAGAAATTGTCTGTGATCCTTTCTTAATGTTTTGCAACTGTGTTTTCAGTTGGATGGTGTGAAAACGAGAGAGGGAGGCAAATCTGCGATCCAATGAAAGCCACAGTTCTCGAGCAGATTGAAAACCAACAACATGAGCCAAAACTGCTTCGGATAGTGTAGCATTGAGCCAACACAAGACTTGTTGATCTTGTTGAAACCTGAAAAAAAATGCTAGATTGATTTCAGTAGTCGGTCTACCATCTGAATCGACTATGAACTAAGATGGACAAGGCGAAGTGCCATATACAAAACAGAGCATGCCACTTGCTTGCAGCACAGGCAAAAACTGTGATTTCCACAGTAGATATTTTGTGCATCCAATTTCACAGAGATCAAGCTACTGATGTTCGAAATCAAGAAAGTTGAATTGTGAGTGATAGAAGATGATGCAGTCATGTTGGCAGATATGAAGCAACACAAAGCAATTCAAGCGAATTCCAAGAAGAGAAAGATCTCAATAGAATAACACAAACCAATATAGATCAATCAAGAATAGAATGATCTGATCTATCAAAAAAAAAGGAACGATCAAATCTATCAACAGAGGAAAATTCGATAAGAAACTACTCTAGATCTATCAAGAAAATCTCAAGATCTATCAAGAAATTGCAAAGGAAAGGAAGACTTAGGGAGAAAAGCTGAAAAATCGATGTAGCAGTATCGTCTGATATTAGTCTTCAGGCTCTAATACCACGATAGATTCGCTTTGATGAAGAATTGCAGAAGATTGAAGAAGAAGAACTATATGAGAAGGACGAGGAGGAGAGAAGGAGAGAGAGAGAGAGAGAGAGAGAGAGAGAGAAGACTAGCTGAAGAAGAAAATATATTCTGTTACTTGACAATTACACAGCGGAATAAAATTAAAAACTAACTCTAAAGAATAACACAAATTAAAAACTAACTCTAAAGAATAAAAGCCTCCATTAAGGATGGTTAAATAACCCTTTAAAGTGAGATGCTAAAAATGCTCAAGAATCTATAGATAAATAGAATTGAAATGCTAAAAATGTAGAATTAATCGACATCCCTTTTAAAAGTTAGCCCCATTCACATGCTCTATACCAAATGATTGTTTAGGCTAGTAATTATAATTAGGTTGGCAGGAAACGAAATCTTACTTGGGAAATTTTCGGTGGTTTGTTGGACTATTTATATTAGCCGGTCCTCATGTTGCATGCGTGTCCTCTATTTTTCACACAAGGTTGGAAAACCCTCTGAATTAAACTCTTGACTCTGCCGAATCATCTTATTTTGATCAAAAAATGAGTCCAATTAGTAAAGATTAGACTCGGCCGAGTCACCCCATTTTAATAACTAGTTTTCATTTTGAACTATTTGATAAATAGATATGATTTTAAATAATTGATTTTTATTTTTAAGTAATTAGACACACGATTTTGAATTAGCAATTTAAATATGCTATGATGGGAATGTAATATGGAACTTATAGTTGATCTTTTACATTTGGTATTTGGGCGAATAAATTACGTAATGTGAAATCTTTTTTATTTTATTCTCTTCACTGTGGTATTTTTCTTGCATGTACAGATTTATTAGTTTGAATTGATTATCATGAGTGCATGCAAATAAAATGCTTATTTATACTTATAAGTATTTGGTTTATTTTTAAATATTTTAAAACTATTTATTAAAAAACATAACTCTCTCGAGTCTCCATGACGATTTTGTGTGAATCAATTTTTCTGCATTAAACAAGTTGAGTTTGAGTAATGAACTTTCTAACCTTGCTTTTATATAGTGGTGAAGAATACATGTTAGGCAATTATAAATCCTCAGGGGCTTAGTCCAGTTATTTGGTGATTTTCAAGTCTGATAAAAGTCTTCATATTTTGGGATTTATGCTTCAATACTAATTTTCTAATTTTCTTTCATCTATATGCATCAATGAATACTGATATTGTATGTGAAATCCTTTTTAAGCGGTGAGGAATCATCAAATCTTTTTATTCCTTGGGAATTACTCAGAAAGGAAAAGAGGTTTTGGTTGGGATGATGCTTCTGGATGGGAGGCGAGGGTGGACAGCAATTTGGGAGTCTCGCGGGATAGGAACTTTGTACTTCTGTTGAGGCGTTCCTATCCGTTGATCTTGTACCTCTTGTCTGCCACGATTCTAAGGCAATTTTTAATTGGCTTGTGGGACCGTTTTCATTTTATTGGATTGCTGATTAATCACCCTAGTCATCAATTTGAGGTAATGAAAATGAACGGCTAAGATGATGGGATATGCAAAAAATGGTTTATAATTTTTACTCATGTTTTAATCATAATACATGTATTTTATAGAGTGCAGTGAAAAAAAAAAAATTTTATGACGTGGGTATTCTCGGAGGTCTGACGCCAACAAGAAGAATTCCCTGGTGCCGCCTGCTGGATTTAGGGTTTAGGTTTTGAACACAAGACTTTGGGAGCAAATCCACACCTTTACGTTACTCCACCAACTCCCAGTGGATATTTATGAAGTGCAGTTGGCATAACCATATGAGAAAATTGATGTGATAATTTATAGGTTTCTATGAACTTAAGCTCTTAGTATTGAATGCACTAATCAAAGTTCTTTAAACACCATAAAGATTTCGAAGCATCAAATTGGTAAATTTTGGTCATTGAAAACAGTATAAAAAAAAAGAGAGAGAAAGAAAGATTTGATATAGGTGAATTCTCAAGAGAGAATTGTTTTTCTCTTAAAACAAAGAATTTAATTGGTGGTAGGTCCTGAGAGGGTATCCAGTGGGACCCTATGATGCTCATCAATGGAAAAATTTTCTCTAATTATAGATCAATCTGGATTGAACCATCTTTTTTTCTGGCTTGTGTTTTGCACATCTTTATTATTGGTAGGACCCATCAGGCAAAGGATCTATATTAGTAAAGGTAGGACATATCAATCCTACCTCCATGGAAGGAATGCTTGTGAAAGAATATTTGTCCTACCTCCATGGAAGGAATGCTTGTGAAAGAATATTTATTATTATTCTTTTTTTGTCATAACGTGAGTCTTGGCTAAGCAGCTTACCTTTTTAAAAAGGTGGGCTTATCTATTCTATGATTCATCCATATCACACATCTGGTGGGACATATCATGTTCTGGCAATGAAAATATCTGCTCCATTGATCAAAACCACATCTCCTCTCTCGTGGGTTTATGATAGTCATCACATACAGTTTGGATTGAAGCTCTTCTGCTTGAGAAAGGAATCACAGGGTGAAATGAGCACTTTCCTGAGCCTAGATTGAAACTTGGGAAATCAAGGGCATCCATTCTTCTAATATTTGATTGAGAATTTCCAGGAATCCCCAAGTGAATCACAAAACAATGGCATGTGTAAGGCAATTGGACGTGATAAGGCTCGGGCCACTGTAATTTCTCCATGAACAGATCAATGTTGAAAATCTGTGTTGTAATTGGCTACCCAACTTTTAAGCAAACAAAATGGATGCAAAGAGAAATCAATCAATCATCAGGGGATTCATACAACTCTGGTAAATGGAAATCTCGAACAAAATATCAAAAAACTAATTACATTATAGATAAGAACGCCTGGATAATTTTACACTCTTCATTCTGAGTTCTATTCCAACAAATCTCATATTATCGAAAGATTTGGAAGTCCCGATTCCAGAGATTCCTAAATCTTCAATTTTTCAATTACAAGCAGACGGTATGGTATGCTCCGCCACTGACCTCTGCCTGAAAATGTTAGACAACAATTGCCTAAAAATATTATCAACCTTCCACTTTTCTACGGGTTCTCCTTTTTTGTTTCTCTTCTACCCGATACCTTCCACGTCGCTCTTCTCTCTGCCGCTTTCTCGTCAATTGCCCTTCCTTAGCCTTTTGCAGTTCATGCGTTTTCTTCTTTTCCTTATCCTTGAGTTTCCTCTTCTTCATCTGCAGAACTCCCCCAGTAAGAATTATAACGATTTGGAGAAATATTATTAGTGTACGGGAGTGAGAAAAGAAGTATGTTTTTCAAGAAAAATCTAAAATTGTTGTCAGCGCTAAATGTAAAAGAGCATAAAATATTATTTTACCGAAAATTCTAGGTAAGCATGAGCCAAAATTGCTCTCACCAAGGTTAGTAGAAAAGTCATTTTTTGATGTTAATGGAAATGCTTTGTAAGGAAACTAAAGCAGGCGTACCTTTTCATTTCTAATTAACTGGAGATGTTGGACAAGTGCGTGAACTTTCCGCTCATGAGGTTCCATGACAACAGCTCGACGGTTCTCAAGTAATGGCTTCTTCCGGCTAGGCATATTCTTTGGCTTGGAAGCAAATGGGAGAGCTGATTGCAGTGATTTTGGAATAACAAGTGGATTGAACTTTCTTGGTTTCCGTTCAATGGGCTGAGAATTCAAATGGAAAGAAAAGGTAAGTCAGAATGCAAAAGACCAAAACCACCCTCCAAGTTGCACAAATTATTGAACTGGAATGCAATAGCCAAAGTACATTGACCTATATAAACAAGCAGAAGCCACCTTGCATCAAATGCTGAGAAATTATTAGACAAATTCAGCTTTAAGGGTAAAAATTGATATAATGATATGCATATGCACTAGCCCCAACTATATGTATACTGACACAGACATCCACCCTCCACCTGCCCCCAACCCCCCCTCCCCCCGACTCTACCCCCATAAGTGGAGGATCAGATAACTCTTGAAAGGGACAGGGATGGACATGGATGTTTCCAAAGCAAAATGCATCACCTACTCTTGTCATTTCTCTTAATTTCACCCAAAAGGTTTTTTCTCTAATGGAGAACAGATTCACCTTATACAATGAGTCCTTATTGACTGGGATTGGAAGATTCTGTTCTCTCCGAAGCTCAGCAACTGTTTTCATGCCTTTCCAAGTCTCAGTGCGAGGTTGCAGAGCTGTAGTCAATGGGGTGTAGAAGCGAGGAACTTCAACTGGAATCCATGACCGAAGGAAAACAATGTCACTCATCAGAATTCTGTCCTCAAATGTGCACCGAGCAATCCCCTCCCTAAGTTGTCCTCCCTTCCTTTTGGGTTTGTTGCCAAGCTCTTCTTTAGCAGCCTGCAAACAAGAACAAAAAACCATGAACATCCACTTCAAATTAGTTTTGACAATTCATAATTTTGAAAGAGCTACCAGTACCATTTATTTTTCAGACGACCATTTTCAGAAGATGGAAGGCTTCAAAATCACAAAAGCACGCATAAAGCATATTTCTTCATCACTTTCCACGCAATGAAACAACATTACAAGGGCATGTTAGCAGGTACTTGGAGAATGCTGTTGGATGAATGCTAGCCACTGGGCTTGTTTCAGATGATTAAGTAAAGAAACTATTACAGGAGATGTCCAACAGGCCAAATACCTGTCCGAATCGCCTGCTATCCAACAGGCTCTAAACTTCAGAATTTCTCAAGAAATATGTATAGTATGGTCAGGAAAACAAATCAAGCACACAAAAATATAATGCACAAAGCACACAAACACATACGCAGAAAAAGATGATATTTCAGACTACTTTTACTGGTGTATTCACTAATATTTTTCCAGCCAATCTTCACAAAGTTAGGTGCTTCCAACATTGTATGAGAATCATGGATCATCTTAAAATATAAAACATTTTTAAAGTACTCCTGAGAGACAGAATTTAGTGACAAAAATAATAAAAAATACAGCATTAAAACAAAAAAAAAAAATATTCATAATAGCGGAGACTAAGAAAAATCAATGTTTAGCACACATACCTTCTTAACTTGCCCCCGGATTCCACTGACAGTTCGAATGGCGGCACCTTCATACCGAGCTATCTCAAGATCAGATGTAAACATGTCCTTGATAAGAGCTGTCTTTTTGAAGATCTTGCAGGGGTATCCAACTAGCTTTATCTTCTTCATTATACGTGTTGCATGGTTGAACTCTAGCACAGTTCCTGTTGCCGTAATCCGAAATCTTGCCTGAACAATCCAAGTCATTCAGCAAAATAGAAAAGAAACAACATATATATATATATATATAAGCATGGAAGATCAATTACTAAAATATATATATTGGGGATCTCTACTCAAGTAATATAATGAAAGTTATAGGTCAAAATTCATGGCAAGAACAAAAGTTGACAATATATTCTTCATTCAAGAATCCACCTATGATACAGCAAATAATTGAGAAAATAGTCCTCAAACCAAAACAATAAGCATGCCAAACATGTGCTTTTTCCTCCCCCCTACGAAAATTCCTTGGCACCAAAAATCAGGCCAGACTGCTCATTTAGTGTGGCACAAATGTTCCAAAGAAATGAAAGGTAGAATAAATTGGCCGAAGTTCCAGATTCAACATACAGATGCCCATCATATGAACATATCAATCTATTTTTGGGCAACGAACATCCACAGGGTTTAATCTGACGAACAACCTAGATCACTTGACAAACTCAAATGTTTACCAATAACGTAACAGCAACAACAATTTTTGAGATTTTGAAGTGAGAAAAAAAAAAAAAAGCCAACCTGATTGCTTGATAGACTCTGTACAGCAATCAATCCAGAGTTGGGAGGTGCAAGAGGACCCCAAAACATAGCAAGGCAATGCATATGTTCAGGAGTGTACTTGATCATCCGGTGGCGCCCATTGCGGTCCTCATTGAAATAGACAGGCATAGTCTGATAACGCCTCCAACCAATTGACACAATGACTGGGTCTCTATTCTTTAAAACTTTACCATACCACCTATGCCGCTTAAATCGAGCCTGAAAGCCAGCAAGAAGAAATCAACAAATCAAGCAAAGCAAGAGGAAAGTGAATTACCGAAGGAATGCTACAAAGTAAGTATTCCTTGATCTCTTCAGAAAATTTCAGTATAAAACTTCAAATGAAGAAAATGGTAACTCAACCATCTGCTCACAAATTTATTTAAGTGCTATTTCAATTGTTATTTGGAACAAATGCACTTGGCTAAGAAGGCATATTTCCCACCACTCTTTTACAGCTTGGCTTTGTTTTCATCACCGTATACCTTCATAAAACTGTGAAGGTTATCTTTGAGATTTTTGCTCTACTACTGATTCATGGTCGGACCAAGTAAAAGAATGCCAAGATGATAAAAAATAATTGCCCAAAAGAGACAAAAGACAAAAGCCGGGCAGCATACACTGACCTGCATGTATCCCACATTTTCCTCTCCGAGACCAATGCCCCCAACCAGAATAGGGTGGCAAGGATCAAAATATTCAACCATCTCATATGGGACATCACGAATCTCCAACCTAAGGTAGGTCCCTGTTCTGAAGCCCTCAATCTCTACTCGAGTGGCCTCATCCAGATCATTAAGTTCTGCTATATTCCTCTGTTTTCGAAGTTCAATCTCCTCTTTTAACTACAAAGTCCAACAATAAGCAGTTAGGCCTATGCCATTCAAAGCAGATGAAACAGACGTCATATAAACCAAAAAAGCAGGCATTTTTACTTTGTCAAAATATCCACCATCATTTGCTTGGCTTTTGTGGAGATTTGCGCCCTTTTTTTCATCAATCTCCTCATCTGGTGGCTCAGATCCATCATATGTAGGTTGGAGTTAAGGTCACCCAGAAATGTCAGAAATATAATTTTACCCATTAAGAAAAAAAGCAAGTGAAAAAAGAAGAATGGTTCCTTTAAAAAAAAAAATACAGTATAAAGTAGAGAAAGCAGGCAGTAAAAAATAAGGAGATAAATCTCTAGTTAGAATTTCAAAATTTGCAGTAGCAACTTCACTTGAGATTTGGAGTCCAGAAGTGCATGCTTTTCAAAAGTCATGAAAAACGCTTCCCAGAAAGAGGTGCAACATGCAAGCCCTCAGGTTTGCCACCAAGTAGATATTCTCTCAGGTAAATCAACCCACCAAGTAGAAATTCTCTTAGGCAAATCAACCCACTCATCATGTGAAACATATTTGTATTTTGAATATAGGATATTGGCCAAGTTTATGTCACTGTCCATTGTTTCTGTATACCTATGGCCTGTGGCCCATTTGATGAAAGAAGCATCCTGACTTTCGAGCTATGAAATCTCTACTGTGGCTTTTAGCAATTAAAATATCGGGAAGTACAAAAAATAGCATCCCATAATATGTATATGTAGGTAGAGAGGTGCAAGTAGACATAACAAAGCTCAAACAGGGAGAAAAGCAATCTTTATTTACTTAAACTCATCCACACAAACATGCACAGCACAGCCACAACACCACAATAACAATGACTTAAGTTGTAGGCAGCCATCTACAAATAATAGTGGATTAAATGTTAAACATGGTTTAATTATAAATCAGTCCACATGGAGCTAGCTATATATCAGTCTGCATAGACTATAGAGCAACATGCAAGATGAAAATCAAACAGCAAAATGACGAGGAAAGGATATTGTGAATCAAATTTGGCACGGAGTGCAAGTTTTTTAAGCCTGCGCTCCTCAACCACGGGGTCATCTCCTTCAGAGGGCTTTGCATTCCCGTCTACCTTATGCAACTGACTACCCTTGTACTCCTCTCCTGTTTCTAAATCTTCAAAATCGCCGTAAGCATTATCACCATCTTCATCATTATCATCTGTTCCATGATTCCTGTGAGCAGACTTTGATGTGACAAAATGGTCACGGATGCTTTCTACAAGCTCTTCATTGGACCAGTCCTTGAGATCCATGATATATGTGAATTTGGAGATGTCTTCAGCATTGAAATCTTCACCATCAAATCCTTCACTCAGTTTCTGAAATGGTAAGCTTTCCATGTATGATTAACATAGACGGAACAAATAAGTTCTTACAAAATGAAAATGATGCTTGCTCAGAAGTCAAGAACAGAGATTCTTTTATTAGACAAACAAATTAAATGACACATACTTATTTTAATGAATAATAGACTCCCACTTTGACAAAGCAATACACATGTTGTAAGAGTAATACCTTTTTACTGGAGTCCTTTGGCTTGAAGAACTCATCATCTTCACTTTCTCCACTCTCACTACTACCCTGTGGTTCCTCAACAGAGTCTGGTTTCAGTCCAGGTTGCCCATAAACAAGTTGCATCAGATTGGTATTTTGTTTTGAGACTGTTCTAGCAATCAAGGACTCTTTCCACTTTGAAGCATTTCCAATCCCATCTTCTATAATGACATTAAGAAAAGGAGGTTAGAACCAAATTAAAACACCTGCCCAAGGCAAGTCAGTTCGCGAAGACACTTTCCAGAACAGATGGAACACTGTCCACAACATCTTTGTATTCCAGAAATGCAAGAAAAAGAGCAACACTCATAAACACATAAGAAAAATGAGAAAACACGGACCTAGATTCAGGAAAGGCAAAACCTGGAGGTGAAAACTAAATGCTAAATACATACAAAAATACTAACAGATAAACCATTAATTGACTGGGCATTCTGATGTTTCAAGAAATAAGAAAAGAGCATCAAGTTTCCTACATTTGATGTCAACACACTTCACATTCTCTGTTACATTCTTGATCTGCAACTGATACTAGCTCGTCTAAAAGTACTAAACCAAGAAACAAACTCAATACATCATGCTTAATAATTGCAAAGGCTAACCAATTTTTGATACAGTATTTCATGTTTGGGATGAAGCGTTTATCAGGTCAAAATAGCTGGTTAGCAACTGGTGGGAGTTTCAAGGTGAAGGGTGAGCAAGGTAAGGCTGGCCAAGTTAAAATGTTTGGTTTGGTAATTGTAGTTGCTTAATTGTTTTATTTCTTTTTTTTTTTTTTCGCTTTTCGAGTAGGACATCTCAATCATCTCCTATCGTGCTGCCCTTTTGTTTACTTCTACTAAAAAAAATATAAGCGTTCCATCAAAGAAATCTTTTTTTTTTTTTTAATGAACAAAATTTCAGTTACCAATTTAAAAAGCATTTTTCACACTCATGTAGGAACACTATGGGCAACAATGAACCTATGCCAGAACAAAATCTACCTTCTTCGCTGTGACTCAGTTCACTTTCTCCTGAAAAATCAGAACCCATTGATGACTGACTATCCACATCTTCCTCTTCAGAATCCTGTCAGCAGGCAAGGATGAGAACAAGTTATGCATGATATATATACATACATATATATATATATATAGAGAGAGAGAGAGAGGGAAGGAGGGAGATTACAATCAAAATCTACTAGTGTGCATATAAACTTAATCTATGGTAATAGAAAAACTGAAAAAGTAATGAACGACCCTGGCTGTTGCTCAGCTGGCCAGGGACATGCATAGTGTGCATTGGTACGTGAGTTTTGAGTCCCTTGCAGAGCAAAAGGAAAGTAATTAAATTGTGCTTGCACGGGATCATAGTTGAGAAACTCGTTTCTTTTCAAAAGAAATTCCTGAGATTTTTTGTTTTGGCCATAAAAACAAAACAAAAACACCATTCCAAAATTTTTCATAAAAGTTGGGTCCATCTCGGTCTATCACAGTCCATTTCAGTAAATTCTAAACTCTATGGTTGTATTTAACTTAATTAATCCTTGTTGCTCTCCATCAAACTAAAAGTGTGATCCAACTAAAGAGAAACTACTTCTTTTTTCTAAAATGGAAGAGCTATATAAACTCCCTTCTCAATAATTAAAAAGAATGAAAGAAAGTAGTTGCCCATGCAATACCACGTTAGTATTGTAAGTCTACAAGAGAGACAATTTTAATGACAAAAATCTAAGTAAATGATAATAACATTAAGTACCTCTAGACCATTTTTGAAAAAAAATAAAGGTACCTCCAGATCACCATGTGCAAAATCACTTGTAGAGACTGCCCTCCTCCTAACCCTTCCACCATGGAATTCAATTTCTTCCTTCAAATCAGATTTCAAAGGAGATGACTGTTCACCATCACCAGTCCCTTCTTCCTCATCACTCTCATCAGAATAAAGATCTTCATTATCTTCAATTTGGAACTTCCCTTCATCTTTATCTTGCTCTGATTCTGAAGCTCCTGTGTAAACCATATGCTCATCATAATCTTGATTTAAGGGGATGAGTTTCTGCTGATCATTGTCCTTCATAGGGGCACCCTCAGGACCACATTTATCTTCCAGTGACGTAGGACGCTTCCTACTAAATAGATTGATGAAACTTTGCTCCAACTTCTCATCAATTGAATATTTTGTATTTTGAAGCGTTTTTACCAGAACCTCACCAACATCACGGTCCTTCCCTGGCAAAATGACCATACAGAGTTATAAGGCAAGATTTAAAGCACAGAAAAAAAAAAAAAAAAGAGAGAGAGGATGGTTAGATTAAAGGCATATAAATATAGGTGTATCATGAAAAAAAAAAATTAATCAAAATGTATATAACTGATAACATGATACAAATAATATAAAAAGAAAAGAAGGGGAAAAAAAGAGACTGAAAAGTATGAGGCTAAGAGAAAGCCAATAGTCAATTCTTGTTAACTAAAAGAATTTTGCAAATATAAACAACCTCTTTTAGCCGAAGCAGTTTCTTCATCAACCTTAGAAAATTGAACAAGATGATCGTTTATGTTGATATAGACTGCATCCTTGTCATAAAGAAGATCCCCAAGACCAGACATAGGTGCATAGAAAAGTTTTTCTTTGTCACGCAATCCCTTCTTTTTGGCAGCTGATGGTAAAGGGCAAGGATCAGCTAAGGACGTCACACCAGCTAAACTGAAATCACCTACGCCAGCGATATGCACCTGTCCACCAATTATGCATTAGTCCACTTACTCTTTAGTAATTTCCAAGCATTATAAGGCAAGCATGAGAAAGAACAAAATCTCTTGTAACTAATAGGAGCCAGAAATGTGAATCCACTCTAAACAATTAGGCAGAGCTCACTACCATCATTACCTTTCAACCAATAATATCTCGCTAGTCCTCCAATGCTGGAGTTCCAGTACAAGGAAGACCATTCATACTATATACATGCTCTCTAGAATATTCACTGAGGCAATGCTTGTTGAAGAAATCCTTTTCTGACAGTCCCTCAAGAAGAAAGAGTTCCAGAGATTGGTGTCCCACCTCACCCACTTCAAAAAGAGCCCTCAGACAGGGAACTCAGTCTTCCAACCAAACTCTTTCCTCTTCACCAGCACTCGGTTCTCAAATTATTCCTTCTCATTGTGTAATTAACAAATTTTCCTCACATTTTTTCCCTTTCAAAATCTGAATTTAGAATTTTTATTACTCTGATTGTTTAGTCTCGCATGTTTACCTTCCATTGATGTTATCTTTTCATATTAAGCATCTACTTAAATTAGATTAGTGTTGTGTAAAATCTACAAATCTTACTTTTAGGGCCTGTTTCTTTACCAGAATTTCTGGCCAGAATTTGGTATGTTGGGGTTTTTTGGACATGATGTGACATCTTATCCCCTTGTATTTGAAATCCTGCATTTCTTTCAGCATAAATTCAAATTCCAGCCACTTAAAAGGTCTCAAATGACCTTTTGGAATTTTTGGAATTCCATCCTCATTGCATTTAGTTGGAATTTCAAATCCTCCATCAAGAGGAGGGATTTGGAATTCCACCTCAAGGGAACAAGTTTTGGAGAATTTGAAATTCCTCAAGACATGTTAGGATTTTCTAAATAAGTTGTCCCGGTGTCAATTCAATAATAATACATATACCTATGCAACTTAGGAGAAAAGTGATCTAGCACTTGGTACCATTTGCATTACTATGTCAAAATTGAGTAGATTGCATATGCACAATATGCAATCTGGCTCCTAGGCCCACTTGGATGCTTTCCTATCATTAGGGATAGGATGGATAGAGAGATCTGTTAATGGATAAGAGAAATGCAAAAAATAGCCCCATCAGATCATCCTAGCCCTTGATTTAATAGTCTTAAAGTTTAACTAGCACAATAACCCGTGCTAAGAACAGGTACATCAATACATTTCAAATAGAATACCCATACACTGTAGAAAAAAATATATGGAAATTTCAGTAAACAATTATTACAAATTTAATATTTATAAATTTGAAGAGTTGTAATTTATGAATATGTATGAAATGAACGAACATCACAATAAAGTTCTGTTTTCCATTATGAACCTTTTGCTTAATTAATCAAAACTTAAGTGTGAAATTGCCATTCCATCCAACAAACACTTAAAGTATTATTTATTTTTAAATATAGAAACAAAAAAAGAAACAAAAATTATTAAAGTACCTTTTTTCGCAAATCAACAGAATGTGCAGTAGAGAGGGAGTAGGAAAAGTAGGTTAGAAAAGCAATAGGAGAATATCGAGAAAGGGAGTTGTTGCATGATAAGAAAAACAGGAAAAGAGGAGAACATGTGTGAGTACTGGCATGATAAAAGTGGAGTGGATGGTAGTTTGTAACTGAAGAGTTGTAAGGGGTAATTGACGGGGAAATGGAAACTGCATAAAAAGTGGGGAAAGAGGTGAAATGGTTCAATAACTGTCATTCAAAATTACAATATAAGGTCAAAATTCAATCAAAAACCCTCCTCTTTTATATAGTATAATGGCCTTCTGAAGTCTGAACATAGGTCTCTTTAAGATTCAAACCAACTGTGAGTAAAAGTTTTGATGAGCATAAAACTGGGCACTGTGCCAGATCATCTAAGGATAAGAATGAGAAAAGGGCTGCATTTATAGAAGGTGGGCCCAAGTGGGACCCATAAAGATGGACTGCAGAAGCAGTCCGCCCATAGCAGAAAATTCTCCTACAAGATTAAGAGACAAATCACCCCCTTCTGGTATTTTTTAGGACCTTACATTTTATCATAAAGAAAGTCAAGGTCTCTTCTTTACTGGGCATCATGTGAAAAAGGAATTTTACATACATTCCATGACCTCCACGTTATGGATCTAAGAAACCCGATAAAGTCCATCAGTCTAGCATTTGTGATCAACTTCAATGGCAAACTTGGGCGCTCGCCTCTTCTGCTTCTCTAGCTGTTTCTTATTACTTAAATCGTGTCACAGCTTCATCCATACTTATGTTATCCTACTGTTCTTGATACAGATACCTATGCTGAAATTTGTTCAGAAACCCTTTTTTTCCTTGTGATCTATTCTCCAAAATCTATGGGGCAAATATCTTCATAGAAACGTCAATTTGAAAGGATTATCTGCGGTGCTAGCCTTTTCAATTGGGTTACACTTACAAGAAAAGAGCACATTTTCAGACAGATCCACAAAAATGTGCCACACCCAAAAAAAAAAAAAAAAGAAAAAAAGAATTGCTTCACGGCTTCACCAATCAACACCTTGCATCCATTCAACTTTTTTTAAAGGTAGCCATGGAATAAACCAACAATACATTGCAGCAGCAGCATTCAAAGATAAAAATATGTACCTTGGTGCCTTTCTTCATATTGCAACCTCGAAGGTAACCATATAATGTAATGTTTCTATCACATTTATTGTTAACATGGACTCTATCCGGAGGAGTAACATCTTCAAAACGATCTACCAATACATAAGGATGTGCAGCCCGCCAAGACAAAGGATGAAATTTCTTAACAGAAATGAACCTTGCAAGATTGTGGATCTCACGTTTGGGGTACCTGCTCATTTGATAGAATAAATAAATGATTGCAAACCACTGGACAAAAATATTCATGAAACAACAATTTAACAGGAATAAAAATGTAAAACAAATCCCAATGATAGTCAGCTGAGGGAAGCATTAGAAGGGACCAAAAGTATCATATAAAAATAAGACCTAGTAGCTTAAAAACAACAATGGTACTTACTTTCCATGAATAAGACCTGATAAATAAAAGAGCTTAGCTCCATCATATATTTCAGTCCAGAACCGATGCTTGAGGTTCTTCTTAGTTTTTTTCAGTTTCTTTACATCTTTAAATTTATCCAGATGTGTAAGCACGCCCATAACTGGTGGGAATCCATGTTGTTGCAAAATATTAAGAAATTCAAAAGTTTCCTGCAAATGCATGAGACCCATATTTAGACCACATAAACATAGAAACACTTGCAAATAATAGTTGTATGCAAAAACATGAAACATATGGTGACATGCAAAACCAAAAGAATAATTGACTTTCATCATGGAGGATGTCTGCAGGCTGAAACACAAAACTAAGGTTCGGTTAGAAAAAGGAGAAACTCTCCAAGAGGTTTTCTTAAAATGGTAGATAAAATTTACAACACTTACAAACAAAACTGACCAAAAGTTGGCCTAGAAGAAAGGCCACCAATCCCATCAATAGCTCCCACTAAACTTAACAAAACCACAATGCCAATTGAGATACTTTTGTGATGCAGGACAGACCCATCATCCATGGGCTGACCAGCCTCTGGGCCCAGCCCATTCATGTCTCTTGTTTTATTTATTATTTTGAGTTTTTGTTGAGTTATGCAAGTAGGGTCCCTAGATTGTATTTAAGTGTTTTAATCCTGACCATGAAAGTGTTTCTATGGTTGAGATTAACATTAGGTTATTGTTTATGCTTATATAAGGATATGTAATGTCTCTTTTGAGAATGGATGATCAATGAACAGAGATTTTGGGTGCTTTTTCTCTCTCCTGTGAAAGGATTGGCGTGATGCCATTGGGTGTGAAGCCAAGCAACACTGGTGTGATGCCTAGTGACTCTTCCCCTACCTGCTCCACATCATCTTGTCTCCTTCAGATCTTTGCAGCTATAGTTCTAAAAAGTAAAAGTGTATCAAAAGTTTTTTTAAGGGGTCAATCAAATCTTATCGTGAAACATATGATTTTCAAACAAATAAAATAAGTAAATAAATAATATGAGATAAATCTAAACCATCAATTTTATATCAATAGAATGACAAATAACACAGTGCGATATCAACAAAGAACCTGATTGACAAATAGGGGTAGATATTTCTAAGAATTAGCATAACAAAAGGTACACAGAATATCAAGATTCAGGATTTCTATATCAACAGTTTTAACCTAAAGCAAGGAAAAAAAAAAGCCTCAGACTCGGGACCCAACTCAGTCAAGGCTCAGCCGAGTCCCAATTTTAAATAAAAATAGTTGGCTGGCTGAGTCAAAAGTCACATAATTCGAGCCCGAGTCCCAGAGGACCCAACTCGTTTAGGGGCGAGAATAAGTCGACTTGGATTCGGCCAATTTTTTAATCCATGATATAAAGGCAAATAGCAAATTAATCAGTTCACCAACTTGTTAAACCTTGAGCTTGATAGTTGACAGTAGTAAGCTGTACTTAAAAACAATGATACGATTTTTTCTTTTTATAACTGTAAAATATTTATTGCACCAAAAAATAAGAAAAAACAAGAAGCGATGCTGTGCCAGCCTCCTGAAAGAAAAAAAAAAATGATACAATGCTCATTAACCCAAACAAAATGACCAAACCAAGGCATTTGAGAAATTGGCAGACCACATTAACCTGTTTTCACAATTCATCCCAACCCAAAGAAGCAGCAGACCAAATATGGCGCAGCCCCGGACCTTCGATCGAATAGACCAACCTCTCAGATGAGGTTGATCGAATCCAACAAAGGGATTCCACACAAAATAGCACTCACAACCATGAACTCATGGGGAAAAACTCACGTTGATTAATTTAATTGAATAATGCATGACTCATTACAATAAGACCGACTGTATATATAGAGTAGTAAAATCATAAATAAGGAAATTTCTAATCCTACCCTAAATAGAAGTTAGAAAGCAAATCTTATTAGCAACTACTTAATATTACTAATTTAGATAGGATAGGGATCTCTACCAATTTAGAGATCATGTGGATCCCATCAAGTGGATCCATCAGGGGGGCCTGCGGGCCCTAGTCTGTCGGGCTGCATCAACTCTCCCCGGCTTGAAAGAACTCGACTCCGGCGAGTTAATGGCTTGATAGCGCTCATAAAGATCTGGATTCAAGCGTTGAAAATCTGTTGCAGTGATCCATGTAGCATCAGAGAGAGGACGATTCTTCCAGCGGACATAGAACTTTTGAAAACCTCCTTGACGAGTGGAAACAATTTGATCATCAAGAACATCAACAATCTCGTCAACAGGTGGAAGATTCGAAGGGAGAGCAATAGTCTGCTCTTCAGTGTCACCATCATTGTCATGACCACGGTAGAGTGTAAGATCCTCTACATTGAAAGTAGAATTGACACCGAAATCAGATGGGAGATCAAGCACATAAGCATTGGAACCAATCTTTTTGAGAATCTTGTATGGACCAGCATTCCGCGGATGCAACTTTTTATAAGCTTCTGGAGGCATACGCTCTGGACGGATCCGGACCATGACCATATCTCCTTCAGCAAATTCAATAAATCGACGATGCTTGTCTGCTTGCTGTTTATAAGTGGCATTACTAGCAGATATATGACGGCGGACCTCATCATATACTTGTTGCATATGGTGAAAGAAGTTTTCAGCATCAGCACTTATTCTGGCATCTACCGGCAAAGGGATAAGATCAACAGGTAGTCGTGGTCGAACTCCTGTAACAGCTTCAAATGGAGAAGTACCAGTAGACCGATTGACCGAATTATTGTATGCAAATTCAGCCATAGGCAATGCTTGATCCCAAGATGTGAAGTGATCACAAACAAGACATCGCAATAACTGTCCAAGACTTCTGTTTACCACTTCCGTTTGGCCATTAGTTTGAGGATGGTAAGCTGTAGAGAATTTGAGCTTAGTATTGGACAGCATCCATAAAGTCTTCCAAAAATAACTCATGAATTTGGTGTCTCGGTCCGAAACAATAGTCTTTGGAAGGCCATGTAGACGCACAACTTCTTTGAAAAAGAGCTTGGCAACCTTGTAGGCATCACTGGTAGAAGTACATGGAATAAAATGTGCCATCTTTGAAAAGCGATCAACAACAACAAAAATAGAATCAACTTTTCCTTGTGTCATTGGCAAACCTAGCACAAAATCCATGCTTATGTCTTCCCAAGGAGTATGAGGAACCGGTAAAGGCTGATAAAGTCCAGTGTTCTTATTACCTTTGGCTAGCTGACATGTCCGACAACGTTCGCAAATGCGAATAATGGTAGTCTTCATTCGGGGCCAATAATATCTATCGCTGACAAGAGCAAAAGTTTTATCACGTCCCAAATGGCCACTACATCCTCCCGAATGCAACTCTTGGACAATATATTCACGAATGGATGTGGCAGGGAGGCAGAGTTGTGTACCTTTGAACAAGAAATCATCATGAATGCTATAATGGGGATGCTTACCAAGATCACCATTGCTGATGTCTGCATAGATAGAACCAAAATCTGGATCATCCGCATAAGCTAGCTTGAGTTGATCAAAACCTGGTACACTAACAGTCATGGTTGTCAACAAATGCTTTCGTCGACTAAGTGCATCAGCTATCAAATTATCTTTTCCTGCCGTGTGGCGAATGCTGAAACTGAACTCCTGTATATATGCGCTCCACTTGGCACGGTTGGCACTGATCTTCTGCTGTGAATGTAGATGTCGCAAAGCATCATTATCTGAATAAAGAACAAACTCGCTGCCAATCAAGTAATGTCTCCAATGACGCAGTGATTGTACCACGGCATAGAGTTCCAAATCATAAGAAGAGTACTTTTTCTTGGCATCGGAAAGTTTTTCGCTGAAAAATGCAATCGGGTGTCTCTCCTGACTTAGAACACCCCCAATTCCGACATTCGAAGCATCACAAGCAATTTCGAAGACCTTGTCAAAAATTGAAATTTGTAAAACTGGTGCCTCTGTGATTGTACGCTTGATTTCTTGGAAGGCTCGAGCAGCAAAACTAGTCCACTTAAATTCACCCTTTTTCATGCACTCTGTGACAGGAGCCATAATACTGCTGAAGTTTCGAATGAACCTCTTATAAAAGTCTGCAAGACCATGAAAGCTTCGAACTTCAGTGAGTGTAGTAGGAATTGGCCATTCCAGAATTGCTTTGACCTTCTCAGGGTCCATTTTAATTCCTTGTGCCGTCACAACATAACCCAAGAAGACAACAGATTCACTCATAAAAGTGCACTTCTTGAGATTAATATAAAAACGCTCCCGGCGAAGGAGTTGGCAAATTGTGTCCAGATGTTGAAGATGTTCTGCCTTTGTCCTGCTATAGATTAGTATATCGTCGAAGTAAACGACGACAAACTTTCCAATATAAGGCTGCAGTAATTGTGTCATGACCCGCATAAAAGTACTAGGTGCATTGGTTAACCCGAAGGGCATAACCATCCATTCATAAAGACGGCATAACCATCCATTCATAAAGACCATCCTTGATCTTAAAAGCAGTTTTCCACTCATCACCTGGCCTTATACGGATTTGATGATAACCACTTCGCAGATCAATTTTTGAGAAAATACATGCACCAGTCATCAAATCTAGCATATCATCTAATCCGGGGATTGGGAAGCGGTACTTTACCGTGATTTTATTGATGGCACGACTATCCACGCACATACGCCAACTTCCGTCTTTCTTTGGAGTGAGAAGTGCAGGTACTCCACAGGGACTGAGGCTTTCCCTGATATATCCCTTTTGTAAAAGATCATCAACTTGCCTTCTTAATTCTGTATGCTCCATAGGACTCATCCGGTATGCAGGTAAATTTGGCAAGGAAGCGCCTGGGACAAGGTCAATGGCATGTTGGATGTCACGTAATGGAGGTAGCTCCTTAGGCAGTTCATCTGGAACTAGATCAGCGAATTTCTTCAGAAGTGATTTTACTTCTTGAGGGACAGATGTAGCAGGAGATTCTTCTGGAACTTGTCTAGCAATCAATGCATACATGACACCCTGTTCTTTGCTTTCATCTTCAAACTTCCTCATGGTCAATATAGGAAGTGCTGGAGCTGTATCAGATGTGGAGGAAGATTTAGCGGGCAATGGAAGTAACCTAATCTTGCCTCCTTTCCAGTTGAAAGAATAAGTATTGTGCTCATGATCTGTGATGACCTTCAGTTTCTTTAACCATGGTCGTCCAAAGAGGATGTGTAACGTTCATTGGAATGATGTCACAACGAATTGTATCTTCATAATTGCCGACTCTGACAGGGACGACACATTGCTTCCGGACAAGAATGGAATAATTATTGACCCATGCAACTTTATAAGGTCTTGGATGCTTCTCAGTTGGTAGCTTGAGTTTCTCGACTGCCTCTTGAGAAATAACATTTATCGCGCTGCCACCATCAATGATCATGTTACAAGACTTGCCCTTGCAATTGACTCGTGACCGGAAAATAGATGCATGATTCCAGTCGTCATTTTCTTCTATTGAATCAGCTACTAGGAGACGACGATCAAGGAAAAGCAGTGGGGTACCGTCATCAGCTTCTGTATCTTGGAATTGATCTATTGCAGTTTCATTTTGAGGCTCTGCATTGAACAGCTCTGCTTCTATTTCCTCATCATATTGTTCATCATCTTCTGGCTCATTAGTAGCATATAAATTTCTATGAGGACACTCGGCTGCATAATGTCCCTTTTGTTTACAAGCATAACAAACGATTTCTCTTTTATCTAACCTTGCGCGGGCACGATTATCATTCTGATTCTGCTGCACCCGCTGATTTGGCTGTGGCAAAGCTTGCCTTTGCTGGATGGCTTGCTATGGCCTCGGTGGTGCTTGCTGGAATGGTCTAGGAGGAGGAGGAGGAGAACGAAAACCTTGCGTCTGAGTACGGTTAAAAGGAGGTTCAGGTCCTCTTCTAGTGGAAGACTCCCCGACTTGAAAAGTGTTGCGTCTCCGCAACTGGAGTTCATGCTGAGCTTTCCTGGCTTTACAAAATACCTCATCAACTCTGGTGTAATCAAACATAGCAACTTCCCGTCTGATATCATTGCGCAATCCATCTCTATATCGAGTGATAGTAAGGCGATCATCTGTTTTCAAATTACAACGAACAATATATTCGCGAAATTTGTTTATATATTCTTCAAACAGATAGATTGCCTTGCTGGAGAGTAAGATATTCTTGGTGCAGTGTGTCAATGTAATCAGAAGGAAGGAAATTGTTCTTGAGCCTTTCTTTCATGTTGACCCATCTAATAATGGGCTGTCCCAGAGCAAGTTCATTATTTTCAACACCATACCACCAGATTCTAGCAGGACCCTTAAGTTTAACCTTCGTAAAGGCTATCCGCTGCTCATCATTCATGTTATACCAAGCAAAATAATCTTCCAAGGAATTAAGCCAATCAACAAAAACTTTCGGACTGACATCTCCATAGAAATCAACATCAATTTTGACTTTCTTCGTGATATCATCAGTGCGTTGTGCAACCATGGGACCCTGGGTGTCTCGTTCAGCAATGAGACGCTGTACAAAGTCACGCATGGACTCACGCTGCTCAATCCTTTCTGTTTGGATGGGTGTGACTATTTGTGCGGAAGTGGACGACCCTTCCTTTGCAACCGACTGTGTATTCTGCAGTTCAATAAGTGTAGTCTCTACTGTGCGCAGACGATCCATTACTTTGTCCATATCTTGGCCTAGTTTGAATAATTGTTCATCACGTTCCTTGTCCGTGAGCCAATGACTGAGATTGTCACCTCTTCTAGGCATGGCTGGAAAAAAAAAATTTCTCTTTTTTTTTTTTTTTTTTTTTTTTTTTTTTTGAAGAGAGCTGGGTCGGGTCTGGACTCAATTCAAGCCCAATGGCAGGTCGGGCTCAAGCTTCGGCCCAGTGCAATGCTTCCAGCCCACGTGTTAACAGAGATAAAAGATGTCTCTTTTCTCCTCGGCTTCTGTGCGCAAAGAAAAATAAGGAGAAGACTTACTGTTTTGGACGAAACGAAAGGGTGGGGAGGCCTTGCGCTGGCGTTGGTGGAGACGAGGCTAGAGGACGGCTGCTACGACTGGCTGCTGTAGACGACGATGCTGCTGGAGTTCTCGTCAGGTGCCAGGTACGCCTTCCGTTGACTTCTTCTTTCTGCTACTCTTCTCTCTCTCTCTCTCTCTCTCTCTCTCTCTCTCTCTCTCTCTCTCTCTCTCTCTCTCGAGTGCTGCTTCTTTTTTTTTTTTTTTTTTTCGCTGGGATGGGGTTTTCGACGAAGCCGGAGGGACGACGGGGTGGCTGCGGATTTCTGGGTTTGGGATTGGCAGAGAAGGGACAAGGCTGTGAGTGAAAGGGGTTTGGGATGGAGATGGAGAACAGTGATGCTGGGAGATGAAAGAGTGCGCCGGGGTTTTGGGGTTAGGGAATTAGGGTTTCGGGATTTTGAGGATTTGGGGATTTGAGGAAAAAGTGGTTCGGGATCTTTGGTTAGGGTTAGGGTTGGGTGGATTTTGACAGTGGGGATGGAGATGGGTTCATTCGGTTAAGGGTTAGGGCGAGTGGTGGTGCTGGGGTCTTCGGCAGTGGCTAGGTTTTAGAGGGTTGGATCGGCAGGGAGGGGAGTTGGGTTGGATGGCGTGGGATGATGATGAACCAGAGAAGACAGTTGTTTCTCCGGCAACCGGATCTGAGCTCTGATACCAATTTGGCGCAGCCCCAGACCTTCGATCGAATAGACCAACCTCTCAGATGAGGTTGATCGAATCCAACAAAGGGATTCCACACAAAATAGCACTCACAGCCATGAACTCGTGGGGAAAAACTCACGTTGATTAATTTAATTGAATAATGCATGACTCATTACAATAAGACCGACTGTATATATAGAGTAGTAAAATCATAAATAAGGAAATTTCTAATCCTACCCTAAATAGAAGTTAGAAAGCAAATCTTATTAGCAACTACTTAATATTACTAATTTAGATAGGATAGGGATCTCTGCCAATTTAGAGATCATGTGGATCCCATCAAGTGGATCCATCAGGGGGGCCTGCGGGCCCTAGTCTGTCGGGCTGCATCAAAACAAAAACCAGAAGAGTGTTTCAATAGAAGTAGAAATGGTCCTTTCTAAGATGAGATAATCATGGATACAAAGAAACAAATATATAAACATACAAAAATATTTATAATAAAAATATTTACAATGATACAGTTTGCCGACGACTCCCTCATCTTTTGTGAAGCGTCTGAGGACCAAATTGGTAATGTGAAAACTATCCTATTCTACTTTGAAGCGGTATTAGGATTACAAATCAACTTCAAGAGAGCGAGTTAATTGGGATAAGAGTCGAGGATTCGGCATTATGTCAGCTTGCAGATGTCCTTGGCTGCAAAGTGGGAACTTTCCCAATCAAATACTTGGGCCTTCCCCTCTGCCTAGGGGCAACGAAGAAAAAGGATTGGACTATGCTGGTTGAGAGGATGGAAATGAAACTCTCTACTTGGAAAGCCACCCACCTTTCTATGGGAGGCAAAATAACCCTTATAAAAGCAACAATGACCAATCTATCACTCCATTACTTCTCAATTCTGAAATGCCCAATATCAGTGATCAACCGGATAGAGAAGCTGCAAAGGGACTTTCTTTGGCAAGGGAGGTGTGAAGAAAGAAAATTCCACCTAGTGGATTCTAGTGGATTGGTCTTCAGTATGCTCATCAAAGCTGGAAGGAGGATTGGGTATCAAATCCCTTGGGCCCATTTGTCAATTTACTATTAGTGTAAAAGTAATGTAAAGTCTTCATTTTTCAGACAAAAAGTCATATCAAAAGTACATATCTTCAAAATTCCCTCCTTCCTTTTCAAAAACTAAAAAAGTCAAAAAGCAACCTCCTTTATCCGCTAAATGACAAAAAAAACACCCACTTTTTATACAAAAAGTCAAAAAGATTCCTTACCAATCCACTAAAGACAAAATACCATCATAACCCCCTTATATATTATACTCTTTTGATTTGATGCTTTACTTTAACTTTATTTTACGACAAAATTACCAAACGGGCAGAGGCATGAATGAAGCATTGTTGGGGAAATGACTTTGGAGATTGGGGGAGAATCAGAAGGCCTATGGAGGAAGGTTTTGTTAGCCAAATACGGTAATCAAAGGGATGGATGGGAGATCAAAGACAGCAGGTATAGATTCTCACCAATATGGAAAGGGATAACTTCTATAAAGGAGAAGTTTATACAAAACATCAAATATCGAGCTTGTTCGGGGGAGAAGAGTCTCTTTTGGAAAGATACATGGGTAGGGGAGATGCCGCTGGCAAAGGAATTTCCAGATCTGTTTAATTGCGTGTTGGAGAAGGAAGCATATGTCAAAAGCTATTTTGGTAGGGGCACCAATAACGGGATCATATGGAGCCCCATATTCCGAAGAAATTTGAGGGACATTGAGGAAACGCAGTTTGTATCCCTATTAAACCTTCTTGCAAACGTGCATATCCCAGAAGAAGGGGAGGATAACAGGATCTGGATAGCATCAAAAGACGGATCTTTCTCTGTATCATCATTCTACTCAGCCATTTCCAAAAGGACAGAGAGAGGAGATGCCAGATAAAGATATTTGGAAGTTCAAGGCCCCACTAAGAATTGTGGTTTTTGGCTGGTTAGTTCTCCGATGATGGATTCTCACTATGAACAATCTTAAACGAAGAGGGAAGATTGTGGTCAATGCATGCCCTATGTGTTTGAAAGGTAAGGAAACAATTGATCACCTACTACTGCAGTGTAACAATGCTATGAAGATTTGGAACACTGTAATTAATTGGTTTGGCTGCAGCTAGGTGTTCCCAAAGCATGTGTAAGACTTGTTCATGGCTTGGAAATCTCCAATCGGGTCACAAAAGGGGAAGGAGATGTGGAAGCTCACCTTTCTTGCAGTAATTTGGCACATATGGAAGGAAAAGAATGTGAGATGTTTTGAGGGAGCCAGCACTAATGGAGACTCAATTTGTGGAAAAAATAAATTTTTCGTGGCTCAGTGGGTGTCAATAAACCCCATTTTCAAAGACCATAATGTAGACCAAATCATGTTCAGCTGGAGTGAGGTGGCTGTCCTGTAGTAATGTTTTGGGGTTGTGACTGTCTTGTAGTAATGTTTTGGGGTCATTCTAGATTGTTTTGTAGGGTTTGTCCTCTTTGTTTCATGCTTTTAGGGGGTCCACTGTAACTGTTCTTCTTTCAGTACAAGTCTCTTGTACTATTTTGCACTTCAATGAATTTAACTATTCAAAAATAATAATAATTAAAAAAAAAAAAGAGTTGAAAGTGTTGCGAGTAGATCTCCAAAAGCAACCACCATATGACTTGGTAGCTTGCCAAGTGAAAAAAGGGAAGAAAATAAATAACTATTTCAAGGTCATTCGACAGAAACAATTTCGTGTTCTCCACTTAAACATACCAAAAATCTCAATAAGAAATCTTATATTCTATTTATGGTTTTTTTTTTTGAGCCACCCTATCGTAGCTCTCCACCCCTATAAAGGAAAAATAATAATGGAAAAAAATTCTCATATTGTTGTGAACTTCTTTCATGGTCGGTTGAATGGTGGGTTCAGTTTTTCCAGTAGAACCCAAAGATCCCAAAGTTTCTAATCCAAATAGGTTTCCAAGGCTCAGTAAAGTTATGCGAACAAGTACCTCTAATGGATTGTGCAACTTTTTCACCACCACATAGGACCACTCAAGATAAATCCAACCCCCTCACACTCACTAATCCACCATGAGTTGGCAGTTATCTTAATTCGTCACTAATCTGAATTATACTCACCAATCATAAAAATTGTAACTTAAGAAACCATTTAACTTTAAGGCCTTAAACCAATGGTTTTGATGATCTGATTGAGATGATTTTTCCTCCAAATCATATCCACAATGGGACCATTCCATCAGACTCTCATCCCATGATTGGCATGCATCCAAGTGTGTCCCAAAAGAGAATTAAGAGTTTTATGCAACTCACACAACTCATATGATGTTAAAAACCATGCATGCGGCGACCATGATTAAGTAATCTATGAAGATTAGAGAGTTCAAGCTTCCCCTTCCCTTGGACTTTTCTTATAACTTCATAACCTACTAGACTACAATATCCTGGCCTTTTTTATTTCTTAAACGATATGAGATTGAGAAGATAACCCTTTTTTAGATGGTAGGAATTTTATAAATGTATCTGAATTCTCAGCAGACAGCAAAAAAGGGTCACGTGGCCCCTAGAAAACAACAAAGCCAAAAGCATAAATGCACCTGAAACGAAATCAGAGTAAGGGAAGTGAACTCCCCAACCCAAGCACAAAAAATGGTTATCCAAATGAAATAAAGAGAACGGTATTTTCACCACTGAAGGCAGTGCAGCGAGTCATTAAGGCTGAATTAAATGAACATTAGGAACTAGTTTAAATAAAGGCAGCAGATCATATGAAAAATATAAGGTTAAAGTAAAAGGGAGAATGGTACAAATTATGTTGAGATATATTGTTGAAGACTTGCCATGATCATGAGCAAAAAATAATTAGGTGAGATTTCAATGTAGAAGCTAAATTGGGAAATGTGCAAAATGGAATGCATCTCCTCAAGGTATACAAACCTATGTCAGTTTTGTAGTGTGTTCTCCAGTCGTGCCAAGCCCAAGTGTAAGCTTTCTCAGCTTCCGGCCAATGTGGGCCTAATGTTCCACGGTTTCCGTTTTCTTCCATTTATTTCTATCATTATCATCATCATCAAAGCCTTGTCCCAACTATTTTGGTGTCAGGTATTTATGTCGGTGTTGTGACAAAAGTTTTACGCCCGCTGTCAACCTGTCTAACAAAAGTTTTTTTTCTCTAAATCACTAAAATTCATTTGTCTTTAGAATGGAGTATACAAAACTATGGGCACTGGATAATCATTAATAACTCCATGAAGATGAGTATCAATACTTATTCAATCAAATTAAGGTATGGTTTCTTTCCCACTACAAATCACAAAATAATCTCCTGTATTTGAAACTTCTTATTTCTCCTCCAAAGCCACTTTTTCTCCTTAAATATCACCCACTCATTTATTCCTTAAATACCACCACCACACATTAAATTTCTTTCCTTATTTCTTTACTCTCTAAAAGTACATCATAACAATAAAGAATGCCAAGACTTAGAAGTCAGTTAATCCTCCCTGCTTCCTACTCAAAGCTGCACTTAACTAGCTTTCAACACTGAACAAAAGCAACCCTTGTACTAAATTGCTGGACAATGTTCTTTTCTTTTTTCTCTCTTTTTTTTTTTTTTTTTTTTTGCATGAAGTGATTGTGTATCATAACTTCATTTTTACAAGAACGAAGCACGGACACGGATACAGGACGCGGATACAATACGATATGGATACGCAGATATGCCATTTCTCAAAAAAGTAGGATACGATATGTCAGGGATACATTGAAATTTTTTTTTTAAATATTTTTTATATGACTATGTAATAAAAATCTACATTATTTCAATCAAAATATCCATAAAATATGCACTATCATTGATTTAATCATCAATAAACATTACAAAACTTACCAGAAAATCAGCATTTCATATCATTCTATTCTCGAAATTACATACAAGAAAGAAAAAAAAAAAACCCTTTCAAAAATTATATATACCTTTCTGAAAACAGAAAAAAAATATATCATCTCAAAAACAATGCATTCTCAGACACAACAGTGGCCAATAAAGTTGCCAAGAAGAAGATTTCTTTTAATGCTTTTTAAAGAAAAATAACAGTAGTCCCCAAGGCTACTGTGTGGCTCTGCACATAGACTATACTTGGGTCAGCTTTTGCTAAAAGAGAAAATGCAGTGTATAAAGACATAAGAAACTCCAAAGAATTGTAATTCTACATAATATCAGGTACTTTACCCTATTTATTTTAGCTTCCTTCCCCATCTTGGAGGAAGAACAACATCAATGGTCCTGCGGACTACCACAGCGGCACCTTTTGCTCTTTTTTTCTCTCTGTCAAAGGAGACTCACCTCCTATTCCTATAAATTCTAATCCCTGGTCCCGTGGACAGCACACAACGAATACCATGGAACACGAAAAGCAAGTCACCCCTTCTATGACAATTCCGGCCGATTTCTACAGATTCCGACCACTCTCAGCCGGAAAAGGAAAAAAAGGAAAAAAAAAAAAAAAAAAAAAAAAGAAAGGAAGAAGAGAAAAGAATTTTATAGGCGCTGGTTCTACTTTTCTGTTTTCCTATCTCTTTCAGTGAGCGAGAAGCAGACGATGTAGCAGAGGCAGCGGCGAAGGTGGAGAGGCTGCAGGTATGTACAGTTTTTTCTTTTCTTATCGTTTCTTTTTTTCTTTTCTTTTTTTTTTTTTTTTTGCTACTGCAGGTATGACGATGTAGCAGACTTTCCTTTAAAACGTGCTGACTTCGTCGGAGGAGTGGAGGTGCTGGCCGGTGATGATCTCGTCGGAGGAGATGGCGATGGTGAGGTACTTCTCTTCTTTTTCCCTTCTCTTCTCTTTCTTCTCTTTCTCCCACATTTTCACCTCACCCACCCCACCCCCCCCCCACGCACCCTCCCTCTCATTTTATTTTTCACTTAAAACATGTCCCGCTCGTGTCCGAAATTATATAAAAATATATATATATAAATATTCAGATATGCTTTTTGTATATCCTGGACGTATACATGGCGTATCCATGTCCGATACACCCGGGATACGGATTCTCCCCCCATTTTAATGTATCAGTGCTTCACAGGCAGCAAAAGAATACTTAATCAGTGGAACGGTGCCTGCTGGGGATGGCCACAAGTCGGTTAAATGGTTGACTCGCCCTGACCTACCCCCACAGGGATGGATTTGGTAGTGGTTATGTTGGATCTGAGGCAGGAACGCATTTATAGATTTTGATCGGAGTCAGGTTCAATACGAGTTCAGGTTTTGGCCACCTGCTCCGTTTATGACCAATTTACATATTTGTTAAAGAATATTAATACACAAAAGACTTCTAATTAAGTTGGTATCAAACACTTCTGTAATTGGAAGTGCGAAGGTTGCAGGTCTACTTTGACTAACATCACAGATCAAGTTGGTACGTGCTGGGAAAGGGGTGAATCGAGTCAAGTTTGGGTTTACGCAAACACAACCCATTGCCACTAGGGTTGCAAATGGGTATCCAATTCTCCGATTACCCGGAAGTTCCGACCCGCAAAAAATCGGGTCCGAAACCTAATTTAGGTTCCGATTGATAAACGGGTCCAAGTCCAGAACCTAATTTAGGTTCCGATTGATAAACAGGTCCAGTTCCGGGTCCATATAGGTTCCAACCCGTGGACCCGAGACCTAGCATATGAGTCTTTGATTTGCAATTTGTACTTTAAAATCAACTCTTTTTTGGCATTCCTTATGTATAATACTGGATGTTGTAGACTTGATGCACTGTTATAAGTTGAATGATATGCTTATTTTAAGAAGAAATGAAGAATAAAAAGAAAATAGAATTGATTTTAGAACTAGATTCGATTCCTGTAAGTGGACCCGGCTACGGCACCGGATCCGGGTTTTCTTATCGAAACCGGGTCCGGAACCAACAAAACAGATTCCAATTCAAAACCGGATCCTTAGAAACGGGTCCGGGTTTCGGTCCACTATAGTTCCGATCCGGAACCATCACGTTTGCAACCCTAATTGCCACCCCCAGTGCCTACAAGTTCATGTTTTGGATTAAAAAACATATAGGACTGAAGTCTATGCTACCAAATCAATCAGAACGAAAGAGTAAGTCTCCACCATACAATGGAGCTATTGGAGATTTTTTACTGTCATACTCACCATTTCAAAACCATAACTTCCATCAATAAGAAGTAATGCAAGATCCGCAAACTTTGCTGCATCAATCATGCCACTAAGATCGCTAGGGCACTCCACAAATTGTAGTCGTCTGGCTTTACCTAATAACATAAACAAGCAGAGAGGCAACTTCATTCACAACCTCAAGGAGAATTTAGAAAGAAAAAAAAAAGCGTCCAATGCCATCAAGAAAGAGGCAAAAATGCAAGGTTTGATTCAATAAGATCAAAGATTGGTTGACTGTAAACCTGATACAATGGTAATCGGTCCTCGAACATCAGATATATTATGTTTGGTGTAATGCTTTATAAGACATTTGATCAATAGCGATTTGCCAACCTGCAAACAAGCATATGCATATCTGGTTAACTAATGTTTTTTCAAGCTAGTACTTTGATCTCTGACCTCAAAAAATAAAACTATTGGAAAAATTAACCTTCGGTTCAAAGTGAAGATATACTTTAATTTTTAATTTTACTCAGCTGCAGACTGCTGTTAATATGAAATACCTTTGGAGGTCCATGCACTAAAATAACATATGGAGCAGGCTCTCCAGTTGATCGATCAATTGTTGGGACATGGAGTCTCTTTTGCTCTTTTTCAGTAGCACGAGATTGCAGACGCTTGGCCTTTCCAGATGAACTAAAACTAAATGCCTGTAAAAGAAAATCAATGATAATACTTTAGCATATATTAAGAGCCTACACACATGAAGAAGTAGACGATGTGGAGTGAATAAAGTAAAAAAAAAAAAAAGTATCCGCAATGTGGATTACTGTGGTCCAAGTGCAAATCATTTCTTCAATCAATTATTCAGACTACTTGCATGTAGATATAGTTTTTATTCCTTTTTGGATCTTTTTTTTTTCTTTTAAGTTCGAATAGGTATAAACTCCAATGGATCCGAATGGCATTTGTAATTGTGCGCTATGTTTTGGAAGCACGGCAGGCATAATTAACAAGACATCCAAGAAGCACCACAACTCACACGACAGAGACATTGGTAAAAGAAAGATATAGTGAAACAATCTGCCCTTTCCATGGCTTGGGATGTAATATTATATACAAAGTCATAACGGTACTCAATTCCTCAACAAAGTTTTCCCACTCATCTCATTTACAATTTGAGCAAGTTTCAACAATCAGTGAGACCACCATCCTTTCTGCCCCCAAATCCAAACAACCCACAAGTTGGCACACATCCAAAAGCCCCTTAAGCGAAAAGCAATTTTTACCCCAGAAAATCCTTAACTTTGAGAAAGCATAGAATTCATAACAAGTGACAACCAACCTTTGGGTTCTGCTTCTTCCCTTCAGAAATATCCCTTTTCTTCTTACTGTTTTTGTCTTTTTTCTTGGCAGTAGGACCCGACTGACGGGATCTATGCGATTTGTGAGACTGTTCGTGGCCAACTGAAGCACTTGTCATTGATGCCAACTGAAACAGAGAAAATAAGCAATATGAAACAAAAAATAGAAAAAATCAAAGATCAAAAGTAAATGAAGCACCCATTGCAACAGGATTAAATTGATCAACAAATCAGAAATACAAGTGAGTCCACTAATTGTTGAGAACGAAATAGATGAATCTCGATCCCAGTACATCAAATAAAAGACTAAATACTAAAATTTGGATGAAGCATAAGAGCAAAGAGTAAAACGCCATTGCCCCAAGTCGAAACCCTTACTAATTTCATCAAATTAGAACTAAAAATCAATTCTTTTCAGGATCGCCAAGAGCACAACGGGCATAATTTCCTGTCGAGTGTTCGCTCATATTTGAAACAGAAAAACACGACAAAAAGGAACACAAACTTTTCTTATTGCATTGAGGTGCAGGTAAAGGAACCACTATGCGATAGACAATTTTCATTTACAGAGAAGAGTAGGAAAAACAAATCAAGGAGAGAGTTGGTAGTTATATACTTGTTTGTCTTTCACAGAGATTGTTTTCTTGTTCATAGATAAGATTAGGGTTTAAGGTAATGCACAGATGGAAGCAACGATGTAATTTCATAGAGACATGAGAAGAGAAAAGCGTACCTTTCCGAGCTGTTCTAGGGTTTTGCAGTAGTTGTTAGGAGTTTGAATATCCAAAGCTAGTGTTTCATAGCGAGAAGAACCAGTGCTTGTCCGGAGGCTGAAGTATGGTTTAAGAGAGAATTTTTCTCACTGCATGTACAATCCAACTTAACGGGACTACTTGGCCCACCTTTGATTAGTGCAGCTAATTTTAGATATAAATGGGTCGGTTCAGGGCCGGAAGCATGCTGGTCGGATTCTGCCTCGAAACCGGTTTTGTTGGTTTTCGATTCAGTTCCAATTAGAGAACTATAATCCAATTTCAAAATCAGTTCTAACTTTTTTTTAATCTTTTACTTGAAATAAGAATATCATTCATGCATCAAGCCTACTATCTCCATGATTAAATATAAAAGTTACCGATTTCAGTTGATTTTGAGTAGAATTCACAATATTAAAGACTTGTATATCGAGTCCCAGGTCCACATATCAAAACTCGCATGAATCTTATCAATCGGAACCTAAATTATGTTTCGTACCCAGACCCGTTTATGAATTGAAACTAAACTAAGTTCCAAACCTGATTTTTCTATAGGTTAGAACTTCCAAATAATTGGGTAATCGGGCACACATTTACATCCCTATCGTGATCGGGCACAATGCCTAATTTGATAGTCATGAAACCTAACGAGTGCTCATGGAGCCGGACCTAGATAAATTTATGAACCCATTTAAGTGATAGAAAGCCCAAAGCCCGGACCAGCCTGGATAAAGACTGATTATAATTAAGTGAAAATATGTCCAAACAAATAGGATAAAGCACATACGACACTATGTAAAAAGCCCAATTCGTCCTAGACAGTTTAGTATATGCCTGTGTCGGGATTGAGACGTCAGCCAGGCCTGAATATGCCTCGACCCAAATCGGAAAATAAACGCCCTATTTCCAACATTTACTCATCATTGGATTGAATCTCAAAGAAACAACAATGGTTAAAAAATTATTTTAAGACGATTAAATCAAGGTTTATGGGCTGATTTTTGCATGACAATTTCCATGCATTCAAGTTTGACATGTGAAAAATGGCGGATTGCTCTAGTTGAAAATATTCCTGCAAATGGTCCGTGTTTTGACCTACTCACACCTATAACTATTGAGCATCTGTTGGTTGGGAATTGGGATACATCTGATCAAATAGATGGAATAAATCTAAATTGATCAAGAAAGATAATAAAATTTAAAGATGTATGAATATATAGTGTCTTTTAATTATGAAAATGATTTTAGGATAGTGTAAATTGAGTTCAAATATAGAGTGAAGTCCATCAAAAGCTTTAGTCTACAATGTCTTTTTATCCAATGAGTGCCATGCCAACAAATTGTAACCATTATAATATATTAAAGCCAAGGATTTTGGCTGTACTTTTGACCAACGGTTTTCCCACATTCTATCCCCACTACTCTAACAGAGGCGGACTCAGGATTTTCGTTAAGGTGAGGCTAAACTTTTGCTAGAATTTTGTCACATCAACAATAACAAAAGAAAAAATGTATTCCATGTAAATAGACGCAAAATATTTAACTATATCAACTTAATACATTTCTTATTTGAAAATGATGACTATTCATTTCTCCAAAATTTTCAGTATAAGAGAAGTATATTGAAAACAAAAATGTCTCCCAAAAAATATGGGCAAACCAATCATCCCCAAAAAGAAAAGGTTCACAACCTCCAAAAAATTTGGGTATCAACCCGAAGAAAGAAGTACATATTAACGATTGGAAATCAACTAACATACACTTCTCTCATCAAAAGTCATCTCAACTCCAAAGAAGTAATACACATTATCATGTAAAAATTAGTACCTCGTTATTATTTCCTTAAGCTCCAAACAGTTTCTTAATCATATGAATCCAAATAAGAGCACCTGTATTTATAATTTATAGATGAACATTATCAGCATGATCATAAACATCATATTACAGGCCTAGAATAAAGTTTCCAAAATGAAAAAAGAGAAGAAGAAATAAGTAGTTAAGGCTTAAACATAGATCAAGACAATTAGATAAGACTTGCTCACAACAATTCTAGATCTATTCGAAACCAGGACATAGAAAACATGGACAATTTTAGATCATTCAAAATCTTTAAAATAAAATTCAATTTACATATTTCATATTCCATAGTTTTAATGATCATATGTTCTATTTGTAAAACTGTTGTTAAGTGGGAAGCATGGATGAAAATAGCGGCCGCTACGCTATATCGGCCGTAGCGGCCATGGTATTAAATATCGGCCGATACCGGTTCATATCGGCCGATATGAACCGGTATCGGCCCATACCGGTCCGATATTTTGGCGAGATATCGGTCTCGGTACTATAGACCAAAATATCGCCAAAATATCGGTCCATCTCGGCCGATATTTTGAAAATATCGGTTTTACCGATATATCGGCCGATATATCGGTCCATCTCGGTCCATCTCGGTCAAAATATCGGCCAATATAAAATAATGGTAAAAAACCCCTAAAATTTTCACTTTTTATCTCATTCTTCCCCCACATTCTTCATCTCCACTCATCTCCTTAGAGCAACCCCTTCTCCTTAGCTCATTCTCTTGCATATTTCCAACACTATTTCGTGAAGAAATCATTTTATTTTGGTAAGAAAATCAACACACTCCCTTATTTTAACTATTATGTATTATTTAACAATCCATACCGAATAAATGATGATGATGATGCTATCTAACCTAGGCGACACTTCACTTGGAATTAGACTGTCATGCTCATCAATCTCTCTCTCTAGTCTCCCCTAATTTCATGTAAACCATAAACCTTTTAAATGTCTAAGTGCCTTTTAATTTATTTATCTCACTATCATGTTTCGGATTTTAATATGTTATCTTCATGGTCTTGGATTTCACAATTTATTTGATGATTGAGTTAGTATTAAATGATACTTAGATATCTTATTTTTATTTTCTTATATTTTACACTAATAAATTGATCATGAACACCAATAATGATTGCATTATATGAAATACTAGAGAAGACAACGAACTGCGACACAGACAGGACTCATAACTTAGGGTGACCGAGATTTTGATTTATTGTTGTTACTAATGGAAAAAAATATTGCTTTCCAGCATTTTCTAATATTCTGGATTTTTTGGATATTTTTACGAATTTTTTTAGATTAAAAAAAAAAATTCACACCGCGACGACCGATATCCGCGACCGATACCGATATCATATCGGTTTTTCGGCCCGACGGATACCGCGACCGAGACCGAGATTTTAAACCATGGTAGCGGCCGCCACCGCCACGCTACGGCCGATTTATCGGCCGTCGCACCCATAGCGGCCGCTACATCCGCTACGGGGCCTTCCTACTTTCCATTTTTTTTTAAATGCATAATAAGACTTATTTCTTTTCTTCTTCTCTCCAAATAACATTTCTACACAACTCTTCTACCCTTTTATGTTTAAAAGAACACCAAAAAGCATATGATCTTGCAGAATTACAGTCGATACAGAGAGTTCTTCTTGATGATTCTTCTCTAAGTACATCCTATTAGACACCCCCTTTGGTAGATGCATTTTTTTCTCTAGATACTCTTAAGTCTTGACTTCATGACATAGTTTTTTCTTTTATAAGTATTTCATTAGTTTCTAAGTTAGCATAACTAAGCATGAACACATGTGAAAAAAATGATCATTACTATTATTTTCTATTTATACAACGATACAGGACCTCATACAGTGAAGGGACCGCTACACCCCCTTACCTTAGTTACTTTTGCAAAAAAAAAAAATACATTTTCTCTCATTTTCCAATATTCTAAATTTTCTAGAATTTTTTTATTTATTTATTTTTTTTGACAATTTTTCCAAATCGCACCGCTACGCCACTACGTAGCACCCGCTATATAGCGTTTTAACGGCAAGCCGCTAAGCCCGCCGCTACCGCTATTTTCATCCTTGGTGGGAAGCTCATATTGTTTGGCTGTTGCTCTCCAAAACTCTCAAAATTGATCAGATGGCTCATCCCATCAGTCACAAATAGATTGTTAAGTGAGTGCTCTCCAAAACTCCCATCAGTTAGAACCAGATTGTTGGGTAGGTTCTCTCCAAAACTCCCAAAATCAGTATACAACTAAGGAGGTTGTTCAGGAAGGAGTCCATTGGGAGGCAGTTGAGCAAGCACTCCATTGGCAAGCAGTTGAGGAAGGATTATGGAGAAATTTACCCTCCATTGGTAGGGGTGTGTTAGAAGTCTGAAAAATGGTTCCTGCCATACGGGAGAAGTTCATAAATGGATAAGGTGAACTGGTGAAGGGTTATGGATGATGGGTTATTAACTACATTGTTTTCAACATTAGTACTCAATGGTTGTGCTTGAGTTTATTGGGGCACACTCATAAACTCACTGATTTTGATTGAATGATCTTTTTTTTTTTAATAGTACGCATTAGGGGTGTAACTGACGCAACCAAAGATCCGCGATCGGGTTGATAGATCGATCTCCTGAAGGATTGATCGAATCCAAAAGGATTCCAGCCACTAGGACACAAACGGAAGCATGAAAAACTCACGTGAGTAACTCAGAGATTATTGATTGATTGAAAATAAGCATGAACATTACAATAGGGTATCCTCTGTATATATAGAGTAGCATTATTCCTAAATAAGCAATAAGGAAATACCTAATCCTAATCAGCATATGATTTAGAAAGCAATCCTATTAAGCAATATTACTAATCTAGAAAATCAAAAAACGCGAGGAACATGTGGACCCCATCAGCTGGATCTATCAAGGCTTGCGGGTCTCTATCTTGGATAGGGATCAGACTGCATCAGTAACAGCTCGGTTAACCATGGTTTTTGGGAAAACCGTTAACCAAACCGTGTTGCACGGTTTTTTATTTTTAAAAACCGTAACTGTGACTGAACCATGAAAAACCGAACCGCTTTTGTGAAAATTTTGCCATTTATGGGAAAAAAATGGTACTATGTTACAAATATTATGATCCTGGAGGGGTTTATAAATGGGTCACAGGAAAAAATTGAAGATCTAAATCATAACTATATTAGTTTTCTCCATCAGCATCAGCAGAAGCAGCAGCATTGTGACATCCATCACAGGCGGGGAGGGCATGGAAGATCAAAATAAAGACAGTAAAATAAATTAAAAGAAGAAAACGATTTAGAATAAAAAAGCACAAGAGACTTAAAGTTAAAACCCATTCAATCATCTACTGTTACTAACATGCTGGCTGAATTATTCATTCTCATCCTGCGCTACTTATGCGCTGCGCCTGTACCAGCTGAATGGATTTTATTCCAACTGTTTGATTTGGGAATAACAGGATGAAATGCATAAAGGATGATGGCATTCGATTCACAATCGATGGAGTAGGCTACTTCCACTCGGTGTTTATCAGCAACCTCGCAGGCGCAGGTGACATCGCCCCTGTCAAGATCAAGGGCTTAAGAACTGGGTGGCTCCAAATGGGTAGAAACTGGGGGCAAATTTGTAACAAATACATAATAAACGCATCATATAATCAAAACCCAAACTTCAAAATGGGAAAAAATGCGAAAGCAAAAGTAAAAACGTTGCCAACCGAGGATCTCTGATGAAATAAACAAAACCCACTTCTCAAATCAACACACAAACAAAAATCAAAAAAGAGGGAAAAACCAAAACCCAAAAAAAAAAAAACACAGAGATAAAAGAAGGATCACCGTTGATCCTCTCGTCTATGCTCCTCACCTGGCAACAGAGACCGTCCGCGGGAGAGAGAAGCCTCCGGTAGGTGCAGGTAGGTCTCCTTCAGGGAGGCGAGAGAGAGAGGGGCGTCTTCTTCTTCTTATTCGTGGCTTCCTGCGCCTGGGAGTCGAGAGAGGGACGAGAAAGGGGTAACTAGGGTTTCGTTTTGTTACTGATTAGGGTTTAAGGTAATGCACAGATGGAAGCAACGATGTAATTTCATAAAGACATGAGAAGAGAAGAGTGTACCTTTCCGAGCTGTTCTAGGATTTTGCAGTAGTTGTTAGGAGTTTGAATATCCAAAGCTAGGGTTTCATAGCTTGAAGAACCAGTGCATGTCCGGAGGCTGAAGTAGGGTTTCAGAGATAATTTTTCTCACTGCATGTACAGTCCAAATTAATGGGCCTGCTTGGGCCACCTTTGATGGGTTCTGCTAATTTTAGACGTAAACGGGTCGGTTATAGGCCGGAATCATGTTGGTCCAGTGGATTTGGTTCCAACTCGAAATCGATTTTGTTGGTTTTCGATTCGGTTCCAATGAGAGGGCTTGGATGCAGTTTCAATTAGAAAACTATAATCCAATTTCAAAATTGGTTTTTAACTTATTTTTTTATTTTTTTATCTTTTGCTTAAAATAAAAATATTATTCAACTTATAAAAATGCATTAAGTCTGTTATCTTCATGATTAAACATAATAATTACCAATTAAAGTTGATTTTGAGTAGAATTGACAACAGGCTCTTAAAGACATATATGTTAGGTCTTGGGTCCACATGTCAGAACTTGTATGAATTTTATTAATGGGAATCTAAATTAGGTTTCGTGCCCAAACTCGTTTATGAATTGGAACCTAAATTAAGTTCCAAACCTGATTTTTCTATAGGTCAAAACTTCCAAATAATCGAATAATCGCGTACACATTTACATCCCTATCGTGACCAGGCACAATGCCTAGTTTGATAGTCATGAAACCTAACAGGTGCTCATGGGCCGGAGCCATTCAAGTGATAGAAAGCTCAAAGCCCGGACCATGGATAAAGAATGATTGTAATTGGGTGACAATATGTCCACAATTACGTTAAATCACATACAACTCGTAAAAGGCCGAATTTGTGGAGGAGCGATACTCAGCTTCAGTGGAGAATCTAGCAATTGTATTTTGCTTCTTAGCATACCAGGAGACAAGAGTTGGGCCAAGGTAAACATAGAAGCCTGTAGTGAAGCGACGATCAAGATAATCCCCTGCTCAGTCTGCATACGAAAATGCAGCAAGTTGAAGACGTCACGCTGGATATGAAGCCCAAACAGCAAAGAGCCCTTCATATATCGCAAGATGCATTTCAAGGCTGTAAAATGATGTCCAGCAGGCCGATGCATGTGTTGGCAAGCTTGATTAACTGCAAAGGCTAGATATGGGCGAGTGAGAGTGAGACATTGAAGCACACCAGCAATGCTCCGATAGAGTGTATGATCAACCAAAGTGGAGGTGGACTCATCCATAATAGAGTCTTTGGAGCAGCAGGGAGAGCCAATGGGCTTGCAATCAAGGATAGAGGTGCACTGGAAGAGGCCCTTGATATACTTAGTCTGAAGACATAAACAAACCAGCTGAGGTATATGATACTTCAACTCCCAAAAAATGGTGAAGACGGCCCAAATCCTTCATTTCAAACACTAGATTAAGCTGAGAAATCAGTTTTGAAATATAAGGTTTGTTATTCCCAGTGATGATAAGATCATCAACACAAAGAAGAACGACGGTGACGGAATTTGGGCCATGACGAAAGAACAGAAAAGGATCAGCATATGTAGCCACAAAACCCAAACCAAGAAGATATGAATAACACTTCTCAAACCAAGCTCGTGGCGCCTGCTTGAGCCCATATAATGATTTGTGAAGCTTGCAGAGGTATTTATGAAAAGTATGATCAACAAATCCAGGAGGCTGAACCATGTATATATCTTCATTGAGAATGCCATGGAGAAACGCACTGGTAACATCAAACTGTTGAGGATACCACTTATAATGAACAGAAAGAGAGAGGATAACGCGAATGGTGGACTGCTTCACAGCAGGGCTGGAGATCTATGTGTAATCCAAACCATGTTGTTGATGAAATCCTTTGGCGACAAGACGAGCCTTATGCCTGGAGACAGAGCCATCAGGGTGATGCTTTAGCTTAAAAACCCATTTACACCCAATCGACATGTTTATCAGATGATGGAGGAACTAGTGACCAGATGCCTTGGCGCTGAAGGGCAGAAAATTCCTCAGACGCAACACCGCGCCATGCTGGGAATTTAGAAGCTTCATTAAAATTAGATGGTTCGGTGCTCTCATAATAATGATGAGAAGGAAGCTGGACTGGAAGTTTAGTGGCGAGGAAAATCTTCTTTTCACTGATGCCTGTCTTCGACCTAGTGACCATATGATGGGCATTGGAAGAGGTGACACTGGTGGAAGGAGCAATAGATTGTGTAGAAGTGGGTTGTGGTTCTGGTTGGGCAGGAAGAGCCGCAAGTGAGTCCGTAGGAGTAGCAGGGGTGTCAGGAATGGCAGTTATAGGAGTGGATGGGCGAACTGTGCATAGACTCAAGTCTTAGTAGGAGGGGAGGAGAGGTTGGGGAAAAATTGGCAAAAGGAGATGGAGCCGAAAATGGAGAAATGGGGACTGAGACAAGAAGAGGGCAAGTGTGCGGCGCTGGTCCAACAATAGACAAAGAGGCAGGCGAGTGAAAAGGACCAAAGACAGAGGAAGGTGTCACAAAGCTGAGCCACTAAAAGGGAGAAAAAGAAGCTAGGGCAAGAGCGACTAGCGTGGAGGGCGAGGACTAGAAAAGGGGAAGAAGTCTTCATTCAAGACAGTGGTAGCCCTTCTTATTGAGGCTATATTCGAGGAAGACACGATGCTTGGATTTATGTTCCAACTTGTGGAGGTTGTATGGTTTGAGCCAAGGATAATAAGCGCTCCCAAAGACGCGAATGGAAGAGTAAATAGGCTCTGTTGAAAGAGTAATTCCCAAGGAGAAATATGAGGAAGACGCCTGACAGGAAGTCTGTTAATAAGGTAAATAGAGGTTGCAAAAGCATCCACTCAAAATTTGAGAGGCATCCCTGCATTGAAGAGGAGAGTAAGCCCTATTTCTACCAAGTGCCTGTGTTTGCATTTAGCACAGCCATTTTGTTCCGGTGTGTAGGGACAAGACACCTAATGAGTTATCTCATTTGTATACTGTGAAGATTGAAAACGAGAGCTCATGTATTCACCACCCCCATCAGATCGAAAGCACTTGATTTTCAATGAAAGTAAATTTTTAATGTACAATTTAAAAGTGACAAACATAGTATAATCATCATATTTATTCATTAATGGATAAAACCAAGTGTAACGTGTAAATTCATCTACAAATATGATGTAGTATCTAAAACTAGTAGTAGAAGTGACCGGAGCGGGACCCTAGATGTCACTATGAATCAAATCTAATTGTTTATTGGAAACAGTAAAAAAAGAAGACAAACGTAGTTTGCATCGTTTGCCAAATTTACAAATTTCACAAAATGAAGGCATTGAGGATCCGCGAACAAGTAGATGAGGAAGAAGATTGCGTAGCACATCAATAGAGGGATGTCCCAAGCGTTTGTATCAAACATCTAAGGAAGTTGAATCACGAAGCAAAGTGAAGGACGCAAAAAGGATGTGATGAGCCATTGACAGCAGGAAATGGATATAGGCCATGTTTAGTCGACCCTTGGAAAAGAGTCTTCCCTAATCAATCCTAAATAGTAAAACCAGAAACAGAAAGGAGATTCTTTGAAATGGAAGGAATATGAAGGATGTGATTTAGTTTTAAATCGTCCAGATTTAGTGATAACAGCAGAGGATCCAATGGTAGAGATTGGTAGACCTTGTCCATTACCAACTGAAACTTTGTCCTTCCCAAGATGGTCACTATGCACTAAGAGGTTCTGCAAGTCATTTGTAATGTGATTGGTGGCGCCAGAGTCTACATACCAATTCTGATCTAGAGCAGGGTTGTCGGAAGCTGCCATGCCAGCTAGTTGAGAGGGAGGATGGCAACCCTGGTAGCTGTAATCCACGCGATGAAAACAGTCAAGAGCAGTGTAGGCAGACCTGTTGCAAATCTGACAACAAGGCCAGTTGTAGGACGACTGAGGAGAAGCACCATGCCCAGAGGAAGGTCATGGTTTGCACAAAACCAGATATTGCTCAAGCAGTTAGTGTGGTGAGTAAGTGCATAGAAAATCTAGGGAAAGAGCATTGGAATGCAGTAAAATGGATTCTTATATACTTGAAGGGCACCAAAGACTTAGGAATATTGTTTGAAAGAAAACATGGATCAGAAAAGTGTGGTGGGGTATGTAGACTCTGATTTTGCAGGGATCTTGACAGGAGAAGATTCACCATAGGCTATGTCTATACACTTGCTAATGGACCGATCAGCTGGAGATCGTTACTTCAGTCAACAGCTGCATTATCTACTACAGAAGCAGAGTACATGGCACTTATAGAGGCTTCTAAGGAAGCAATTTGGTTGAGGGGCTTGGTATATGAAATCGGAATGAAGCAGGAAACAATTTCGCTATAGGATTTTTTCTCAAAAATAAAAGCGTCCACTACAGATTCTTCATGGTATTCTTTAGTAACTTTAAAGTTAAGTGGTCTATCTTAATGTTCGACTTCCAAACAAATCTCATAGTCTATGGAAAATTTTCACCTACTATTCCACTCTACATCATCCAACAAGGTAATTGTGTATGATGGATGGTGATTTTTCATTGTTCACTTGCAAGATTATCTTATTGGTATTATTGGGTATCCAGATGGTCCGCCTGATTTTGCAACTATGAGAAGGGATAGTTTATTTTATCAAGAGCTGATGTATTTAATTGGTCTAATCCTTATGCAAATCACGAATTCTTTGTCCAAGGCCTTGAATGAGCCCTCTTGTTCTCCTTGGTACCATCGTTTTGAGTTTCGGCGTCTGGCTTTGCTTGCTTATTCAACAGTTTCCTCGTGCCAATTTTTCTTAGATTTCCCCAATGGCGTGGAGGATTAGTTGTCGTTTAAAGGCATATTATGCAACCCCATCCCATATATCTAGTGTGGATATTAGAAGACTATAGGGTCTAAACTACTCGGGGTTCCGGATGCTGTGATTGTTTCCTTGTTTATGAGCTTGTTTATTTATTTATTTGATTATGGGGTATGCCCCATTGATGGTTTATCTTCTCTTTTTTTTAAATGGTGATCCATTCTTGTAGTTGATTGTTCTATTAGTAATAAAAAAATTGCTTACTTTTCAAAAAGAAAATATATATAGAATAAAAAACCCTCTTCTTTAAAAAAAATAAATAAAAAAGAAACATCCTCATAGCACTAAACTAGCAACACCCCGTGCTATACACGGACTACAGAACTACTAAATGCATAGACAGCCTTCGTATTATTTTTATTAAATAATTTATTTTGTAAACTGTATACTTATCTTTTTTTGTTAATTTATTTTTATGTGTTTTTCCAGATGCGTTATTATCTACGTGAGGTATAAATGGAGCTTGCTGAAGCTTGGGCAGGTGTAAAAAAATTAAACAAAAGATATATTAACAATAAAATAACATAGTAGAGAAATTAAATGTAATTTTAATAACACGGGGTGCACAATATACGCATTTGTACGAATTATTCAAATGAGAAGACACCGAATACAAATTTTGAAAATTTTGCCTTAACCTATATAAATGTAAATTTATTTCAAATTATAACACAGACAATATCAAACAAATTATTCATGCCGAGTAATTGCAACTCTATCTTTCAAGTTCTTCACGATGGACCTGTAGGCATTTAGTAACAAGTTTATTAATTTTAAAATTAATTAAATATTATGTTAATGGAAAATAATCTACTGAAACGATCTCAATAGTCATCATAAGAGGACATTATTACCTGGAATATAAAGATCTACTTTCGTACGGTTTTGTTGTTGTTCAGCCCATCCTATAAATCTTCTAAAGCCTTCACCGTTGTAAGGTCTAACTCGATCTCTTTCAACATCTCCCCCAATTCCCTCATATCTACGAATTTAGTCTTCAGCTTCGCGTGAATGTCTTGAACCGGCCAAGGAGGTGGTAGAGTGCTTACTATGGAATATATCAGATCTACAATATTCGGTTCAAATCCTCTTCTTTTAAGATCGTAGAACAATTGTTCCTTGTTCGGCAAATGTTCCCTAACACATGTCCTTCAACCATTTTCTCTTTCTTGAACTTTATCCATGAGGGCTGAATATATTTTTCAAATGACTGTAATAGGTCGACAAACTCTACCGCATGCCATGATCGCATGATTTCAAATATTCTCCTCTTCGCAGCATCCCAAGCTGGTGGCAATGTCTCGGCAATTTTTATCATTATATATCTTTCTGAGATGAAGTTTTCACACAATCGTAGCCACTGAGCCAGTTGTATTTTGCGTGAGCGATGCTTTACTATTGGTGTGTCATGCTCAAATGGTTTATGTTCAAACTAATCTGTCCACTCCCTAACACGTAGAGAGTCATTGCCACGACAGTATTTGAGAGGTATACCCATCTTATCTGGTTTACATTTAAAAAATGAATCGATAAATTAAAACTGAAATGAAAGCAACAACAGTTCAATTAGAAGTGGCCAACAACATTTCAAACACATTATTAACTTGACAAACATTATAAATTACATATAAAATAAATATAACGACAAATTAGCAACAATAAAATAAAATATAATTATCGATAATTTTAGATGAAATCAACCAATCTTTTTCCTGAAGTATCTGTACATGAAAATCACCAAATATCTAATCCCATAACATATTTTAATCGGGGATATCGTTGAAGACTTCCCTGTACACAATATTTTTGGTGACATTATTTGGCATCCCTTGTTTATTAATAAGCAGCATATTCAAACCTGACGGAGATGTAACACGCGACAAAGTTACATATAGCTGGCCATGTGAAAACACAGGATTCAGTAGGTAGACACCCACATTCTTTAGAGTCTGTCCCTGACTCTTATTTATGGTCATTGCAAATGCCAGCTTGATAGGAAATTGTCTTCTTTTCAGTTCGAATGTTGAATCACCAAACGCCGATGTTAGGTCAGTACGACTTATCAATACAATTTCTCCGACAAGAGAACCTATCATGACTTTAGCTTGTATGACTTTGTCCCTCATCTTGTGAATAACTAATCGGGTACCGTTACACAATCCCAAACACTGATTCAAACTTCGCAACAACATTATCGGAGCTCCATCTTTTAACTCAAGAGCATGACTTGGTAATCCTGTAAGTCCAGAGAATTCATGAACTCTGAAGGGTGCAAAACATGATCCATAGTTTCTCCTGATATAGGACATAGCTTATCTGCACTATAAAAATACTCGCCTTTCTCCTGGTATCATCGATAACATCACCGAGTTTAGCTGGTCGACGTAGATGTTTCTCGGAGCAAGTATTCCACGCTCACTTAAGTAGAACAAATCATTGTACCTATCAATTAGATCCGGATAAGTTGATTCAATCAACCACTGTACTCCCCTTTCATCATTTCGTATGAGAAACTCATCTCATAGGAACTCAACGTACGTAAATTCATCATTTCGAATGATAACCGATGTACTCTCCTTTGTGTTTCAGACCCCCCACTTTGTTGGGAACTCAACGTACGTAAATTCATTAGCATCCGGGTGGTTTCTATTTGCTTCGAACCATTTGGTAAACATTGTGTCATGAATGCCATCCCGATTAATCACGGACTTGACATCATCCGTGTCCCTAAACACAACAAACTGTTCTCCTGGTGGATGATACTGTAACCTTTGCACCAAGGGATATTATTTTTGCAAATGAAACTCAAATATTCTTCAGCACGATTCAATCGAAGATATGTATCGGCCGTCTTGAAATTACTTGATCTCATTCACACTTTTGTACATACGTTCGCCACTGTTATTAGGCTGTACAATACTATCCTCGATAACAATCGTTGCACGATCTGGACCCTTATGAATGTACTTGTATAAGTACTTGATGACCTTGCTGTTTAACAACATTTATGTGCGAATCATATCTTACAATGAGATCACAATTATATGGAATAACCCATCGGTTATCTATATCAAAACTGTTGATTCTATACGTCATGTTATTATTTCGACGTTTGTAGACCACGAATCCATTCTCCGCTATTGTCGTTGCACTGACAAATGGTTTTGGATAACCTTTTGAGCACTTTCCATTAACCATACATGGAGCATTCATATTTTGATAACCACATGGCCCGTGTAACATGCATCTCGTTACAGTCGCGAATGCCAATGGATCTTTCAACCTCACTTGGTATTTCGTAGAAATAATGTCATCAATCTCTTCCGGTAACTGTGATTTGTCCTCACCAGCCAGAGTGAGGATGATGTGAGAATGCGATAATCCTCGTTTTTGAAACTCAATGACATGAATATTGATTCAGATTGAGGTGATTTTCTTAATTAATATAATGTTTCAAAATCATTTGGACAAAGTAATACAATTTCAAAAATTAAGAGTAGATATTGAAGTTAAAGTATGCTAATAATTGCGTGTATATACCAGCAATTACTCTGCTGAAGAAATTATTTTTTGTCAGGTCCTCCATCAATTGTTTCAGCCTAATGTAAAATACCCTTGCAACTATATCTGGCCTGTTCTCAGGGCGTTGACCAGGGAATTGTGATAGTTGTTGCTGAATCTCTGACCAACTTGTGTTACATGTGAATGTTATAAATAGATCGGGAAATCACATCATACGACAAATAGCCATAGCATCCTGATAATGCTGTATCATGTTCCTCGGACCACCAGTGAATGATGAAGGAACAATGTAGCGCATACCAACTGCAGTTGCATCCGTATCACCTGCGTTGACCACATCCTATAAACCCCTATACAAATTTACACGCAAAGCATTCTGATTGTTCTTGATGAAACTAAGCATTTCCTGCTTTATTGCCGCGTAATAATCAATCACAAACTGCTGGAACAGTCAGCCACCTTGAAGCAACGACGTCCCATCGCCATCCCAAGACATCGATCTAAAAGCATAGAACTCTCTAATTGATACACCCTCATGCATATAGTTTGACCCAGGTGCAAACTTTATGAACTTTGTCCATCCATCAGTTCCATATGGAAATAGCAACGGGTATTGGAGCGGCATGTACGAAGGGTGTGTTTCATTAATCCTCTGGAGATTTTCATCTAACTTTCTAATTATGATGTCTCGATTTTCTATAATTTCAGACTCATCTCCAACAATGATGGCTGCAACCTCATTTGTGGTTGATCTTGCATACTGTCTACCTTCCCGTGAGTGTAGAATCCGAACATGCAAATTTTAATTACCATTTTCATACAACCTATCTCTTGCATTACGGAACAATCTTACATAAGGATTAATTGCATTTAGCATTGTCTGCAAGCTTTCCAATACAGTCAAGTCAATCTCATTTGCATTATTTGCAACCTAGCTTCCTTAAACAACCATTAATCTATTGGATGTTTCATGTTTCGTGTCATATATATATATATATATATATATAGCTGAGCAAACTTAGGCATGTCTCCAGGTGTAGGAAGTAATGAACCGATTCTGTGATAATTTGATCCACTTATCCGGAAAATATATGGTCCTCTTCAATCAATAATAGTGCGATCAATTTTTCCACCCATCGACGTGAATGACAACATCGAATTGTATGTTCTTATTTTCTCCATGAATCTAGATTGAAGGAATTGATTCTGTAGAAATTCAGGCGTGTTTGGTAGTAGTGGCAGCATCACTTTTTCTCCATGACAGCACAGGCTAAACTTTGGCCTTGAAATTAAACTGTCTCTGATTCTTTCGTTAAGCCACATAATAACTCTACATAAAGAGCATATGTGTAAGATCCCGACCCGAGTGACCTCGATTAATACTAATTAAGTCGTGTGTTAATCTTGAACTTGTTTAGTGGATTTGGTTTAGTTGGTTTAGAATAGCTTTGGAAATTTTGAGTGCCTTTGGAATTAGTGGGGCCCTTTGGGGGTTCCTTTTTATGACTTGCGTGTACTTGGGGGTTTACTCGAGATTCTTTCGATTTGGTATTTTATCCCGATTTACTTATTTTGTTAATCCCTTCAACTTTCATGCTGATCCCGTTCCCGTCCCGAATCCCGAAACTCGACTTTTCTAACTTCTTGGGCAGAACAGTCTTTTTACACTAAATCTGTACCCAATACTTGATATTCCTGAAACCCACGAAACATATACTTTTTGGAAAGTAGAAATTTCGACGATCATTTCTTCCTTCTTCGTCGTTTTCATCCGAGGTCTCGAGAACTACTATTTCAGCCCAACAAGGTTGCTAGTTAGTGGAGCCCACTTGTGTTGCTTATAAAAGAGAGCTCTTCCCCTCCCTTTTTTCCTTTTCTATCAACTTTCTCTTGTCTAGGGTTTTCTTGCCTCCTTTCTTCTTCTTTTTGCTTTTCCATCATCAAGACACTACCAAGCTTGCACCAACATCAAAAAGGACTTCATCATCTTCTTCACCACCTCAAGGGCTTTCCATTGGTACCATTTTTGAAGAAATCTCTTCTCTCTAAGATCCTCATTTAGCTTGCCTTGCTCATTTAGAGCACCTATTGGTAAGCTCTCTCACTAATCTTCTAGATTTGTGTTCTCATAGTCCTTGAGAAGCTCCATTTTCATTATTGGGAGCTCTCTCTTCTTATTGCTTGGTTTGACCCATTTTAGGGTTTGTTTTGGCGGTTTTTGTAGAGATTGTGATCTTGGCTTGCAAGTGTGGTTAGGAGCTTGTTTTCCATTGATTAGAGACCCAAGGCAAGTGGATGATTTGATATGTTTAGCTTTGAATGAGTTTTATGAAATACATTGATGATTTCATCATTTGTCTTGTGATATTAATGGCTTGTTTAGATTTGAAATAAATGCACATTAGTGAATCTTGTTAGCTTGTTTTATCCATGATTTAGATTGCTAATTAGGTTTAAAAAGGATGAAGAAAAAGGAAGGAAAAATGAATAACCCATTTCACTGCAGAAAACAGAACCTAGGTTCTGTTACGCAGTTCACGTGGTCGACCGACTAGGGAGCTCGGTTGACCGACCACACGGGGTCAGGTTCTCTGGAACCAGACCAAAATACTATTCCCCCCTTTTTTACTTACAACTGCCGGTTGACCGGCCAAGGGCTCAGTCGACCGGGCATGCATGAGAGGGGTCGACCTGACCTCCTCAGGTCGACCGGGACTGCACTGTTCGCGATCGACCGGCCAAGGGCCAGGTCGACCGGGCCAACTGTGAATCCCTCCTGGAAAGTGATTTTTACCTTATTCTTAAATGGACTTAGGTGGAACTTGGTTACCTTTTTTATTGGACCCACTTGGCTTATCGTGAGATTGTTTAACCCGACATTCTTTGAGGTTAATCCGGTTGTATCAGGACTTAACCTAATTCAATCTTGAACGATACGGACAACGGGATACCCCTTTATAACTATGCACGAGGTTTGTACGTTTGGGTATCGCGAATCCTATCCCCTTCGGTGACTGAGTAGGTTGTACGATGCTTCAGGGTTAACATTGTACTTAGGATCTCTTTGTAGTTCAATTAAAAGTTTGGAAATCCCTAAGGTGTATAAAGAGCCCGAAATGTCTCCAAACTCAAGGAGTACCAAGTCATTATTACAATAGACATACGGGGTCCTTACTCACCTGATTTATCTTGAATCTCGACACTAGTCCCGAATTTCTTTAATTATGATTTATCTTGAATCCCGACACTAGTCCCGAATTTCTTGAATTATGATTTACCTTGAATCCCGACACTAGTCCCGAATTTCTTGAATTATGACTCATCATTCCCGAAAGTATCGAAAGTGTATTTTAGCATTTTGCTAGCCCGTTTATAGATGCCAGAATAAAATGATACTTGTGCCTTTGAGCATCTCGTCCCACGCGTTTACATACATGCACTCGATATGTTTTATACATGTTTTGATTTGTCATTTGACCTATGAGTCGGCACCACTAAGCTTGGCTTTCCTTGCCGGTCTGATCCAACAACTTGGAGACCCCTTCCCGTCTCGCCAGCTGCAGTTTGGATCCCACTACCCGGTTATTACCGTGGTCTTGTCCCGATGCCTGGTTTGCTACCGTGGTCATGTCCCGTATTATATTATGTATATGTAAATGTTACTTATGTTGCATCTCCTCACTTCGGTGACTGAGGCAACATCCCGATATGCTCATCTCACTTTGGTGATAGAGGACTTAGCTTTGTGTGGTTGTCATCTTGTTTATTTCCCGTTTCCTTGGATACCTTACATGTTTTATATTGCATATGTATTTGAATAAATGATTCTCTCGTTTTATGAAACTATCGTTTTGACAGGTTTAAATGTTTTCAAAGGTAATTTCTTTATTGATATGTCTTTTCACTTATTTGTCAAACCGTCGTGTTTGACCCTTTGCTTTAGTACTCAGGTCCCGTTATCGGTCTCCCCTAGGAGGAGCATGAGGAGGCGGTCGGAGAACTGCATCGTCTAGTTGAGTGACACGCCGATGATGTCGTCTAGACATTCGGTTGCCCGAGTGACGTAACATTTTGGGTTGAGTCTAACCATTCTTTTGGGGACTTGTTATTTTATTAATATTGGCCTTTGTTGGCCTCTATTTTTGGGGGCAATGTAATTAAACGATATTGTTGTAAACTTTAACTTTCTTTTGGGTTATAGCACTAATGATCATTGCTCATTTTGATACTGGTATTAAATATATGTTAATCTTGTTATCTTGGATATGAATGTATGAAATAGATTTGCTACACGCTTCCGCACATAAAAGAAATATTCATGTTGATGAGATATCCTCACCGCGTACACCTGTGGGAAATCGCGTGTACGAGTGGCATTCTTTGGTAGACTCGTATATGTTTTGGGTTTAAATTAATTCACCATCCATCATACACAATCACATTTAAGTCCCGATCCCGGATTAGGCCCGATGACCCGGTCCGGGGTCGCGACAATATGGCAACTCTGGAACCGTAGCTCCAACGTGCGGAAATATTTTTTCTCCTCGAGCAGAATACAATATTATTTCCTGTTATAAAATTTTTTTTATCAGCCTTAAAAAACTTATTATCGTCGGCTAATAAATGTTAGTAGCTAAAAATAATTTTCAGTACTTGATGTTGAAGCCAATCTGTTGCCCGACGTCACATTGTAATAAGATGTTGAAGCCATTCTGTTGCCCGACGTCACATTGGAAAGAGAATGTTGTTGTCGCTTTGAACACAAGATTGTAGATCTTACACGTCTTGCTTCCTTTTGCATGACTCTTTTTATATTCCCTGGTGGATCTTGTTCGTTTTGCATCGAGTGACTGATTTGACTCATATTTATTTTTATTTGCACCTAGAATTCAGTAGTAGCAAGTGTATATTATTTTTGTAGATTATAAGAAATAAATGATATCGAGTTATGTAGACGTTGAAGACGTATATATTTACCGATTATTGTATGAATGAAATGGTAGCCACTGTGAGAATTGGTGGCTTGTTGCACACCACAATTAGAAGGCCCTATAACAGCCCTTAGTTCCCTTAGAAATAAATAACGCGTTATTAACTACCTAAAGACCTAGATGCAAATGTAATTTTCTTACTATTGCCCCTGGTACTTATTTCTAGTTATTTTTTTATTTATGTATCTTTTTCTCGAGTGAAGTTTATTTTTCGTTACAGCTCAATAAAATTTATTTTGTTTTTTGACAAAGAAATATATTGAATAAACGATTACAAAATATTAGTTTTTGGGCCTAATATAATGCTTGGCTCTATAATTCATCACAGGCATGCATTTAGACACTATACCTAATTGAATTAGTTATTTTATTCAGTTTATATATATAGATATTTAAGATCATTAGTTTCGAGCAATTTTTGATATTCTAGCATTCATAAGTAAACCCTATTACTACATTTTATTCATCATAATTTTCTACTAAAACCCATAATTAAATGAGTGGGCCTAATTAGTGGGCAGGACACCCATAACAGTTAGTCGGCCAACACCCTAATATTTACCACTAAAATATATTTTAGGTATGCATGGAAAAGCCGCATGGCTAGGGTCCACATATAGTATTCAATTAGGTTATTCTTTTAAATAACCAAATATTATATATCCAAATAATATATAATGTATACATTTGAATATTCAATTGGGTCATTAAGTATTTAGGTAATAAATAATATTTTTATAATCACAAAATAATAAATATATTATAATTTATTTATGATAATGTATATTTAAATATACATTATGATAATAATAATATAGTAATACCCCGTGCCATGCACGGACCACAGAACCAGTAAATGCACATACTAATACCAAAAAGGAATGCATTCAAGGTAGGTCTCATCTAATTTAGGTTGGGATCGCCTGGTCTTATATTCTGCAAGTGACGGATCACATAGATAGTGGGACCCTCCACATGATACCTATTAGGCCCATTTGTTATCAAACGCATTCTGGCCTAAGACAAATTTACCGATTAATTTTGCCATAATAGAAGCTAAGTTCAGGCAGGTATCATTCTAAGATCGGGTAGAATTTACCGACTGACCGTATCTATAACCTGCGACCCGATTAATTTGGCCAAAATTTAAGCTCAAATAAGGTAGAATTGTGATCACGATTCCTTGAGATTAAAACTGCAACCATAACTGATTTTATCAGTTTTTTCGTCATTCATAGAATCATAACTGATTCTATGAGATTAAAGATGCAATAGAAAAGTAGTCTTGCGATAAAGGCTTAGCTCCACCACCGAGCAATGAAACTGTTAGATGGATGAATGTGGGCCTCTGCACCCGCTAATGATGCCATTTTTGTTATTTCTGTTGAATAGTGATCACATATTCTTTGTTGATTCCCACATTAAAAAAAAAAAAAAAAAAAAAAGTGTCGAGGTCATCTGGTCTACACTTTCAATACTCCCTCAGACATCCAAAAACCTTCTCCTCTTTCCTATCTTGCCATCACAGCAAACGTTCTATAACAGAACGTCTGCAACCAAGACCTCCTCACCTAGGGGATAAAAATTGCTAAAAATAGTGGACTCCACTAATCATAATCCGGATAAGGCCACCAATAAAGTCGCCATAAATCTCCCCTTTCTCAAGATCTATGATCCAGATCTGCAATCAATGGCCCACATGGCCCCAGAGTCCAAAAAAATATAAAAAAAAATTGGAAAAACCCCTTTTCATTCTCAAGACCGTCAGCCCCTTTGGTTTGCTGGATAGTGTCCAAACGGGCCCCAGCTCTCATGGTAGAAGGGGCACAATATATTATTTATTATAATATCATAAGTAATGTTGTGACATACTATAACCCGATTACATATTTCATATTATATACCATAAATCTCCACTTATGATATTATAACATTAATAAGTAAACCCTATCACTACATTGGAAAATTTATTATTATTGAATATACATTATGATAATAATATTATAGTAATAATATTCAAATATACATAATATTATAATGTTTAGTATTATCATAATATGATAATGTTTATTTAGGTATTAAATAATATTATTATAATCACAATTGGGTCATAATGGTCTCCTGTTCATCGTCTCAACCCATTTTACTAAATACATAATGATTTCACCATGCTATCAATAACCTCATAAAAAATTGAAAAAATATATTTAATTTCTATGTATAATTTATATATCACTTTATTTTAACAGTATATTTTTAACAATTCCTGCTCAACAAATAGTATATTTTTTGTACTATTCATTGATTTACATTTTTTTTTCTAAAAGACCGTGAATACATAACCCATTGAGAAATGTTTGTGTGATAGGGCTTAACATAAAATGAAACAGAATGAAACAAATTAAATACAGATTAAAAATATAAAAAAGGATAACAGAGAGAGGAACCCCATCCATCATCCATGCATACCTTTTCTTGGCAGATGCGCTGTTGCTGGAGTCTTCTTCTTCTCTCTGCTTGAGTTACAGGTTGCCCTCTTCTTCTTCCTTTCTTCTTATCTTTATCTTCTAACCGGACCTTATTTTTATGAAGAAGATTTTGCTAGGGAAGTTATGTTGAAGTTATTAGAGGGAGACAGGTGGCGGCCTCATGAAGTAGGATATGTGTCTTCATTTGAAGGATGACGTGTGTCTCCAAATGAGGGAAACTACATTTGTTTAGTATATGGATAGATAATAAAAACTCATAACATGTTTTTTTTTTTTTTTGTCATTTAGCACCTTTTGATTTGACCTTGTTTTTTATATTTCTTTTTTATTTGACCATGGGCGGCTCCACATTCATCACTCAATTTAAGAGTTTCGCCCCACATTAGCTTACTTTACACTTTTTCTTTGTTGATGTGGTAGTGAACAAAAGTCACAACCTAAGTTAATGGGCTAACTATCTACCCAAAATTAAATAAAATTAATGGGCCACATTACTGATATGCGCTCTAACAACAAGTTTTTAGAACTTAAATGGATTGGTGACATTGCTAGAAAATTAGTGGAGACAAAAACAAATATCGTATACCAATTGGTTTATTTGCTTTTAAAATTGGCGTTGATTTTACCAGCAGTGACTGCGACGGTAAAAAGAGTTTTTTTAGCAATGAAGTATGTAAATAACAGGTTGCGTAACCGAATACGAGATCAATGGATGAATGACTGTTTGGTTACATATATTGAAAAATATGTGGTTGCTAGTGTTGATAATGAATCTACTATGCAATGATTTCAACACATGAAAACCTGTTGAGGACAACTATAGGAATTTGTGTATTTGGATTTTGCTTTTGGATTAAGAACTATTAGTAACAATGTATTAAAATTTATTTTTTTTAATTCAATATTATCTTTGTCGGATTATCGAAAATAAATTATTTGAGAATTTTATGCTATACTTGTCGAACTATCGAATGTAGATGACAAATGTTGATAAAGGGGAAAATAAATTTATTCGATTTGCAAAAGATAACTCTTTTGTTGACCCCACTGACTTGAATTCCTTGAGCCGCCACTGTATTTGACCATTCTCTTCACTTGGATATATATGTAAATTACTCAAACAATCATGGTTAAAAAAAGAGAGCTACTATTGCCATTGCTCAAGCTGCTTCTTCCACATTCCTTCTCTTTCAAAAACTTCTCTCTACACACCACACTATTCCTAAAATACCCTTCTCTCCCTTCTCATTTAACTCCCCTTCTTCCCCCCTCATTCTCCCTACAACCGCCCTCCGCCCTCCCCCCCTCTCTCTCTTCCCTCTCCCGCTTTCTCTCCCTGTCCCTCCCTCTCTCTACTGCTGCCCTCTGCCCATCGCCCTCTATCCCTCTTCTTCCCTCTCTCTGCCACCGCCTACTGCCGTCTCTCCCTCTTTCCGTCTCCCTCTCCCTCCCTTGCTCTGCAACCACTCGTCGCCCTCTCTCCCTCTCCTTCTCCCTGTCTCTCTCCCCCTCCCTCTCCATGTCTTTCTCCCTCTTCGTCTTTACTTCTCTCTCCCTCTCCCTGTCCCTCGCATCGCCAGAGGGGACAATGGTGGGTGGGCTGGGTGTGGGTGAGTGTAGAAAGAATGGGGTTGGGGTCAGTGGCAGACCCAGGATTTTGTTTAGGCTGGGGCTAAACTTTTGCTTGACTTTGATAACTTTTTTACATGAATAATACCATAAGAGCAAAATTATTGCATTTAAATAGAAATAATAAATTTTTTCATGCTCAGATCTCCCGTCCGATTGAAGGGTCTTCCCACTACCTCTCACAAATTCAGGTTATCATCAATTCATCACCACCAAATAAGCGTAAGATAACATTTTCTTTAATCCTTCGCGTTTGAATGCCCTAAAACGGTGATTTTGGTGAGCACCCAATTACCCAATTTGAGTTTTCCCAAAGGGGTTTTATTTGGATCTAAAGAATTTGGTTGCATGTACTTACCTTACCTATAAAAATAGTTCCCTATAGTTGGTCATGGGCTTATGGCAAAGAAGATAAATCGCCACTTAAGTGTAACTCTAATTATCCACACATGAGATTTATGCATGAATTGAAGATTAAAGTGTGCCCAATGATGATTTGGTTATCTTGTAGATTTGTTTAGATTTGGTGATCTAGGGCTTAGGTTTGGAATAGGTGATGTGATTAATATCAATCATAAAATATTGCAAGTGCACGGGTATCTAAATGAGATAGAGGCAAGAATGGGTCGAACCCACAAGGAGCTAATTAAAGAAACTTTTAAATTAAGAAAACTAATTAACTCACAATTAAAGAAAGTTTTGAGTATTTATAAATAAAAGCAAGCAACTAATTTAGAAATATGAAATCTAACAAATTAATGAAGGCAATTAGAGTATAGAAATCCAATAAGCGTCCACCAATTATTTATCAAGTAACCCTAACTTGTCCCAATTTTTACTTCAAATCAAAGATAAATCAATGTTTTTAATTTGAAAAATCTAACTTTTAAAATCCGTTTTTAATAATAAAAATTCAAAACTCAAGACTTCCTTCATCTCATAAAAGAATAAAAATAATTTAAGAACTACTCATCAAAAGTAAGCATAAACCATCAAAAGATCTAAATCCTAAGCATGGCCTATCAAACCTAAGCATGAGTAGTCAAAAATTAATTTTTATTTTTATAAATAAAAATAGAGATTTGCCTAGGGCATGAAGACAAGCCTATTAATCATTAAGCACATAATCATGGAATACAAATTATAATTACTAAACAAATAAAAAGATAATTACTTACCTTAATCCATAGCTCTAATCAAGAAAATTAGCCGGCCATTGCAAAGAATGGTTCTTGATTTGTCATTAAAAATTGCATCTTTACAACTTCTCCTTAACAAACTCTCCTTAAAAAAAAAAATCCTTGGACATGGCCCAAGGCTACCAAAAATAAAAAAAAATTAATGGAAAACAAGAAAGGAAGAAAGAAAGAAGAATAGGAGAGAGGGCTGGACGTGAGATGCTTGGTGGAGAATAGCTTTATAGATGTTGATGCCTCATTTTTAGCAAAGAATCTCCTTTCTTTTAGGACTTGTTTCCTTATTTGTAAAGATTTTTTGCTTAGGCCTCAAGCTAGGCTTCACACTTGGAAATAATTTAAATTGGATATGATTTGTTACTAAGTGTGCTCTCTTGGGCTCCAAGTCTTGCCAAATTGAACTCATCAAACATCTCTCATGTTGCCAATTTTGAAAACTTTTTGCAATTCCAACATAGAATTATAACAACCAACTTCCGGAGGTCACATCTCCCTCGATATAGCTTCGATTTATGAAATCTTGGGCTCCACGATATATACTTGAAAATATCTTTTCAACGGTAGGTAAATTTCATCGATTCGACGGTCAGATTGAAAGTTATGGCCATTTGAATATGAGTTATCATAAGAAAAACATGATTAACTTCTAAAATTTGATCTGCAATGGATTCTATCTCTACACAACTTTAATTTTTGAAAGGACTTCAGATGTGAATGATTCAAACTCTTCTTCTTTTACTCCAATTAGAATTTGTACTTTTTTAATTATCCATTAATAATTTCAAATTTGCAATTACTGTAGACCCTGCCACTTGTGATATTTCATCTGCTTGAACAGTGGGCTTTATGAAAAGTCTTCTATTGTATTTAAGATTCTTCAACTGACATGATGAGTGGACCCCTCTTTTGATTAATTTGCATATGGCTTGTGTGTGGGGTTCACATGGTGAATTCTTCAATTTACTTCAATTCAGCAATGCAGGGCTCAGGATGACAATGTGTGCTTGAAAGTGGGTTCCGTGATAGAGACCTGCAATTTTCATTTTTTGCACATTCTAATTCAACACATCAAATACTGAAGAGCCAATATTGAGGTGGGACCCACTCGAATAGAGTTCTACTCTAACTGGGACTCTTCGGAGAAAATTTGCAAAACATTCTAAGTTAATGTAGAAAATGTATGAAAAGTATGAAAATTTAGGTTCATAGGTGAAAATGCATGAAATGATGAAATTATATGAATAATGATGCAATTCACCTAATTAAACCCCTAATTCATCATAAAATAATACGTAAATGTGCAAATTCATGGACTCGACAATAGGATTTGAAAATTGGATATGGAGATTAAGGGTTCAAATTTAGATATAATAGAGTGATTAGAATTATGATGCATTTGATGAGGGAGGGGGATTGCTTTATTTAGGGTTATTTAGTGAGAGAGACAAACTACAAGAGGACCAGCGACAAAAAGTTCGATCGCCGTGAAAAGGATCTCACACTCCCAATAGAAAGAAAATGTTGAAAGAGAATGGCGTGAACATGATGTGGTACTCTTGGCGGGAAGAAAATGCAAAAAAATATGAGTGTTTTATTAAAGTTTTATGAGTGGGATGATCAAACGGTTTAGACATGGGGCGACAACTTATTAGTTATAAGTGGGGGTAAGTCCTAGCCCATTAAGTTCTCTAGCGATTTCAAAAATAGACCTGATTTACATGTAGGTCCTCTCCTTTTCCATAATTTTATACTAGCACGATAACCGTGCTAAGCACGGGCATGGCTTCATGCAATATTAGTAAAAACATAAATATAACAAATTTGTATAAATTAAAAACTTGGCTCAAGATAGAATAACATAGGAATGAGATACCAAGCTTTTCACTCACATGAGTTATGGAAAATTGAGCAATCTAACAGAAAAGTAGTCTTTCGAATATACATGGTAGAAATTGATATGTACAGCACTCAATCAAGTGAAAAGGCAAGGTGGGAGCGGTTACATGAGAATGAGATAAAGATAAAAAGGAAGTTGAATAGGTGGTTACATGAGACAAAGCCAAAGGAGGTGCCAACGAAGGCGGATTGGTGGAGAGAGAAGTGCAAAGTTTGACCAAAATAAGGGATAATAGTAGTTTCAAAATCAAAACTACTGATTAAAATCCAATCCAAAAACCTCTCCGCTTAATATATTATAACTAGAAAAACATGAGCACGGGCAAAATAATCATAATATTAAAATTTATAATTTTTTTTATTATTAGTTTCTTTAAAATTAAATGCAAAAGGTTTTAAGTCTGAGAGAGAGGAAAGAAAACGAAGTCCATAAGAATACAATACCTAATACCATATAATAATAATAATAAATTAAAAAACAGAAGTTCATGAAAATTGAAGATTAATGATCAAGAAAACTAAAAAACAAAATAAAAAAAACAAACAATATAAACTATGAATAAAATTTGAAAATTGAAAGACACATACAAATAAAACATAGAATTGAAAATCCATAATCAACTCAATAATATAAGCAATTTAAATGAATCAAACACTTATGAGAAAAAAAAATCCTAAAAAATGGAGCACAAAAGGGTAAAGACAAAAGAATCAACAAATTCATGAAAAACCATCATAAATAAAACTAAAAACCCATCACAAGTGAGAAATTATAATAAAAGAAATACAAAAGAAAACAAAATAGATTTTATTAAAAAGGAAATAAAAAATATATATAAATAAAGATCCATAGACAATATAATGATAAAAAATTTTTAGAAGAACCAAACCAACTTATGATAATTAAATACTCAAAAACGAAAATCTGAATGGAAAAACAACAGTATTTATAGGGGTCAATATTATAAAAATATAGTTATTTTTTTAAATACCTCGTAGATAAATTCCTACTCCGGTCAATATTCCAAAATGAGGCTGAGTCCCTTCGTTATTAACTAATTTTAAGTTTTTATTGATAACTATTAACAAAAAGATGCTCCATGGTGTAGTGGTAGGGTTGTTCATTTGAAATCCATATTGTCCTGAGTTTGAGTCTCGACACATAACATGATTAATATTTACTACGTCATTAAAAATACACAGGTCAGATTGGATCCAAAAAGTGTGCTATATATTTGACTCGACCGTTCGCTAGGGACAAACTAAATTAAATTAGATGAGATAATAGGGACATTTTGGTAATGAGAAAAATGGATTTGAAAGGAGCAAGCAGTGGCAATAGCAGACTCTAAAAAAAAACAAACCCTGAAAGAGTGGATTTAATTACATAAGAGTCCGGATTCTTCTATACATAATAGAGTCCGGATTCTTCTATAGGAAGTTGTACTCGTATCATGTATGTGAGGCACGCGTTAGAGATTTCTATTTTCCTTCCATCGTCGCATTAGAATTTAGAATTTTGGCAACTCTCGAAGTGCACCAGCTACTTACCCCACGCGGTTTATAAATAACCACCGACAACTTTGGCCTCCCACTTTCCACACACGCCAACTGAGAAACGGAATCTGTCAGAGAGCGAAGAGGAAAGAAAACCACACCCTTTTTACGATTTCAATCTTCCAGAGCCAAGGAAAAGAAGGTGAATGAATAGAATAATCTCTCAATCTTCGATCTTGTTTCCGTTGTTCGTTCTCTTGAATTTCTAGGGTTCGGATCCTCATATCTTCTTGATTATCCGTCTCTAATGTTCTTCTCGATTTCTAGGGTTTTATCTATCGATCCATCTGTCTCTTGATTCTCCACTTATTCATTTTTTTTTTCTTTCTAGGGTTCTGAAGGAGAACTTAGATCTATTAATTGATATTTCTCTTTCTCTTTCTTATCAGTGTTTTTTTTTTTTTTTCGAATAATTTGCATGATTTGTCTCGATTTCTACTCGTGGTGACCAAAGTAGAGATATCTCGACTTTGGTCACCAGATGCCAGAATCAACGGCTAATAGTGACCGTGCAGGAAAAAAAAAAGCCCTATATTGTTGTTTTTTCCCTCAATCTGACTTTTTTGTAAGGTAAAACCTAGAATGGAATTGAGAATTAATTCTCTTTGAGACTTGATTGAGTTTTGTTTGGTATTTTGTCACTGGGTGTTTCTATTTTTGTGAATGAATGAATGGTTTGCATTTTTTTTTTCCTTTTTATGTATTTCAGCACTTGGTTTTTGTTGCCAATGATGTTGTTTTTCATTGATGTTTTTTTTCTATTCTATTTGTGTGTGTTTGAGTGGATGTATTTGCTGCACAGTAGTTTGTTTAGAATTTTGCTACTCGCATTGATCTAACAGTTTGCTAAATATTTTGTAATTGTGATAGCCAATGGCATCGAAACGGATTACAAAGGAATTGAAGGACTTGCAGAAGGACCCTCCTGCATCTTGCAGTGCTGGTTTGTGCCTTTGATATACTATACTGTGTTCTCTTTCTTTTGCTTCTCTGTTGCTCAAATTAGTGGCTTTGATGGGAATTAACAGTTGATCCAGTTTTTAGTTGTTTTGGAGCAGGAAATTGATTTCTTTTCATTCTTTAGGACATCAGCTTCTCTCTCTGCAATTTCTTTTATCTTTAGTTATAAAGTGATGTCGTTTTCCATTCCTTGTTCTGCACACTTTACTATATATATATATATGCATATGGATATTTCTTATATATATATATATATATATATATATATGGGAGGTGCTCCTGGGAGAGTATCTCTCACCTTACTATGAGAGATAGGGGTGGGGACTCACATTTAAATTGTTGGCATTGGATATGGATGTGAGGGCCCCCACCTTATCTCTTATAGTAAGGTGAGAGCATCTCTCATAGAAGCATCTCCCTATATATATACACACACACCCCTAAGTAAATTTTAAGGTGCTTATGAGGTTAGGCTGAAGAGTATATAATTTGGTACCTTAAATTGGGAAGCTATGTGGTAGAGGAGAGAAAGGACTGCAGGTCAATTACTAGGCCTGGCTGAAGCTCAACCTTTTCACCAATCAATGTAGTCATCACTAAGACTGTCAATGAGTTAAGTCAGTTTGAGTTGGCTCCGTGGGCCTTTGGATTGAGCCTGTCTTTTGGGTTAATAAGGCTGAGCTCGAGCAAGGCTAGATTGAATTATTATTATATGTGCAGGTCCAAAGTTGAAACCCAAACTTGGCTCATCAGTTTACGTAAACGACATGTATGTGAAAGGCAAGCCAATCCCAACTCCGAGCTTGAGCTCTTTATGTAATGAAGCTTGAGCGGCCGTAAAGTGAGGACAAGTGGCTCCTCAAGCTTGACTTGAACTCTAGCTATGGCAGGTGGCTCACTTATATCCCTTGACATCACCAATGGGATCAAGGCAAATTAATGTATTCACTGTGGTTACTGAACTCTGGAGTACAGAAGATATTATAAAGAGGGCGGGTTCTCCCTTCTCCTTATATTGCTAAACTAGACTCCTTAAGTCTCTACTCTCCACTTTATATTACATTATCTCTTTTACTCCTTTTTTTCCTTCTTGAATGAGACTGTTTCACTCTTACTTATGACTGTTTAAATGCATGAGACTGATAGTTTCTAACAGATGAGCTCTCTAACTGTTAAAATGTGTTCCATTTGATGGATATTAAATATTTAAAAGAAATAATAATGACTTCCTTGAGTAGGGCTGTCAACTGACCTGGCCTTCCTTACTTCAACTGCGGAACATCGAATCAAGTCAGACGAGGCTTGATGCGCTTGCCTCTTTAAAGAGCCAGATTTAATATTGATGGATAATGAATGGGGTTGGTATGGTTTCGGGTTGCAACAAAAACTTAACTGGTGGACCATAGGTATATGATACAGTCACTAGGACTGATTTGGAATTCAAAACTAAGGAACAATGGTGCTGAAGTATGCTAGAAAGGGCTGATATGACTTATAAGAAATTTCTGTGAAGAAAGATTTTTATATTATTTTGTGAGCACGAATGTTTATTTATTTATTCTTACAAGATAGGTTATCATTATGAGTCACATGGTTCTGAGACAATGAACAAAAGCAAACATACCCTGCATGGTTCCCACTGGTTTTTAATTGTTTAATGACTGTTCATTTTTTGAAATCCTTAGTAGTGTTGCACTTTTCTTATTTAAAATGCACATGGTTATAGGTCCTGTTGCTGACGACATGTTCCACTGGCAAGCAACAATTATGGGACCAGCAGATAGCCCTTATGCAGGTGGTGTATTTCTGGTAACCATTCATTTCCCCCCAGATTACCCATTCAAGCCACCCAAGGTACCTCCTGAAGCTTTGTTATTTTCAAGTTGTGTGTGTCTCTTGTATTTTAACATATTCTACTCCTTTTTTTATTTTTCTTTTTTTTCTGTTGTTGTTGTTTCTTTGATACATTAATCAATGAAAAAGCAACTGCTGAAAATGGAAATTGCAATTTTATTTTGTTTCAGAAAATTATTTTGGATTGCTAGTTTCTTTTCTACTACATTTTTTTTTCAAAGAAAAAGAAGGAAAAAAAGAACAAGAACATACTGAGTTGTCGATAGAAAAATTTTTATACATAAAAAATAAAAAAAGTCAATTGCTGGCCACTTAGCCAACTAAGAAAGTAAGAATTAAACTGGATGACTTGGTTGAATTTCTTGAGACCAATTCTTAACATGGGAAAGTTCATTTTGAATTTATAACTGTTCGGACCAGAAGAAGCAATTTCTTCCTCAATTAGAATGACTATTGGTTGCTAGACTCCTTTTTTTCCTTAGTTTTAACAGGACAAATCTATTAAAACACTGAAAGCACTGTTTCAGCATGGCTTTAAAACCTTGACTGAGTCCAAGTTTGATTTGAGCTTGACCCCCTACCAAGATGACCCGCTCCTGCCAACGGTGCATATATTGGGTCGTTTGTTCACCTTTACCCCTCACAACCACCCCAAACACAACCCCTCTTTTCCCCTCTTCTCTTCCTCCTAGTCCTAGGAAATTTTAAATTTATTATTTTAAAAACTTTTTATGTTCAGTTTAGACTTTGGGTATGACTCAGCAGTATAATATCCCAATCAGTCAATTCAATTCAAGGGTGACTGAGCTGTACTGTAAGTTTTTAAACTGTGCATTGGCTTAGTCCTGCACTCTCTGGTTGGCAACTCTGGGTTCAGTGAACTCGTATCATTGTATTTCTCTAGTAAAAAAAATTGCATTTGCAGGTACTTGGAAGTTGGACCCGGTGAGTGCATTAACTTTTTGGAGTTAAATAATTAGAAACATATTTATTGTATACTACAACAAGAAGTAAAAGGATGAGACTGATTGGTCAACCTGGCTCTACTTCATGGACTAGTGGCCGCTATATCAGGCGTAGCGGTGAAGACCACTTACACTAAATGGAATTTAGCCACTCACATTCACTACGGCCGCTACGGGCATGGTTCAAAACTGTGGTTGCGGTCGTCATCGCAGTCGACCTTGAAAACTGTTATGATGCGGCATTGCGTCGCGGTTCACGGTTATTGCGGTCCACTATAGTGTGAATTTTTTTTTACCCCAAAAAAATTTTGAAAAAAATATCTAAAAATTTAAAATATTATAAAATACTAGGAAGCAAATTTTTTTTTTCCCATTAGTGAACACTTTAAAGCAAAATAACGGTCCCCCTATGTTATAACATCTTGTATCGCTGTTTAATGTTTAACTGTTAAATATATTAGCCTTTTAGTGTTTAATTTCTTTGCTAGCTTTATAATCTATAAATCTATCAATGTGGCCTTTATATAAATCCAATCAACTCAAAATAATGATCAAAATAAATGCCCTCCTCTAATATGATCTTCGCAAAATTTCATTTTATTGGATTAGGTCCATTGTCAAATTGACTATTTTAAAGCACTTATTCTTTTTTTAATATTTTATTAGTACATAAAATATCAATATAATAGTAGGTCTAAGTCCTAATGGAGTGAAATTTATTAAGGGCTCAATCAAATATGGAGCCACTTATTTTAGTGGTAAAAGTGTTTACAAGTGAAATCCATCAAATTAAAAAAAAAAGAAGGAAAGAACAACAATAAATTTGTAAAATGAAGCCCACCAATTATAAATCTGAGCTGCTCAAAACAACTACCCTCGTCTTCTATGGGTTCCAGCCACATTTCATTTTGATTGAGGATGGCCTTCAATCATATTGATCAAATTTGATTGAAATAAAAAATCTGACAAATCAGAAAGTGGGCCCGGCCCATCTATAATTTGAATAAAATTTATGTGGGACACAAAAGACATGGGCAATCACTTTGAGTATCTCTTTATTGGTGGTACCCACAGTGGATTCCCACGATTTTGGACTAAAAGGCACGCACACGGTTCACCAGGAAAAAAAGAAGAAACCCAATATAATGGGTTTGGACATTTCAGACTTCCAGAAAGTGCAAAAAAGAAACCCTTTTTTAGGGTTTCGTTTCCACGGCCAGAGAAAAGGGGTGAAAGGAAAAAAAATAGAGAGGGAAGGAAAGAAGGAAAGGAGGAGGAGGAGAGGAAGAATTCAACTGCAGCAATAGCAGTGGCTGGTGTAGTAACAGGTGGAGGCAGCAGCGGTGACAGGGATGGTTGGTGCAATGGCAGGCGGTCTATGTACCAGTCCTTTCCTCTTTTTGTGTTTCTTTTTTTTCTGCCTGCATCCTAATTTCTGTTTCTTTTTTCCTGCAACTTTTCTTTCTTTCTTCTGTTTTTATTTCTTTTTTGGCCAACACGAACGATTGATATGGCCGTTATATTGGTCTGCTATTATGGTTTTAAAGCCCTGGTTTTGGGGCGCTACGGGACTGCTACGAAGTGAGACATACTGCTACTTTCCAAAAAAATAAATAAAATGATAATAAGACTTATTTATTTTCAAATAACATTTCTACGCAATTTTTTTTACCCTTTTATGCTTAAAAGAACACCAAAAAACACATGATCTCGCCGAATTGTAGTCGATACGAAGAGTTTCTCTCAAGGGCTCTTCTTTAGGTACATGCTGTTAGACAACACTCCCTTTGGTAGATGTATTCTTTTCTCTACACTCAACAAAAACACATTGTTTGTTTTAGATTAAAGGTAATTTGTTATTTGGTTTGAATTTTAAATTTGAACTTTAAAAACTTTATTTAAGCATTATTTTATAATTTATGTATCCTTTATTATAGAAAAATGTGCTAAATTACTTATTTGAATTGTGAATTTAGAAATACATAATAGAATCTTAGTATGGCTAACCAACATGAATACATGGGAAAAACTACATCAAATTGTTTTTTTTTTTTTTAATAATCATTCAGCGGTACAGAACTTCTATACATTGAAGGGACCGCTACACCCCTCTATCTTAGTTATTATAGAAAAAATGCATAAAATTCTGACATTTTCCAATATTCTATATCTTTTGGATTTTTTTTTTCAAAATTTTTTGGCTACCTTTTTCGATTAACACTGCTATGCTACTATGTATCGCAACTGCCCACTATGTAGCGTTTTGGCCACCGGCTGTTGGTCCCGCCGCAACCGCTTTTTCGATCCTTACTCTACTCTCTAGTACAATGCAACCACCAACATTAAACTAAACAACTCAGGGTCTTGTCCGGGGTTTAAAACATAAAAAATAAAAAAATAAAAAAAATTGCAAGTGACACTTACTCTAGCTGTGACTCGGACGATAGGGTTGTCACCCATGTGATTTTAATTGACTCAATCTTACACACACATGCACACACAATTCTCTATGGACCAGTTTGGTTCACACCAATTAAGGGACCTATGCATGTAAATAGAATGCCCCACAGATTGTCAAATCAGGTGTTTAGCAACATCAGTAAGGTTTTGGTTGCTACAAAATGTTCATTTCAATGTTACCGTGCTCCACTGATTTTTTATTTTATTTTATTCTCTCAGAAAGCTCTAAATAAATTTAAGTTCAAGTTAGCATGTGTTGCATGCAACCCCCATGCGCACGCACACACTCTGAGCTGAAGTTGGCCCAGCAGTTGGGCTTTGACCTATGAAACAATGGAGCTGAGCTCAAACTCGGGACCAATTGAGCCTAGTCAAGCAGCTTGCATGACAACTTTGCTTGTTTTCACCTTTTCAGAAAAGAGCTAGGCTTTCTACACAGAATTGTTAGGTTTTTCAAAGCATTAGGAAGGATATTCAGTTATTTATTCAATGTGCAGGTTGCTTTCCGTACCAGAGTTTTCCATCCAAACATCAACAGTAATGGTAGCATCTGCCTTGACATTCTGAAGGAGCAGTGGAGCCCTGCTCTAACTATTTCCAAGGTAAATTTGATTTAATGTACTGTTTTTCAGATTGATTTCCTTATATAATATAACATATCAAAATTTGAAGAATAATCTAGCAATCTATGTGTGGTTGATGGAAATAATATTTCTGAACCGCTGTGCCTCAAGTGGAGTCAATTTCTTTATATAATATAACATATCAAAATTTGAAGAATAATCTAGCAAGCTATGTGTAGTTGATGGAAATAATATTTCTGAACCGCTGTGCCTCAAGTGGAGTCAAGCCAGGGGTTTGATTTCATCCTCATCTATGGAAAAAAGAAGTAAAGGGTCAACAAAATGACATCTGCACCTTCAGTGGTGCAGGTAGAAGGCTTCTAGTGGCCCCATTCCTTGAGCTGCAACTGAGCTCGGAAATTTGCCAATACTATTAAATTTTTTAACACCACTTGCACCATTTTTACATCAAAATTCACACATGTAATTTGTAAATAATTGTGAAAAAACAAGTTCATGGATGTTACACGTTAACTATTTTTTTTTTGGCTGAAACAAAGGATTTCATTTAACCGATGAAAGAGGCAGCAGGATAAGGAAAAACACAGAAACAACATAAAAGAGGATAACAAAGGGGCCAAACCTCAGAACACCATACAAAGCCGAAACAAAAATGGGCTCTTGACTGAGTACTAACATTACACATGTTAACATTTATACATGTAAATGAGTGCAAACAAACAATCTTAAGAAATGGCCTTTGTACCAATGGGGCTAATGGTGAAGGGTCAACAATTTTCTTAAATGAAGGTTTTACCCCGTGGGAATGCTCTTTAATGAAACTTTAGCTTTAGCAGGTGGTGACCAAGAAACCACCCGGGTTTGTGTTTGGTGGGCCGGGAATGCATGACCTATCAATTTGTCCTCTAAACTAATCGTGCTCACGTAGTGCATGCTGGATAGTATTCTGGGCTGGAGCAATGAGCCTATTCCAAGTAGCTCATTTTGTACCAGATAAACCTAGACATGAACAAGGATTGATTTTACTTCCCCATCTAGCTAATCTATTGAGGAGTAGCTGGATGGGAAGTAAAATCAATCATTGTTCATACATATGTTTCTGTGGTACGAAATGAGCCACTTCGAATAGGTTCATTTCTCCAGCCTAGAATACAATTAATCCGGTATGGGCTACGTGAACCCCAGGTAGTTTACCAAAATCTACAAGGTTAGTCCCCTCAAGAAAGATTGCCCATCCCTCACTCTGAAATTTTGACCTTGGTACTTATATATATATATATATATATATATATAGGAAAATATTCATGTGCGTCCATCCTTACAACATAGGGGTGGGGGCCCTTATGGGAGATGTTCCTGTGAGAGATATCTCTCACGTTATATGAGAGATAGGGGTGGGGGCTCTCACATTTAAGTTGTTGGCATTGGATATGGATCCAATGGGCATATACTCACTTTCACCCTCAATTCAATCCTTAAGTGCCCCTTTGATATCCCCTTCCATATAAAGTCCCATGAGTTAACTAGAACTGAGGCAAATCGCTAGGCGTATAAACTTTTAAATATCAAATCATTCAATTAATATGTATGCCCCTAGTGTGAAATTTTCTCCAGGGGAAGTCCGTGGGAAATGTCCTGCACAAAAAGCAACCAGCCCCATTAATGTAGGAAGAGCATCCATGCATCAACAACCGCGTGGAGTGATTTTTTCGTGCAGGATGTTCGCTCCAGCAGTTGAAAATCACCTCATCCTTTTTTGTCTTAAAAGCACATCCCTGTTTCCCCTTACTTTTGATGTGCATTTGTACTCGGTCTGTTGCTGTAGTAACTGCTTTTTGGTTGAATTCCCTTGTTTTCTTGGCTGATTGCATGTAAAAAATTGCAGGTTCTATTGTCAATCTGCTCTCTGCTGACAGATCCAAACCCTGATGATCCTTTGGCACCAGAGATTGCTCATATGTACAAGACTGACCGTGCCAAGTATGAGTCAACTGCACGATCATGGACCCAAAAATATGCAATGGGTTAATCACATTTCAGCTGCTTTCTACACATGGTCATGTTATATAATCAGTAAATAAATGAATAGGTACTCTTTTTTTTTTAAGTCATGTGATCCAGAGTGGCAGATTGGGGCATAATAACTATGAATTTGTTCATAATCTGAGTGTCATTTCCTAGTTTACTGCTACCTGCACAGACCTGATATGCACCTTTACATACATATTTTTATAGGCAGATCATAGATATGTCCCTTTAAGAGACTTAAATATATCTCTTGCATTGGTTTGATGTGCTTGGTATTATTATTATTATTATTATTTTGGCTGACTCCGCCCAACGACGGAGGGGACTAGCTAACCCTACCCGCCCGGAGATATCACCGTTGGAAATATGGTGAGAGCAGGATATATTCTTGGTTTGATGTGCTTATTGCTCAGAGTTGGAGTATATCATCAATCTTTCAAGTATAGATATAGGTATTATTGGCTGGAGACAATATTGGTTTTTTTATTTTATTTTGGTGGACATGTTGTGGGAAGATGTTGTCGAAACAAAAATAGATTCTAATTAAAAATAAAAATAAATTATGAATAATTTGAGCACTGAGGGTGAGGTGAAAATGAAAGTAGAAAGAGTCCATAGGGAGAAAGCACTTGATAGTGTGCCCTTGTAAGCACTCTACAGTGGGCTGGCTAATAGGCAAGCTGGGTGTTAATGGCATTCGAGTCCTTGACTAGAGAGAGGAGCATCAGTTTGTTTTAACGGTCAGGTAGATGGTAGAAGTAGGTGACATTAGTGTTTTTAATATTTATATTGTAAAATTAAATATCAATAAAAATCTTAACGGAATTTTTAGCTAAAAAAATCATAAATACGTAATCAATTGTGGAAATAAAAATAAAAAAATTAAATATTGATCCCAGAGTGTTGTATGCCAAAAGTGCTCGTGTTTGACATCACGAAAAGTTTGTCCAGATTTACGACTCTTTTTTTTTTTTTTTATTGTATATGAGGCTTGGGATTCTCAATATTGGCTATTGCTAGAAGTAAGTCAGAATGGTATTGAAAAGGGTACAAAGAAGCAGAGAATAGATTTGCTTAAAAAAGGGGGAAAAAGAAGAGAATAGAATATACACCGACGCATCAACATTTTAAAACTGAGGTGACCCTTTGTTTGAAATTCAGAAAGGAGAAAAAGATCTCCCCTTGTTTGAAAGGAAAAAAAGATCTCCTTTGAGTTTTGTGCAGATTACACACCGTGATATTACCATAAAATATATATATATATATATATATATTTTTTAAAGAGAATTTCATTACTTAAAATGGTTTTTATCAAAAAAATCACTTTATATGGCTCAGTACACCGAACAGTGAACATTAGCCAAATATGTACCTAACAAGAATCTGTACATGATTCCTAATTTTTTTTACCTTTTTTTTTTTTTTTTTTTTTTTTTTTTTTTTTTTTTTTTGTGTGGTCGAATTTGACCATCATTTCAATGTTGGAGGTCGAACTCGACCCTGAGACAGAAAGTTAACCCTAATACATTTTAATTCCCTGCATTGAATTCTACTTTATAAGAAACACCCGAAGGTCGCATTCGACCGAAAATGTACATGAGTTTTTCTGATTTTATGTACTGGGAGGGCAGTACATGAGTTTTTCAGCTTGTCATCATACATCATGGGAATCACAGCTGTGGTTAAGCACATTCGCTCCCACAATTCCACCCAGGATCAATCCTTGGGTCGGCAGGTTTATTCAACCTCTCCTGGCCACTGGGCCAACTAGAGAAAAAAAAACCGTCATACATGGGTATCTTGTTAAGGAAAATAAAAAAATAACACATACTAGATGCAGATTAACGGGGGGTTCTGTAGTGGCTGCTGGTCTGGCAATGGCATATAGTAATATCCTTCTACTCTTTGACACTACATGCAACATTTATAACTGGTGTGCAGACCAACGTCCATGGAAACTTTTCAAAAACAAAAAAGGGGTCCATGGAAACGCTTTTGTCACATCATGGGTAAATCGCAAGCCTCTTATAGGCGGAAGCATAGAATTCTTCGTTACAAAATTCCAGGAATTTGTGGGTAAGATAGCAAACAGAAAAAATTACTTGAAATTAACGATTTGAATTTTAATTTGAATTCACACCACACCACGGAGGTTCGTTCGGGGAAGGTTTACACTACACCATAGGAAAATTTGAAACCCTCAAGCCCTAAAACCAAACCAACCCATGAGACCTCAAACAAACCAAATTAAGGCCTATTCCCAAACTCCTCACTGAACTACACCGATCGTCCCTAACCCCACCAGCCATAATCAAACATCAAATCTGTTACGAACCCAAACCATAAACACCTCCACCCAAACTGAAGCACTTTCCCACTCCTCTTAAACCACAAATCCCCAGCCTGTTTCAATCTCAACATCTCTTCTTCCCCATCATACCCAAACTCAAACTCAAGTGGAAAAAAAAAAGAGACGAGAGAAGAAGAAAAAACAAGACCAAAGAAAAGGTAAGAGAAATGAACCAACCAATGACGAAGCTAAGCCATAGTTGTTTGACCATCATAAAGTCAGAAAAACTCATGTACATTTTCGGTCGAATGTGACCTTCGACTGTTTACAAGGTCAAATTTGACGTTGGAAACTAAAATGTATTAGAGCCACTTTCTATCTCAGGGTCGAATTCGACCTCCAGCACTGAAACTGAAGGTCGAATTCGACCACAAAAAAAAAAAAAAAGTAAATTTTTTTTTTGTTTTTTTTTGAGAATCTTGTAAAGATTCCCTATTAGGTGAATGTCTGGCTAATGTTCATTGTTCGGTGTACTGACCACATAAAAGTGATTTTTTCCAGTAAAACCTCTCTTAAAAGAAACAAACAACATGAAACAGGTGCGAAACAACAAAAAGATGCCAAGCACAACACACACAACATGAAACATGTGCGAAACTAACAAAAAGATGCCAAGCACAACGCACACAACATGAAACAGGTGCGAAACAACAAAAAGATGCCAAGCAAACACACAGGTCCCTTCTCACAAAAGGTCATGTTTCATAGAATAGCTTAACTTAGGGCCTGTTTGGATATACAAGAAAGTGAAATTTTATAAAATATAAATTTTCTATTTTATATATAAAAAAACTTATACATTTTGTAACTCAAGAAGAATAGGTAGAAAAGATTATTTTCTTTCAAAAAGTTCAATAATTTTTCCTATGGTGTCCCCCGTAGAAAATTTTCGATAATATAAAAATCTTTCAAAATGAGATTTACAAAGTGGTAGAGTAAAGTAAATCTTTTCACATCATGATGTATTTGTATACACATATAATAAAGGAAATAAATGTAAATGTCACATCATGGTAAATGTGAGATAAAGTATATGGTGAAGTAAAATGAGAGAGAGAGAGTAGTAAAGTAGTTTCTTTTTATTTGAATTTACTTTATCACACTTTACCATAGTTTTATATGGTAAAGAAAAAGTGACTTGTGATAAAGTTTATAGTATAAAAGTTACGGATAAATTTTACTTTACCACACTACTTTTTCTTATAAACATGGAGTAGGGATATTTCACATATAGGTCAAGACATATTTGTTTCCAAATGTGGTAAAATAAAATAAAAGTTGATGTCACATCATGGTAAAAGGTGAGGTAAAGTAAGGTGAGATGAAGTAAAGTTGGAGAGAGTAGTAAAATAATTGCTTTTTATATAGACTTTACTTTACTACACTTTACTATGATTTTATGTGATAAAGAAGAGTGGCTTATAGTAAAAAAAAGTTGCAGTTGAACTTTACTTTACCACACTCATTTTATTCCATACTTGGTATATTACAAATAAGTCAAAGTATTTAATACAAAGTTATTATAATAATAAACTTTATTATGATCAAGCACCTTCCAAACAACTGAATTTGAAATCCGTAATATTCTTAAAAAATTGCCAAACAACAAAAATACTACAATATCTTAATATCACAATCTTCTATTATGTACTGTTTTATTCTTACAATATTCAAATCTATAAATATTTTATTTTATAAACATCCAAACAGATGCTAAGCAAGAAAATGAGCAGCAACATTCAAACTCCTAGGTATAAAAACAAAATTAACATGATGAAACTCAGAAACTAAAGCTACAATATCCAAAATAACCAGCCTGATATCCCAATTGAACCCTCCATTGATTGCATGAACCACCTCTTTAGAATCCAAGAAAATACAAACTTTTGAGAGACCGATGGCTTTAGCCTTCAAAAAGGCTAGGGCTAGGTAGATCGCCTTCATTTCGGCCTCCTTTGAGGAGAAGACCTTTGGACCTTGAGTAGTGCCTGCACCCACAATAATACCATTAAGTTTCATTCAAAAACCAAGACTGGATTGGCCATCGACGGCTCTAAAGGCAGCATCAAAGAAGATAAATACATCCTCCTTAGTAGAAGTCCCTTTAGGAATAAGAGCCAAATAGTTAGCCCCTTGGATCATCTCAGTAGGCTGTGACTTAATGTCCTGTACAAGCCTACTTACCAATTGAATCAATCTAGCCAGGTTGAGGGGAAGGCCCCGAAAAAGAAAACACGCGTAACTTTCCAAATTATCCACCACATGGAGATGATCCACATTTGTGTGTGGTTGCTATTCAGAGGAGTAGTATGTGGATCATGCTCACATAAATGATTCCACCATCCCATAACATCTAAATCTTGGATCCTATTAGTTAAAAGCCCTAGATTGGAACCAAACCAGTAGGCCCTAGCATAGTCGCATCTAAAAAGAGAATGGTCTATCGATTCCTCCTCTTTTTCTCAAATAGGGCATAACGGGTCAATGGAGTTAATTTTAGAGTGCAATGAGGCTCTTACCAAAATGGCGTCTTAAGGCATTGCCAATTAAACAAGAGAACTTTTTTATTTTTTTTTATTTTTTTTTGTTTTTGTTTTTAAGGGTGGGGAATAGGTAGCTTCAAATTGATAGAGGAGCGGGATGGGGAGGTGCCCTCCCTATTTTTTTATAAGCAATTTCTAAGCAGATTTAGTAGTAAGTTGACCATTTTTAGTAGAAGGTCAAATCCTCTTGTCAACATGGTTTATCCTAGGGATATAGATTTTACAAATGTCTTCCACATCCGTAGGATTATCAAAAAGATTCTCAATCAAAGTTTTACTCCAATTTTTGTCCAGACCCTATAGATCTTTAACTGTTAGACTTGGAGCTATTATATTAGAGCGAGGCCTTCTGAGTCCTTTGCATGGAATCCAACTACAATTTCAAATAGAAATTTTGTCTCCATTACCTACAATCCATCCCACATTGTTATTAATAAAATTAAAATCCTTAACAAATCCTTTTCAAAACCAAGAATTACGTACCCTTTCTATACTTAGCATCCCAAAGGGACGTGTTGATATTACCATAAAAGTTGGTGTAACTTTTGGTGTAATTTCAAAAAGGAGATTTTACTAATCTCAATATAGTTTTGGTTATCTCACTGGACTCATTATTTGGATTATGATATATTTTTCCGAAATTCTATTTTCATGTTGCCACTTCAGGACATGTTTCTGTGTTAGTTTTCAAAACTTGGTTGAATCTTAATCGACTCGGCTTAGTCAATTCAGACTTGGCCATGACCGTGTCGGGTCCTACTTGACTTGGGCGAGTCCTATTCTTCTTCTTACTTAGCTCATCTCAAGTCCCTTTTACAAGTCCACATCATCGAAACTCCCAATTCATACCCATTTGTTAGTATTTTTGTTGGCTAATTCATGGGTTGGACAAAACTCTGGGTCCATTGAGTTGTATTTTCTATCTTATTTTAGAATGGACTGTGGTTGTGTCGCCGGAAGAGCTAAAGCGAAGAAAAGAAGAAAATAGAGAAGAAAGAAGACCGGACGAAACACCCAGGTCCAATCGATCGGCTCTCTGTCCGATCGATCGGACAGTAGATGCGCCCTAATTAATTGGGTAGTCCGATCGATAGGAGCCACTGTCCGATCAATCAGACAGGCACGGGCACTTCGGGAAAGTCTCCTTTTCTAATACGAAATTGTTTCCTGTTGAGACTTGGTTTCCCACTTTGAGTCCTATTTGTGCTCTAACTACAAGGCACGAATTTGAGGCTATAAATAGGGTATTGGTCTCAACCCTAGAAACACTACTCTCATTAATCTAGAGTCAGAGATATATCAGAGATATATTATTCTCTAGAGCCATTGAGAGATCGTTTCTAAAGGGCTGCTCTAGAAGGTCATTATTGCTTCTGCTTTCTTATAGAAGATAATTCATCTTGACTAGCAAGGTGCGGGGAGATCAAGAAAGGAGAATAGGGCATGGTGGATGTCGTGTTAATGGATTATGTGCAAGAACAACTATGGCCCTTAGGTCGAGTTATAGACTGAGGTAAAGGAGCTGTGAGTATATTTTGTAACTGTTCGTGAACTCTTGATTTCTGATTCGTGATGTTTTTTCTCCTGGATGGGGTTTCTACGCTAAATACTGTGTCTGCTTTCTTGTAGTGTGTGATTGGTAGATAGCTAGTTCTATATTGTCTGATTGGTTATTTTTGCGGCATTGATTGGTTAAATTAGAACTAGTAATCTATTTTGGTAGCTTGTAAAACTTTCACCATCAAATCCCATAATCCTAAATCTCTTCTTCTTCATTTTTGCCATTTAGGCTTCTCCTTCAATCTCCACTCTATTAAGTAACCAATCCTACTAAAACCTTGAGGCCTTAGTAGAAGCACCATAAATACTTTTCAGTACTCCCCTATTGGTGCTGCTTGGGTTTTTTCTTTTAACTCCCCCACTAAGTACACTTTTGGTGATAGGCATATTTTTTTTAGTGACTCATTCCTCCTGGAATTTGAACTCGACCGGTTAACTTTGATTCCCTCCTCTTCCTATAGTTTCCACTCCTTCACCGCCTTTTGAGAGGGGGAAAAAGATGACAAAGCTGAAGCAGAGAGCATGGCTGGGCCGGAGACCACGTAGGAGAGGATGGAGGCATGGCCAAATTTCCCTCTTCCTCTTCACTGCTCCTTCGCTGGCTCCCATTCTCTCGCTCAATTTCTTCTCTTCTTCTTCCTCTCTCATTTCAACATTACAAACTCCAAATGATAGAGTCAACTCGGTCACAATTGAGAACGGACCCAACCATGGCAGAGCTGGGGACCAAGTCCAACTCTATTCCTATAGGAAAAAAGGTTTGTTTAAGTAAATGGTTTCTACGTGCGAAAAAAAAAAAAAAAACTTTTACACTCATTCATTCTCATTAGGTAATATTTATTCATTGTTTCCATTCATTCACAACTTGCACAGAGTATTCAATTATATTCCATGCACCCGTTCTTTCACTTATCTTCCACTACATTTCCTGTTGCCATTCCATTTCTTACTCATTTATTCATTCCATTCCATATCACCATACTAATAAGTTTCACAATTAATAACTGCTCCTTATCAGTTCTTACCTGGCTACCCGGGGTGCGTCACCTTTTCCCGCTTGTGTGGACTTCTTTCCCTCTTGTGTGTGCTTTCTTCCCGTGTTTTTATGAGCTCTCTCTTGAGTCTCAATTTCACAGTTTCGAAAAGATACATACATGCTACATAATGCAGCATTCTCACGCATATGCCTAAGTTTATTTGGAATTTTTTTTTATTATTATAACTGAGGATGTGCCAACCCTTTGGACCAGACTAATCCCTACGGGCCTAAGGGAGCCAGGTAAATCCCCTATGGCTCGTAACACAAGTTCGGACCCTCAACCTCTAGGATCAAACCGTGTACCTAGCAAAATCGTAACTTAAAAAAAAAAAAAAAAAGGAAGTTGGGGCATGACAAATGGGGATCACCATGGATGGGCTGAAGTAAAGAACAGTGAAGTAGAATAAAATGGTAAAATAGGGTTTGGACATTTGGTAAATACTCATGGATCATGATATGGACATTTTCCAACCCACTTGACTATAGAATCACTCTCAACTCATTATCTATTAGATTTTAAAACCTGAGAATGGTGGTGCCAATGGTGATCTATCAATGTTGTTAAATTAGGTTATCTTTATTAACAATATTTCCTTATAAGTTAAATCCAATTGTAAGGGTCGATTTTTTTTCCTCTAAAATAAAAGTTTTATTGCAAAATGAGCAAGGAAGATAAAGTACAATAATACAGAAAAGCCGGATCATCCTGTTGAAGTTGTAGGTGGGCCTGCATGTGTAAGGCATCACTTCTCAAAAGGCGACCAGTGGGTTCTATAGAATGGTTGATGGGGAGATAATAAATGGGTTTGGTAAGTGGGTCACTTACGATTAGGGGTAGGGTTGGGTTGACAAGGGGTATTGTTAGATTGTATGGACTCAATCCATCAGATGATGTAATAAATTGATTAATTTCTTTATTTATCAATAATATCATGCTTTCCTTTCATGAGATGAATGGTGTTTTACTACTTAATACACATGACCAATACATATGACATAAATGGTTCATGAGATGAACTGGGTCCCATTAGTATATTGGATGTGATATATGTGTATGGATGAGATCCACACACGGGAGACATGTGTCACAAATCTTATACTTAAATATCTTCACAACCGGTGATGAGACTGAGCATCTCATCTGATAAGGTTGCAGCGCTTTGATCACTATAAGATAGTGTGATTTGTCTCGATCATCAGAATGTAAGATTCTGGATCACGGTGCTGGTACACTGGATGTATTGAAGGACCATGAGAAGCACCTTATGGAATACTTTCTCGAGTTTAAGGTTTGATCTCATAATTCCCCAGCACCAGGCTCTCAATCCTAAGACATTGATGAACTCAAGTTTCTATCTATTCATTTGCTTTGAGTTACCAATGAGTGATGCCATCTGTAGGTCAACACCTCCGTGTCTTGGGTACGTGGTAGTAGGACTGTGGAAACATCCAATGGTCAAGATGAAATCTATCTATATTATCCCCTTGTGCCAATTAATGGATTTGTCATTAGTAAGTGCGCACCCATCTCGATTAAAAGTTAATTGGATGGTACTGATGATCACTGTGATTAATTGGGGCTCAAGGATAATAAGATGTTGATTTAAAATTGGTGGGACAGTTTTAGTCCAATTAATCCATGGATATTGATAGAGGGGCTTAATTGTGGTAACCGGGAAGTTTAGGGTCTTCATTGTAATTTAATCCTAAGACTGAAGTGCAATTGCATTTATATAGTGGTGTTATTTGCAATTAACTGTGGGCTCGGATTGCACATGAGATGTGGGGTCGCGGTGTCTTAGTTGGAGCCAGCTTTCTATGGAATCCCTAGTGGTCCCCACGATAGCCCAAGTTGTTGGAAAGATACTAACCCTACTAGAACTCTAAGATGAAGGAATTAGGAAGTTACTATTTCTATTTGAAGTGAGACTTCTAATAGTGGTAATAGTAAGGTTACTATTTTGTGTAGAAGTAAGACTTTTATTTCAATTAGTACAAGAGAAGGAGGTTGCTTAATACTATAAAAGGAGTAACAAAGGGGCTAGGACGTCTACAACCTTGGAATTCATGCCCAGCCCCTTTTATGCAAGAGTTGCACATATCTCTTTTCCTCTTCTAGTTTTCTTCGAGTTTCCTTTAGAGCTTCTAGTCGTTTTCTTTAGGAGATTTCACCCGTCTCCTTTAGAGAAGAGATCTGGTACGGGTCATAGCGTGGAAGACTAAGGGGTCTTGGAGATCTAAAGTTTTCTTCTCTATTAGAGCACAACCGGGCTACAAAAGTATAATTTGCTTCTTTATCTATTGTAGATTATTTTGCATGGTGTTGTTTATATTATTGATGTGCATGGTATATGAGTATGAGGGATTGCATCCTGGATATGGTTAATGGCCTTATGGGAGTTTGATCCCTGAGTCAAGTGGGGTCTAAAGTTTTGAAATCGTATCCCCGAGGCCCACCTATTACCAACAGGTATAAGTTCAAACCATGTCTAACATGGTTTTAAAATAGTTCCAGTAATTTCAACCTCCCAAACCGACCTGCATAACTTGCATTCAATGTAAGTCAACCAGTTTAACCTAACTCAGCCTTTGAACCTTGGCCCAAATCAAGTCCATTTAAAATATTAAGGCTATATTTGAGTTAAGTTGTAGGAAAAAAAACAGCAAAACCTTGGCTTATTTCAAATAACGTACACTATTCTAAGTACAAAAATATTGGGACCACAAAATTGTTTAAATGGTTTAGCTATGCACATAAACTTTTAACTAACTTGTTTAAATAGGTTAGGTGAGTTAACTGATTCTTTTAAATCTTCATAATCTCTTATTTACCCGTGACTGACTCTTCTACAGAGTTGTGTCAAATTGTGGCCTGTGCATCTCTTTCTTTTGGAAGAAGTGTCTCTGAATTTTTATTAAGAATCCAACATCGCATCAACACTTACATATTGCTTAATAAGGTCTAGGGTGGAGTGACACCACCAAACCACCATAATGTCGTTGTGCATGCCTTGCTAATTATGAGCTACTACATTCCCTTCTCTTCCCACATGATTTACTTCGAAATTGTTAAACTGCTACATCAAGTCTTTGATGCAGAGGACCTTGTCTTGACAGATTTATACATGAAGAAGATGAGCATCCACCACCCACATGGAATCTACTTCTAGAATAATATGGCTTACCTACCCAACATGACAGACCACTTGAAGTGATCTTAGAGCTGCTAATGCTTCGATATCATCCGCTTCGTCTACCCCTTTTTCTAGTTTGCTCGTGGCCACAATCACATTTCCATTTTCATCCCACCAACTCCCGCTTTCTATTATAAACACAACACCAAGCTTGAGAACTCCAGTTGATGGAGGCTTCCAAAATAGGATTTTCTCATTCTTAGGTAAAATCGTAAAAGTAAGATGTGCATGTCATTCATTCAATGGTGCTTTACATTTAAATTGAGATTGTGCAAGCAATTACAAGCATAGAAAATTAAAAATAAATTGATTTCGCTCCATCAATGGTGCTTTACATTTAAATTGAGATTGTGCAAGCAATTACAAGTATAGAAAATTAAAAATAAATTGATTTCGCTCCAAGAAAGAAGAAGATAGCTGCTGTTTTTGTTCTCCACACACTGCAATTTTTATGACAGTATATCCCTATGTTCCCTATGTTAAATTACCTCTCCACCCACTACTAAGAGAGGGAGGGATCTCGAAAGGGAGGGAAAGATAAAAAGGGATAGAACAAGCTCTGCGATGTAACTCCAGATAACTCCAGTGATGGACGACGACAAATGGATCAAACATGAATCCCTTCTTCAAGAAACATCAGCTGCTTGCAGAGAGAGGGGTGAGAGGTAGTGTAGAGAGAACTTGAGAGAGTAGTTTAGGAAAAATAGGCGGGCAGAGAGAGTACTCTTGTTAATTTTTTAACTTTAAGTGGTGGGTGTAGAGAGAATCAGTGTAATGAGATCAAAAAGTCATTCAGCCTCTCTCTAAGAAGAATTCTCCTTTTCTCTATGTAACACCTAAATTGTAAAGCAAATAAATAAGTAAATAATAAATAGGTCCTAATTAAGATTATAACTCAATAATTATATATTTTGACTCTGAGTAGAGCCCATCTGAATATTTTTAATAATTTAAATCACCCTTGCTTTTATAGTTTATAATCATTTAAAACCCATTTACTCAAGTACATCAATTTTGAATGATTTTATCATGCGAGGTAGTTTGTGGGGCCCCACCCATTGATCAATCCAAATGGACCATATAAGATCCAATGGAGTTTGCACTGATCCATTGGGCCTGGACTATCCGATCGACTGTAAAAAGTATTTTTATTTAAATCTGTTAAAATTGTGGGCCACGGACGAAGGGTTTGGGATCGTCGGATTGAATTGGAATTTGATACCTTGAGTGGTCCCATCTATATCTCTCATCCCCATCCCTCCTATGATTTGTGGGCCCCAACAATTGGTATGCATAGGAGCATTTCTCCATTTAACAAACTTTCATCTTTTAAGATTATAATTAAGTCAGTCTCTCTCTAACTATTATTAATCTTTTAAAATACCATAATCTACATCCTTTTTCCATTGTCATGTAATCAATTTCTCCACTTGAAACAAAAGCCAAATAGAATGACAGAAATATGAAGAACAAAAGTACTAACTATCCAAACTAAAAAGTTAAAATCTTATAAATTCTCAAAATTCCCGAGATATAAATCAAACAAATATGATACTAAAATTTTTCTCAATATATATACTAATAGAAAAATAAGTTCAGCAGATTTTCAAATATATTATCTCTTTTCTATAGTTTTCAAAATTACCATGTCAAATTGGAAATGGCTTCCATTAATTCTCATATCATGTAAATCCTATTTTTTTAAGATTAGAATTATTGAAGGACTTTTCTCTACCAAAAACTCTTTAACCATTTTTAAACTTAATCTACATCCAATTATCGTTATGATATAATCTATTTTCTAAGAAAAATAAATCAATTGGCACATGATGTTAATTATCAAAGATAGATGATAAGTAGATGATAAGAAAAAAAATCTTAAAAATTTCAAAACCTCTAAGACACAAATCAAACAAACATGATCGTTTAGAAAAACTAACCAATACAACAATTTAGAAAATAAATCAACATATTTCCAAACATATTATCTTTTTTTTAAGAAATTTCAAAATGCCACATGAATTTATACTTTCATTCATTTTAGAATCGAGTATTAACAATCCAATGAGAACTTTAGATGAGATATAAACTGTTATATCAATCCTCGTGTTCATGTAAAACTACAAAAAAGTGATTTTTTAATAAAAATAGTAAAATTCAATTAATCCTAATTTTGACCATCTATTGATGACTCTCAAATGTAAAAATTACCTTAGTCTTTTAGTTTTCTTCCAACATCTCAATAATTTCTAATGATTTCAATGAATTTATATGTTCTCTCTAATTCAAAATCCTTTAAATATGTATTTTCGAATGTAAGAGAGAATAAAAGATTTAGTTTATATAATGTTGTGCATTCATTCATAAATTATGCATAAATGCAATTTTGTATAATCACAAGATATTTGTGACACTTCTAATATGACATGAACATGGTCATAAGATAATCATTTTTTGAACTTTTTATAACTAATTAATATAATACAATAATGTATTTAGTTATATAGATTGACGGCTAACCAACGAGAAAGAGGATGGAAGTAACATAATTTATATAGCCCACCCAACATAGTTGGGGCAAGTATTTGATGATGAAGATTGTATGTACCAATATGGTAAGACTTTTACAACCAGTAAAAAATTAAATAATGCACCATTGTCTATAGTTCGATATTTGTAATGGGCAAGATCCAGGCTTTTTTATTAATTGGGTTTAAAATTCTTTTATTTGATGAATCAAATCCACAAGTTGCAACTTGTCATGGGTCATCTTGACCCAAGTTGCCTAACATGTATAACTTCAAATTTTTTGTGTTTGTCAAGTGTTATTCAAATGCTTCCTACCAAAAAAAAGAAAAAAAAAAGAAAAAAAGAAAGTGTTATTCGAATACAAACATGATGCCCATGCATGCATGTTACTATAAAATCTCCCAAAGCCTCAAAAGCATTTTCCCTGACTTTTTCTCTCTCTTGATTTGGCTCTTTATTGACTAAATCACCTTGAGCTCAATAATATTCAAATTTCATTTTTAAGTTTTTTAAGTTTATTTTTATGTATATTCTCTCTAAATAGTTTCACAATTAGTTTTTGATCTCTTGGAGCCTTTCCATTATTTTTTTGTACTTTAAATTCATAATTAATAAAATATTAGGAAATTTACATAAAAAAACCCCATAAGTGGTCTCTACATAGATAAGGATCTAGTAAAGCTTTGGAAACGGAGAAGGTCCTCAAGTTGCTTTTTTGACTTTTTATGGTTGTTTTGTGATATGGTCGATATCGACCATTCTGTCGTATTCAACAAATAAGACAATAACGGGTTGTAGAAAATCTAACTGACGGATTGGTCAATATCGACCATCAAGGCTAAGTGGTGATGGTCGATATCGACCATTTTGTCATATTAAGCAAATAAGACAGTTATAAGTTGGAGCAAATATGACTGACAAATTCGTCGATATCGACCATTCTGTCATGTTCAACAATTAAGACAGTTACAATTTTGATCACTTGTTACATGACAACATATTCACATTGATCACTTATCACATTCTCACATTTTCACTTCATTGACCGCCTATTACACGACAACAAGAGAAACACCATAAAAAATAATTGCAATGTAATTAAGAGAAAATGAAGAACAGGGTTATGAATCATTGAGTTCCAACCAGGATGAATCTTACAAGTCTACAAAAACCAAACCCATGTCTCTAAATTCAAGAGAAGATCAAGAACAATGATATGAATTTTTGCATTTCCAATCTAAAAGAATCCTATAAGTCACAAACCCTCACCTACAAATTTCAATCCGGACTTCATTCCTCTACCTTCTTTTTGTCTCTCGGTGATAGCATCAAATACATGGAAGAATCCACTTCTGAACCCCGGCATTCCCTAAACCCTCTCTCTCAGAGACAAAACATCGAACTCCAATTCCAAAACCGTCTCCACTCATCTCTTAAAACCAATCAAGGACCAAGACTTCCTAACCCATCTCGAGTCAAGGACCAATCCCTTTGCAACTTCTTTGATTTGCAATTGGCCCAAACCTATAATTGACCTGGGAACTAGGTCTCCTCCTCCTCATTCGTTGCTGTTTCTGCAATGGTGCACCGAGTGGACCATAGTTCGGTAAACTGACCCATTTTCTGAGAGTAGGAAACCACCGGATCCTCGTGCCTTCTGCTCCGACATCGATCTAGCGACTGCTCCAATCTTCCTGTGGGCAGAACCCCAAGATTTGTCTTATTCGACAGCGTTTGCAATAGCAAAACTTGTTGCTTCTTCAACTTCGGTGAGCCCAGAGAACCAGATTTCTACTCCAGTTTCCTTCTTCCGATTCCGGTGTGTGAAACCCTTTGTTTTCCAACTATGTTTTTCTCTTGGCCACAATGCTTCAGATCCTCTTATCTCTATCTTTTTTCTCGGTGATTAGTAACACGCATGCCCTTCTTCTTTCGTTCGAACTCTCCAACAAACTCCAAATAACCCGATTTGTATATAGCCCACTTGGAGAAAGAGATGGACAAGACGATTGACCGGGGTGCTACAGTAGACAGTGATGTTCGATATCGACTACTCCAACAAAAAAAAAAAAAAAAAAAAAAAAAAAACGAGAGGAACTTAAAGGACCCCTTCGGTCTACACGATTTTACTGGTCCTTTACTATCTACCATCCACCTATGTGGTTTTTCCCATAAATTCCCCTAAAAATATTTATTACATCTTAATTTATGCTCTAATAAGAGATTGTTATTTATTTCATTATTATTTATATTTCTTTTCTATTTCATTTTTTACTTTTTTTTAACACTTGTAATCATGGTTGGAAAATTCTTTGAATTGACTCTTGACTCTCTCGAGTCTTCTCATTTTGACGAAGGATCAAGTAAAAAATAAGGGAGACTCAGCCGAGTCATGTCATTTTAATATGTTTTTTTGCATCCTCAAACCAATTAATAGCCCAATCTAATTTTAAACGACTAAAATTTATTAATAAGTAACTATGCATGAGATTTGGAGTCGGTAATTTAAAACTGATGACTAGAATGTAATTTGAAACCTATAATTGATCCTTTATATATGATATTTAGACTAATGGATTACGTAATATGTAATATTTTTTATTTTATCTTCCTTATTATAGTACTTTTCTTGCATATATAAATTTATTAATTTGAATCAATTATATGATTGTATGTAAATAAGTATATTTTTATATTTATAAGTAATGAATTTATTTTTAAGTATTAAAAAGAAAAACACGACTCTCCCAAGTCTCTGCGTTGACTTTGCTCGAGTTAATTTTTTATTTATTTATTTTTTGCATTAAACAAGTCAAGTTCAAGTGACGAATTTTTTGGGTCGGAAATTAAAAGCCCATTGTCAACCTCCTTGTTTTCTTTCATGTCCAATAAGAAAAAAAGAGAGAAAAAAAAAAAGTGAGGAAAGAGATCGTGATATTATAATAATGTTGGGACTTTGGCTGCTGCATGCGCTGGCGCAAAAGTCATACAGTAAAAACCCTGCTGACTGATTCGCGTGTTTGGGGCTTTTTGGGGCTTTAAAAAACAGAAGGAAGGAAAAGATCGTGATCGATAGTTTCTTCTCACTCTAGATATTTTTCATCGAATCCTCCGTCTTCTATCAAATCAAGAGAGAGATTGAGATTGAGATTCTCAAAATCGGAGAGATCGATGGAGTTGGAGATATTGGGGATGAATTTCAGCTGTGTGTTGAAATCTCTGAGCGATGGAAACTTTCCCAATCGCGATTGCTTGCTTCCTCTAATCTCCAAGATCCTCGGCTATTGCATCGTAGCCGCTTCTACCACTGTCAAACTCCCTCAGGTCACACACATCTCTCTCTCTCTCTCTCTCTCTCTCTCTCTCTCTCTCTTTTTCTCCTGTTTGTTTCAGATCTATCTTTTACCTCTCTGTATGATCATGGAAGCAACTAATTTTTTGTGGGATCTAAAGACTTCATTCAGATTTAACTTTCTTTACAAACTGTCTAGTGGGGTGTGATCATGGATGTTCTTTTGGTGGGCCCAACTTTTAATATGGATCTGTTCTTATCTAAATTGGAAGGATTTTGATTGTGGGTCTACAATGTTAAGGGTCTTTTTGTTTGGTTGGTGTTGAATTCAAATGGATTTGAATTCCTAGGAATTCATGGTAAAATGGGTTGCAACTTAGAGGACTATGGATCTTTACCTTTGTTTTGTTTCTTCAATTGTAGCCACTTAAGGAATTACATTTCTTAGAATTCCTAGGAAGTCAATTCCATGCGAAGGGCCCCTGAGCAATGACTTCCTGTCAAAAATGGATCAAGTAAAGGTGAAAATCAACAAATGGCCATCAAATGGTCTCTGCCCCCTTTGGTAGGAAATGATTACTCTGCCCCATCAATCACACTAGTAAAATCAAACCCTGGAAAATTTGGGGCTCCATCTACATCTCCATCTCCATCTTATATACTTCGCGCCTCACCTCTTTAATATTCCATCATTACAATTTAAAACCCACTTTACTATGAAGGCCTATAATTTTGATACATTGAAGGGAAGCAGGCTTAAGTTCGCAAGTTTTGGTCAATAAAGCAGTTGTTTATGAGTGTTTTTTTTTTCTGTGTGTGTACCTGTTACTGTTTTAGAAATCAAGATTATTTGGGCTTCAAGAGATGTTAAAAATGAGAAAACCATATATAATATTGGTGGAGATGCATTCGAACATACAAGAGAAGGTACAGAAAAATTGGAAAGTTTTCAACTGAAATTCTCTTAATTGAAGGGATGATGGCAGAGATTGAGCAAGAGGTAGACTTGATTCATAAATTAGTCAACTGTAGATGAAACAGTTGCTTTGTCCAAGGTCAACGGTCAACCCGGTTGAAAATGCTTGAATCTCAGCTAATTGTACTTGGATAGATTGATGGGACTTATATAGATTGTGGGATTTTTTGGCCAGATTCACCGATTACTGGTTGTTTTTTAGGCAGAATTTGAGTCGGCCACATATTAGGATCACGTAGGCAAAATTCAAAGAGAAAGTGAAGCAAATTATAGGAATTTAAGAGCAGGTAGAAATCAGAAACATTGTAAAACTTGCTGATTTTACATGCATTGATTTTATTTTATTTTGAATGGTAATTTTACATGCATTGATGCCAAACTGATGCAATCCTAGCCTTCAGAATCACACTTTGGGCTCCCTATGCTTATGGATGGTAGGACAAGGAGTTGCGCCTTAGGTTCCTCAGATTCACACCAAGAGAGAGTATGGAGTCACACATGCCAAAGGGAGAGGAATAATCTTTCTCATGAAATAATGAAATAGGGAAAATTTTGTTCGGTGTGATTGCATATGCATATAGAAGAGAGATTTTGAAGTTCCTGCATGCTTTTGTCGGATGTTATATTTTATTTTCGCTTAATTTTAGCCTTCTTTTTTTCTCTTGAAAATGGTGACGATGTATTGTATTGCTCTAAGAACTGTACAATATTAGAGAAATATATTGACTCAAAAAACCCCACTATAAAGGGGAGAGCAAAAAGGAACCCCAAAAAGACGGGCACAACCCGAAACTAAAACCTGGAGCACCATCCCAAAAACTAAAACACAAGCAATTAAATAAAAGCAGTCAATGCAGTTTTGAAAACTCCCTCTTTGGCGAGTTTATCCGCTTCCTGGTTGGCCAATCTTTTAATGTGGTGAAAAGATACATTCAACTCCTGTGAAAGGTGGACCACCTCTTCAATGATATGAATAAGGTTCCAAGGAGGATTTGAAGATTGACTTGCCCACTGAATTACGCAATATGAATCTCCTTCAATAAGTAGCCGTTGAGGACTGAGTTTTGACACTTCACGGATACCAGTTCTAAAGGCCAATAATTTTGCTTTGTTGTTGGAACCAAAACTAGCTGGACCTGAGCCAGAGAGAAGAATGGTCCCTTCCGAATCTCGAACGACTGCGGGGTCGGGGTTTCCACAGGCACTACTATCAAAATTTAGCTTAAGAGCACTTGGAGGGGGAGGACACCATTTGGGTAGAACTCTATTTTGTATAGGGTGGGAAAAGTCCACTTCCTTCCAAGTTCCAATTATGAATAATGGAATTGATGGATATGCCTTTGAAAAGAGGAGTAAAGGATACCCAAGTAGCCGCTGAATGTTTAACTCTCCCCACTAGAATACTCACATCCGAAGACCTTCCTTCAAAGCACCTCAAGCTCCTCTCTTTTCAAATGGACTAAATGACCGCCAAGAAAGAGACATTACACATTGTTCTTCCCCTTCTGTACCCCACACCTAGCCTCCAGAACTCGAATAAGGAAGAAAGAGAGTTGGGGATGAGAGTAGAGATGTGAAACCAACCAAGTGTCAACCTCCATAGGTGTTGAGCTATTGGATATTTTAACAAGAAGTGATCCACTGATTCCTCATCCTCCAAGCACATAGGGCAAGCATTAACGATGATAAGTCCGCGGCGTCTAAGATTGTCCATTATTAGAATATGTCCAAGCAACACCGTCCAACGAAACGCCACTACCCTCGGGAGGGGCTTTGATACTCCAAAGACTACCCCAATTAATATACGTGACCACCCCTCTGGTCATTGATGCAAAAAACGATGCAACCAAGAATGTGCCATCTGTCATGGGCATCCAACTTCTTCTTTCTTTTTTTATTTTTATTTTTTTGGAATGGTACAAATTCCTCTATCTTTACCATCAGTAGGGATGAAAACTTCTCCAATCATAGTCAACAGAGAATGGAATTGAAATTCCTCCACCTCATTTAAGTTCCATCCGAAGATAGGCCCTCAGGTGATGCAATCTACTCTCTTCTCTATATAGTCAATAACTTTGGCTTCTTGATTACTAGCTCAATTGAACAATTCTGGAAAGGTAGATGCCAAAGGATGATCCCCCACCCACAGATCCTTCCAAAAATAGATTTTATCCCCTTTGCCCCGCCCACTTTGAATCTCACTTGCCTTAAAAAAGGCTCCTTAACAGTCAAGATCCCTACCATTAAAAAAAAAAAAGAAGAAGTCAGGATCCCTCTCCATAAAGCGGAGACTCGCGGGAGGGGATCTCAGGTTAGCCACCCATCTCTAGAAATGTCATATTTGCTAAAGATGACCTACTTCCACAAACTATGAGAATCATCCCCTATTCTCTTAGAAGTGCCAAGTTCATCTCTTTCAATGGCCTGATGCCTAGACCACCCTCCTTCTTTGGCTTGCAAACCTGTCATATTTTAGCCTATTCCTATCAAACTAATAGAAGAAACTAATTTTGACTTGGTCAACTTCTTTACCTGATGAATTTAATTTGCTAGCAAGTAGCAACTCGCTTTCCTTTCATGACTTTGGAATTTTAACAACAAAAGTTCCAAGTTAAGTCATTTCTTGTTCTGTCTAGGACTTTCCCACTAAATGAAAACTTTCCTAGCAAAAAAGGACTACCAATAATGATTAAAGATATTTGTTTGAAAACTATCTAACTTGACCCAAAACCCTCACATGCATGCACGCGCGCGCGCACACACGCGCACTACAAAAAGAAGAAAGAAAAAACTAATATATATGGAATTCATTGGTGATGGAATCCTATGGTTTTGACATGGGCCTTTGTTTGGATCTTCAAGCCTCAATCTGCTTCTACAATGGAGCTAAACATACTTGATCGAGAGAGGTAGCAACCTGTACATCTATCAGCATCCAATCTTCTCATAAATGAGGTTCAGTAAAAGTATAATGGGGAATTGTTCCAACACTTATAGGGCTGTAAGTGAGTCTGGTCGGACCTGAGACCCGAGTTGGGGAATACCATGGCCGGTTGAAGTTTAGACACATCAAATCAGGTTTGGATCTTGGGCCTAAGACCAAAGGGCTTGAATACTACAAGATGACCGCACTCAGACCTAATTGAGATTGCACTGTCCAGTACTAGTGGAAGGAGATTCAAGGAATGTTATCACATGGGCGGCGAGCTATAAAGAAAAATGGAGCTTCTTTTCTGTTCTTAATGAAATCAAGTTAGGGGCTTTACCTTCTGCCACATACCAAGGTAGGCAAACTTGAAGCAGATGAATTAGCTAGATCAGATATTGCAACTTGCAAGGGAGGATCAATGCTTTAAAAACTGAACTGGACAAACAGGCCAGTCTGACCTTTCTTAATTGGGCTGGCTACATGTTGTGGTTTAGTTTCTTTTCTTTTTAAAACTTATTTATTAAATACTTATATTGTCCTGACAATGCCATGGTTCTACTGGATTGAACCAGCTGTTGGACAAGGTTCGACCAAACGTTAGCCTCAACTGCTTCGATCTCAGGTCTAGCTTTTAGAACATTGGGGAGGATCTCACAATTATGATTGGAACCATCTTGTAGCTGATTTTTTTTTATTACTCTTTATCGGTATACTACATGAATCCATTTCTTTAATGTGTTTGTGCATGTGCACATATTTCTGTTAGCTCTCATGATTAATTATAGTGGGATCCTTGTCTGGTGTGCATCCTAGGATTGGACCTGGACAAGATCCGAACATGACCTGTTTACAGGCTTACCTAAATAGGACTTTTGTCATATATAATGGATTAATGGTCTCTGGCATTACTATTTACAAATTTTAAGGCCATTTTAAAAAAATTATGCTTCTGTAAAATATGATAGTATACTTTCTTTTAATACAGCTTTGTCTAATACTGCAATGTGTCTTGTTTCAATTAACACAATTACAGATACCTATAAACAATTTTGACATCATTAGTCACTGATGCTTTCACTTATATGCTGCAGATATTAAAAATCTTGAAACACAGCAGTGTCAGGGGCCTTAGTGTTGCTGCTTTTGAGCTTGAAGTTGTTGGTTACACTATTGCTCTATCATATTGTCTTCACAAAGGGCTTCCTTTTTCAGCTTATGGGGAGTTACTTTTTCTTTTAGTCCAAGGCATGGCTGCGAATGTGAAAAGCTATTAGACATTTTCCTTTAATTGATTATGCTGAACATTTTCTCATTATTTTAAATCACTCACATGATGTTGCATTTTTGAGGTTCCTTATGTCCTGACTAGCTTTTTATTTGTTTGTCCGCAACAGCTATAATCTTGGTTGCTATCATTTACTATTATTCCCAGCCTCTGACAGCCAAAACATGGATCAGGCCAGCATTGTATCCTATGTACTTGCTCCCAATAGTGTTAGTTACTAGAATTTGAAGATAGAGTTTCCAATAGTATATAGTAGACATATTTGTAAGAAATTGTCAGTTCTTTCTTTAATAACGATTTGTCAGATATTGTGCTATAGCACCAACTATTTTAGGTGGTCGGATTGATCCAGTTCTTTTTGAAACATTATATGTAAGTTGCACCTCCTGCAATCTATTTTTTCTACCAGGCAATTTAATGGTCTCTCTGTTGCATGAGAAATATCAAAATGCGTAAGGAGGTCTAGAAATCAAAAGATGTTGGCTTCTTCTGAAGAAAAATCCTGAATGGTTGGTGATTATCATCCCCCCAAAGGAGTAAATCCGGGTTTGAATTGACTTCCAGGATTTGTACCAAGTCTGCCCAGATGATGAAATTCCTTTGCTCATGCCAAAATCACGATTGACAATACTTTCGATCACAAAAGGATGTATTTCATGGATGGGTTCTCTGGGTTGGACAAGATCAAAATTCTCCTGGAAGATGAACAGCCACGGCTTTCAGGACACCATTCAATCTTACTGTCAACAAATGTAGTCATGTAGCATGTGAATTTCACAGCACCCAAAAGTAGTGTTCCCTTGTTCAAAAATGTATTTTAGTGTGATATTAGTTTATTACCATGCAGTTTTACTAGATTTCAGGCTCATCTTACACTAATTATTTACTACAGGCTTCCCAGCATGCAATTTTTTTCTTTGCAAGGGTTCCACAAATATGGAAGAACTTCACTGTAAGTTGGAAGATTTATTTGCATTCACTGAAAAATAAGTATGGAAATATCTTCAGTGGAATACAATACAGTTTGGTTCATTATACATCTCTTATACTGTACAGGTTTTGTAACATCTTCTCTGATTATTTTTGTGTGTGTCTATACCCAAATCAGGTCCACTATTGTAATGACTGTATATACTATATATAAATAATAATACATTATATATGGGTGTGGCATTGGGTATTTGGGTCCTTGGATATGAAATCCATGGACCTGAACCCAAACCTGAATTTTATTTGGGTCTATGCAGTGGGTCCAAACCTGAATGGCTCAAAATAGTGGACCCATGCCCAAAATTTCCTACTTGAGTCCTCATATTTGAGGGTACGGGTATCCATTTTCATCCCAACCATCAAGCCACTTGGTCTATCTTAGGTTCTAACATATAATCTTGGTTGGATTTTTAACCCCCTGACCTTTGTTTTAGTAGATTTCTCTGACTTGGTATTGGGCTATACGACCTATCTATACCTGGCAAATAATTGAAAGCCCTGATGTTCCACTCAATGTCATAAGAAAATTTGATATTATTTCTCTGGATAATATGACCCAATCGTCATATTATTTAAGGGTGTTTGAACCAGCTCAATAAGAGAACAGTAGGTTAGTGGATAGTGTTTTTATACTGATGGATGGATTAATGATAAATTCATTTCTGATTTTTACTGAAATGCTTGCGTTCAATGCCTTATCTGCTTTGCATTATTAAACCATTAACAACTTGTTAGCTGGTACAATATTAGCCTACCTGTTTCTAGCCAGCTCCGCAAGGTCCATATGATTGTGGTTCCCCTAAAGAAGGGGGTCTGTCGGGGTCTCCATAGGCACCTAGGTTTGCAATGTATAGAATTACATGAGTCCCACAGTGGCAGCAGACAACTCCAGAGCCTGGGCTTAAGTCAAATCCCGCCTTAACTCAACATGACGCATTTTAGAGCCGTGTGGCACCATTTCTCGTAAGAACTCCGGAGTTAAGCGTGCTCGGGCCGAAGTAGTACCGGGATTAGTGGTTGCCCTGGAAGTCCTTACGCACGCATGTGGGCCACAACAGACAATATCATGCTGAGTTGGGCGGGGCTGTGATAGTTGGTATCAAAGTGGATGATGGCTCTGTCTCCCGGTGCAGGAGAGTGTAAGATTCATACGATTGTGACCCCCCTGAAGAAGGACGTCTGTCGAGGTGTCCATAGGCACATGATTTTGCAATGTATAAGAGTTACATGAGTCCCACATCGGAAGCAGACAACTCAGGAGCCTAAGCTTAGAAGTCAAACCCCGTCTTAACTCAACGTGACGCATTTTAAAGCCGTGCCCAGAGAACTCAGGAGTTAAGTGTGCTCAAGCGGGAGCTGTACTAGGATGGGCGATTGCGTGGATAGTCCTTGCGCGCGCACGTGGGTCAAAGCGAACAATATCATGCTGAGTTGAGCGGGGTGACGCAGCCAAGATCCGTGATTGGGATGATAGATCAATCTCCCGAAAGATTGATTGAATCCAAGAGGATTCCAGCCACTAGGGCACAAACGAAACCATGAAACAATCCAAAACTCATGTGAGCAACTCAGAGAAATCTGTTTATTAATTGAAAGCATACCTATTACAATAGAGGGCTTCTCTATTTATAATGTAGTAAGACTACTAAAACTGTAAATTATAATAGAAATAGAAAACTACTAATTCTTATCAACTAACAAAATAAGCAACAATTCTGAATCAATCCTAAGATAAATTTAGAATAATTCCAGCCAATTTGGGCCTGTGGGCTACTGTACCCAAAGGGCTGGGTTGGATGGCTGGGCCCATTATGTGGGGCTAGGGCCTCTTTTGGACTTTCGTACTGCATCAACTCTCCCCGGCTTGAAAGAACTTGACTCCGGTGAGTTAATCGCTTGTTAGTGCTTATAAAGATTTGGATTCAGACGCTGGAAGTCGGTAGCAGTAATCCAGGTAGCATTAGAGACGGGCTGGTTTTGCCAACGAAGAAGGAACTTTTGAAATCCTCTGCGACGAGTAGAAACAATTTGATCATTAAGAATATGAATGATTTTATCAGGTGGTAGCAGAGCAGCCAGCAACATAATGATTTGCTCATCAGAATCGTCCTCATTATCATGCCCACGATAGAGAGTGAGATCGGTAACATTGAATGTGGGGCTGATACCAATATCAGATGGCAACTCGGGAGTATCTAGATAGGAACTGAGCTTCTTCAACACTTTGAATGGACCTGTATTTCTCGGATGTAACTTTTTGTTTGGCCTGGCGGTAACCTTTCCGGATGAATACGGACCATAACCATGTCTCCTTTGGAAAACTCTTGGAAACGACGACGTTTGCCGGCATTAGCCTTGTAACTGTCATTGCTAGCTGCAATATGTCGTTGAACTTCATCATGTATTTGTTGCATGTGTTTAATGAAGTTATTAGCTTCAACACAAGGGCATGCTTCGAGAAGCAAGGGGACATGATCAATAGGCACGCGCAATCGAACACTTGTGACTACTTCAAAGGGTGAGATGCCTATGGACCGATTAACTGAATTGTTGTAAACAAATTCAGCCATAGGTAGAATCTGATCCCATGTTGCGATATGATCACGTACATGGCATCGTAACATTTGTCCAAGGCTTCTATTTACAACTTCAGTTTGTCCATCAGTTTGCGGATGGTAAGCAGTAGAGAAATGAAGCTTTGTCTTGGCTGTCATCCACAAAGTCTTCCAAAAGTAACTCATAAATTTGGTGTCGCGATCTGAAACGATTGTTTTGGGGAGGCCATGAGGACAGACAACTTCTTTGAGGAATAGTTGAGTTACCTTGTAAGCATCTGATGTGGTGTTGCATGGAATGAAATGTGCCACTTAGAAAAATGATCAACAACAACAAAGATGGAATTAACTCTCCGTGCATTCGTTGGAAGTCCTAATACAAAATTCATGTTGATATTTTCCCATGGTGCATTAGGAATAGGCAGTGGCTAATATAAACCTGTATTTTTCTTGGTACCTTTAGCCAATTGACAGGTGCGACATCTGTCACATATGCTGATAACATTAACTCTCTTGCGTGGCCAATAAAAACGATCATCCATGAGAGCGAGTGTCTTGTCACGTCCCAAATGACCACTACAACCTCCTGAATGCTATTCACGAACACCATGTTCTTGAATCGAAGTAGCAAGGAGGCAAAGTTTGTTACCTCGGAATAGAAATCTATCATGTACGCTGTAATGAGGGTGCTTGTCCTTGTTGCCATTAAGAAAATCTGCATAGATTGTGCCGAAATCCTTCTCATTTGTTTACTCCTGCCTTATTTGCTCAAAACCTGTTACAGTGATTGCAATAGTATTGAGGAGATGTTTCCGACGACTTAAAGCATCAACTACCAGATACTCTTTTCTAGCTTTATGACGGAGACTCAATGTGAATTGTTGAAGGTAAGAGCTCCATTTAATTTGACGTTCACTGACATGCTGTTCTGACTGTATATGCTTCAATGCCTCGTGATCAGAATATAAGACAAAGTTGTTTCCAACCAAGTAATGACACGCCCATGTCGCAATGCTTGCACAACGGCGTAGAATTCAAGATCATAAATAGAATATTTGCGTTTGGCATCGGGGAGCTTCTCGCTAAAAAATGCAATTGGGTGACCTTCTTGGCTAAGAACTCCTCCAATGCCTATCTGAGAAGCATCACAAGCAACTTCAAAGACTTTGTTAAAATCTGGAAGTCGTAGGACAGGGGCTTCTGTGATATTGCGCTTTATATCTCCAAATGTTCTAGTTGCCACACTTTTCCATTGAAATTCACCCCGTTTCATACAATCAGTGATGAGAGCCATAATACTGCTGAAATCTCGAATGAACCTTTTATAGAAAGTAGCGAGTCTGTGAAAACTACGAACTTCAGTGAGAGTTGTCGGAATAGGCCAATCGAGGATAGCTTGAATCTTGGATGGGTCCATTGCAATACCTTTAGAAGAGACAACAAAGCCAAGGAAAATCACATAATTGCTTATAAAAATACACTTCTTCATAGTAGCATGGAAGTGTTCCTGGTGAAGCAGTTGAAATATGCTCAGTGATCAAGATGCTCCCTTTTGGATTTGCTGTAAATCAAGATATCATCGAAGTAGACAACAACGAACTGTCCAATAAATGGTTTCAGCAATTGATTCATAACATGCATGAATGTGCTGGGAGCATTAGAAAGACCAAAAGGCATAACCAGCCATTCATAAAGACCATCTTTAGTTTTAAAGGTTGTCTTCCATTCATCACCTGGCCCAATTCTGATTTGATGATAACCACTGCGAAGATCAATCTTAGAAAAAACAGAAGCACTAGTCATAAGATCAAGCATATCATCAAGTCTAGGGATAGGGAAGCGATACTTTACAGTGATTTTATTGACGGCACTACTATCCATGCACAGACGCTAGCTTCCATCCTTCTTTGGTGTGAGGGCTTTGGATACGGCACATGGACTTAGGCTTTCCCGAATATATCCCTGTTGTAACAAATCATCAACTTGTTGCTTGAGTTCAGCATGTTCAGAAGGGCTCATCCGATAAGCACGAAGATTAGGGAGAGATGCTCCAGGAGTTAAATCTATTACATGCTGGATGTCTTGCATTGGCGGCAATTCATTTGGAAGCTCATCAGGAATTAAATCAAAAAATTCATTGAGCAATGGTTGTACCTCTTGGGGTTGGGCGTAAGGGTCTCGATTGGGGAAATTGGGTTCGGCTGGGGGGCTGTGGGTTTCTTTTTTTTGGTGACAGGATGGGCTAGAATTGGGGTTTTGGTGTTCGTCAGGGGCGGAGAGTGGATCGGCTGGGGTGAGAGTGGACAGGATGATGGGTTTGGTCAGAATGGGGGATGAATGGATGATGTTTGTGGCAAGAGATGACGGTGGGTGGGTGGAAGGGATCGGAATTCTGGGAAAGACAGAGTCTCTCCGGCGCGATCGCTCTTCGGCTTTGATACTAATTGATGCAACCAAGATCCGTGATCGAGTTGATAGATCATTCTCCCAAAGGATTGATCGAATCCAAGAGGATTTCAGCCACTAGGGCACAAACGAAACCATGAAAGAATCCCAAACGAACGTGAGCATACCTATTACAATAGAGGGCTTCTCTATTTATAATGTATTAAGACTACTAAAACAGTAAACTATAATAGAAATAGAAAACTACTAATTCTCATCAACTAACAGAATAAGCAACAATTCCTAATCAATCATACGATAAATTTAGAATAATTCCACAGTAACTTTCTCAGCCAATTTGGGCCTGTGGGCTGCACCCAAAGGGCTGGGTTGGATGGCTGGGCCCAGTGCCTCTTTTGGAATTCTGTACTGCATCACAGGGTTGTGACAAACTCTTTTGAAAATATTAGATCAGAGGAATCTACAGCATCATACAATGCTAGTGACAGCTATGAGCTATCGAACTTTTGCACGTTCAACGATTGCTTATGCAACATCTCGTCCCTTGATATAAATTCATTCTTTTTATATGTTCTATGCTTTAAATTCATGTTGGTCATAAAACAAATAAGAATTTTGTGCCAACATAGTTGGTACAAGGCTTCGAGGATGATGATGATGGTGGTGGTGATGCTTTTTTTTTTTTTAATGCTTAAAATTATGTGTTATGAGGATCTATTAAGCACTTGTCTGACTCAGGTTGGCCAAATATCTTGAAGTGCTGATAGTGGATTCTGTCAATAATGTTTTTAAATACCTTTAAGAAGTGACTTGCTAATGCGTTTAAGTATTCTTTAATGCGCAGAACAAAAGCACTGGGGAGCTCAGTTTTTTAACATTTTTTATGAACTTTTGCGGTTCTCTTGGTGAGTTTCTATTCCATTGGTGGTTGCATTTCTTTACATGAATTGAATATTTTTTTGCTTATTCATCGTTTTGTAGATCTAGGGACTTTGTCTAACTTGTTGCTTTGTATTTCAGTAAGGGTCTTCACTAGCATCCAGGAAAATGCTCCCCAAAGTGGTATCCTCATATCACCATCACTCTTGTCCCAACTATGTTGGGGTCCGCCACATGAATTCTGTTTTGTTCATTGAGAATCTGATGTCATGCATACGCTATTAAATCTCATGCCTTGTATGCATTACACTTTATTTTTATCCTAGTTCCATCAGTTGCATGATACCTTGTTTGCAACCTGTCTCATTGGACAAGTAGCCAGTCTCAATCATTGTCTAGATGACCATTCAGTTAGCCTATATTTCCTAGGTGCCCATGCTACTATGGCATGCATCAGATGTGCCTAAGCATATGCATGGTGCCCATTTGTTGGTTTTTTTAAATGAACTCATTAATTGATTTGGATGGTGCATCTTTTATGGTGGCCTGTGAATGATGGAATGGGCCATTCAACTTATGTTTTTAAATTGCATTCGAGTATGGACTAAGGAAGTATCTTTTCTCCTTTTAAAGTACAGTATCACAAGCCATACTATATAACCTCAGTTTGTGTTGAGCATGGTTGGAATATGTTCGGTGTTGCAACCTTGTGATTGGAGTTCAAGTCATCTCATCTTTTTAACAACAACAACAACAACAATAATAATAATATATATATTTTTTTGAAAGATAAGTTGGTCTTTCATTTTCTCTAATGATCAAAATTTACACATGGATAGCTTTCAAATCGAAAGTATCCAATGGGCATACCCCGTTCAAACAAGATTACAAAAAATAGCCCACATCCCAGACATGGGAAAACCAAAAAAGAAAAAGCCCACATCCCGGGCACAGGAAATCAAAATATGAGTAGCCCACATCTCTGCCTCAACTCTATTGACCACCAATCATATTCAGTTCTGTCGAGGTGAAGTGAGCTGGGATCAAAGCGACCCTTTTGATTTGCTTACTGAGAGTTATAGCATGTGGAGAAATAGGGCCATAGAATATACTAGAAAAACGCAGTAAAATTGTCTCCACTTTCCTTACATCAAATCGATGTTTCCAATCTGACATAGATGGATTTCTTATATTTTTTATAAGGAGACTTTCCATCTCTAAATGGATCACATCGAGATCAGCTGGAATCAGTTGAATCAATGATTTCACTCACCCCTTGGCATATTTTATCATCGGGAACAATGTGAGCAAATTCTGCATGGCCCTCTGGGTCCCAAATAATAATAATTCATCAATGCTGTATTTACAACAGGAAAGTCTTAAGTAGAAGCAGTGAGCAAGAGTCATAGTGCTCTAGTCTTGCTTAAGCATTTTCTACTGAACCCAAAAAAAAAAAAGGCATTTTTGTTGAAGATAGGTGGAAAGTTCATTAGAAGATCCTATTTGCAGATAAACAACAAAAAATTGTGATTGTTCATCAATATTGCATATGCTAATAATTCAAAGGTGGTTATCTCGTAAGTAATGTCCCTTCCTTTTTCAGCCAGAATGTCCTTTAAATCTAGAGAAAGGTGATCTCGAAACAACCTATTATTTAGCTGATCAAGAATGAAGGGATCAGACCACATACACACGGTGGATCATTGACTGGTGCGAACTTGTCCTATACAATTAAGTTGAAAAACCAACCAGAAGTGGGATAACTGGACCCATACAATTGACTGGAACTGTTGATATGCAGGTTTGCATGCATACTCGTGGCAACCTCTCCTTTCCAATTTCCCATTCCAAGTCAAAACTCCCTTCCCAATCGTATTCGGCAGGGGTTCTTTTCTCTCCTTCGCAGTCTATTCATTTCTCACACTATAAGAAAGGAAAAAAAAAAAAAAATCCACACTTTGAAGAATGGGTTTGTTTTCCTTCTGCTAAATCCTGAACCTAAACCTGAACAATCAGATCATCATACATCAACTAAATCCTTCCAATCAAAAGATGCTGATGCATGGACCGGATCTTGTTTTCCTTCTGCTTCTCTCATTTAGTTTTTTTGCATCATTTGGATGTGGAGCAACTCTACTTCCTGATGAGGAAAGTAAGATATAGTCACCTGATGTCCCTTTATTTAGTCTTTCGCGTCTTTCAGGATATACTCATCTTTTATGCTTTAAATTTTTTTAGCATGGCTGTTGTTTGCTCAGGATAGTATCATTGTGTACCATGTACACATTGCATTCCTTTAAATAGAAGTTAAGTTGATGGAGGCCAATGAGATAGAAGGCATGCCACATGGTAAATGGTGCTAGTTGATACTTTTTTTTTTATACATGTTTATACTGTAGGTTACTGTAAAAAATGTACTGCACGACACCCATCACTCCTAGTTGCTGTGTATTGCTAATGCTAATGTTGCCCGTGGGGGAGCATTGAGTTGCATCTGCTTTTCCACGAAAAAGAAAATATTTTTTTCCCTGAGTGACAATGGTCATGCCCAAATGCAATGCAGCATATATCATAAGTCATGAACAACATGGTTCTCACAGTTTCGGTTCTTAATGTGTTTCATGGCATGGTATATAGTATCATAACAAATCCATTTCAGACTCTGTTGTCTCATATTATGATATATTAAATTGACATGTATTTGTTTGTCTTGATTCCAATGCTGCATGTTATCATTGAACTTTACAAGACAAAGGGGATTCGGATTGTGATGTTTTTCATTATTGTGTTTTGATTATTATTATTATTATTATTATTATTATTATTATTATTATTATTATTTCACATTGAATATGTGTAGTGGTTCCCTTAACTCATCCGAAGTGATTTTGGGCTCCCTGATTGGCATCATGACAAATGGCACACTCCTGAGTCAGATCCTTCTATACCAAAAGCCACCTAGGAAGACAGATAAGAAAGTACAGTAACACATTGACCTATTTATGGACATAACTTTGTATCAATGCTAGGTTTAATCAGAGTTGCAAGGAAGCTGCAATGGCTATGGCTAGGCAAAGGTAACACCATTAGGTTTTCTTTCCATGTAATGAAGTACACATACATTTTGTAATGCTTTACAGAAACAGTTGCGGTGCAATTATTGATACAAAGTGAATTAGATATTACTTTTTTGCTGCTGGAATATTCTGTTATTTCAATGCTTTATCTTGAGTTTGCCTTCTGATGGAACTACCAATCTTGTTGCTTTAAGTTGGAAGAAGGGATTCCATCTTAGTTGGGTTTCTTTTTTCAGAAATATGAAGTTTGTATAATTCTTTGGTCAAAATGAAGTTACATTTTTTGACCTCGCAACCATGCAGGTGGGTCCTGCTAACCTGTTGTAATATAAGCCATTGATTTTATGGCCACATCTCAGAATGGACAATGCACATTATATCCTGAAAGGGGTATTGGCAAATGCCCAAGTGGAGCCATGACTCATGAGCGAGATTAACATTTGAACCACTTGCAATATTATCAAGCTGCTGTTACTGCATCTAGAAACGGCTCAGTTAGGTCTGTGTGCCTTGACTGTAAATAAAATAGTGTGAGAATTGTCAGTGTCACAAGTCTATTTCCTGATGAGTACAGTTACCGCACACTTGACAAAATTCAGAGTTCACAACTGGTACTCTGATTGTAAAATACAAGAAAACTGTCAGAAAATAAAGCATGGTCCTCTTTAGAATCTCTCTGTATCTGCAAACCAGTGATTAAATAAATGCTTTCTGATTTGATTTCAACCCAAAACTTGAAGACCCACATGAAAATCCCACCTGGAAAGAAAAGATTCCAAACATTAAAATCAAAGCTAATAAAAGTTAAAGACTGTTGCAAAGCACAATCCCATAGCTGATTTAATCCTTAGTTTCCTTATTATCCAAGAAAATGCATACTAGAGGAATTTTGTATATTTGTGAGTTAGTCATTTCAAAAGAATATATTCTATCTTAAATGATAGCCTACTGAGGTTTGAATGCCTGAAGATGAGGAGCTTAAACGGTTTCTGGTTGAGCAGCTAGATTGCAGGTGGATAGGCCCACATTTGGGCTTTAACACTCCATTAAAAGAGCCTTTCTGAAGAGTATCAAGTTGCTTATTGACGTAGATATGCTGTGCCTTTGAATTTGGGCCGTCTAATCAACATTGTACGCATCCTTGTTCCCACATTTTTCTTTTTGGGCGCTTTCCAATAGAGTCCCATGACATGGACTGCAATTGCCTTTTAGACAGAAACTTTGCTATGATGATAGGGGATGTTTGTCCTGCATCTTGGTGTTTCTGTCATAAATTCTCAGTTTAAAACAGGAATTTTAAACCCTTGGTTGCATTGGGGAGATAACTTATAGAGACCTAAAATTCAAATAGTGGCCTCACTCTACTTCCTAGTTGATCCGTCCTTGCAAATCACTGATTTTGATCTGTAGTTCTAAATTGTATCTTTTGATCAGGCAAAGGACGTAGCTGAAAAAAGATTTTCCTTCAGATTCTTTATGAAACTGGAAATCCATACAGTATCTCCATCGACGGTATGCAAACTTGAACAGGATCCAAAAGTAGTCACATTAGCAGGTCTAAACTTTCATCATTTTGAATTTGGGCTTGGGTTCTTCCAGAATAGATATCTTCAATCTCGAGGAACCTCTATCGATTTTGAGACGCATAATTTAAAACCCCATTTGATCCCAAAACTATAATTCTACCAGCTTGTCGCCGAATTTCAAGACCAGTTGCAAAGATTGGATTGTTATTGCCACCGCACAAAAACCACTTCCATATAGTTTCATACATTGCTTTTAGCTGTCTAATCCAAGGCAATGATTGTAAGCATCAATTGATTTATAGTATAACTTTCTATTTCAATAGCTTATTCTGCAACGAGCAGCGGAACATGTGAGCTCATATCACTAATCCCAGCTCATAAGTTCTGGCTGCTAGCAGGAGACCATTTCTCCTTTTTAAAACCCTTGGAAGTTATATCATGGATAAGAACAATTTGTGGAGTCGGAGTTCAGCATGGCTGACCACGAGAAAATTTTTTTTTTTTTCCTTTTCTTTAGCTTTGAATTGGATATAGATCGGAATGGAGAAACAGAATTCATATAGCAGACCCAACATAGTTGGGCAAATAATAAAATAAAATTTCAAGCAATGAACAATGATGATGCCATTACTAGAGTGCCGAAAAATAAATAAAAAAATAAAAAAAGACACTGGAGTGATGCATATTCAATACAGCATTCCACAAGTACAACACATTGCAGTTTGTATACAATGCAGGAAATGCCTAGAGGATTTAATCTGGTTTTTTAATGTACATAGAAACATGTGGGCACTGAAGGATTCCATTTTGGGTGTGGCTTACGGTTAATGATCATCAGATTCAGATTTAGAAGGGTAAGATCTGGAAATACAAGGCATTAACCAACTATCAGTTCCGGAAGACAACTGATAGGATGGAAGAAAGAAAAGTTAAAAAGAAAGATATCTTCATTCAATTTCAAAACTGAAATGCTCTCTACGAAGCAGTGCTGGGTTTTACTATGCCATGGAGCTTCCATCCACCGAGACCCACTGAGGAAAAGGCCTGCATCATAAAGAACGAATGGGATTAAGACCTCTCTCTCTCTCTCAAACATGGTGCATAATAAAAGAATGAACTTGCCCATTTAAGTCTGAAACCATTTTATCAGGACCTGTTTTGTTTAACCTGTACTTGAATCCAAGGATTTCATATGCAATGCCTCTCTCCCCTTTCAAGATGGCTTAAGCAAGATCTTTCTATTGAAGATGCAAGAACACAAAGGACTGCAAATGAAGATCCACAAGGGGCTATCAAATAATTTCACCTTTGACACAAGAAATGATTTGCCACCCATCAACAAATACAGGGGCTCTTTAATACTTTACCATAAATTTCTAGGATTTCAATAAGAAGCCATCAGGCTACACATGCCCTGGTTGTTATGTAGAAGCCACAATAATTTGACAAATTCATTTTCATAAAGTCAAGAGTATTAAAGACATCTCACGAACTCACTCCAGTGTGATTTTTTTTTTCTTTTTTTTAACCAGTGCAGTGAGTTTTCTCCTCTGTTTCCTTCTCTTTTCTTTCAGTTCTTTTTGTTGGTAAGCTGATTTCTGGCCCCTCCGGTTGGTAGACGTGACGTGCATGACTGTACATGGGCCAGGGTTTAGCAAGGAAAATATGGAATTTTGAATGGACCTGACCTAAAGGCCCAGCTCAATCAGTACCAAAATCTAGGCCTGAACCCAACTCATGTACAACCCTACTTAAAAATATCAACATTTATATGTGGGAAATAACAAAAACTAATTTCATATCACATATTTTAATTAACATGGGAGAGGACAGTGAGGAATAAAATTACTTTGCTCAGGATGAGCAGCATGCAAAATAGCGTTTCCAAGATGAAGCGTGAGCAGTTTGGAAACTGGCAAAACTAGTACAGACTACAGACCATCTATTTAACTATAGTTTTAAACACACAATTTCAAACACTATACTCTTCATGGCCAATTGTTATTTAACGGTACATACTATGTTATATTAGTAAATCCAATGTAGAGTTTGGAGCATTCTACACTACTGGAATTCACATTAGGTGTGACGAAAAACCATCCATTCCTCCCAAATATTTAAACTAACTGTGATTTTCACTATACAAAAACAAAGTCTAAAATCGTAACAAAATGCACTGGATCTAATTTACTGAATGGATGAATTAACTGCTCTATCCCTAACAAAACCAATCACACAAAAAATTTACCCTTTTTTTATAAAAAAAAAAAAAAAAAAACTCTGAATAGAAACTTATTCAAAAGAAATGATGAATTAATCTCCAACATCCATTTTTTTTATAAAGAAAACAAAAAATATTAAGAAGAAGGAAGAATACAGATCTGAACAACATCAAAATTTTAAAATATAAAAATGAAAATCAAAGGAACCTACTACCATCAAATATACAAGGAAAAAAAAAAAAAAACAGTCCCTAACCGAAACACATAAACCCCTTCGCATCCAAAACCTTCATTATCACAACCCAAAACCATTCATAGGGAAGAAAGGGGAATCGAGAGAGAGTACCCCCTCAAAGGCAGCTAGACAGTCGTCTTTCCTTTGAATTGGAGGTCCAATTTGATCGTTTTCCTTATCCTTCTCATCTTTCCCTTCTCCTTTTCCCCTTTCCTAAGAAACAAAAGGTGGATAGGCCGTCCGTCCTTTTGAATTTCCAGGTTCCCTTCTTGTGTGTACTTTTTGTTTGGCAGACCTTTTGCTTTTCATTTTGTTGTCATGGGAGTCCCACTTTTGTTTTTTTCTTTTTTTTTACACGCCACTCGAGTTGAGCAGGGACCATAACATCTACTTAAGCGCAAGCGAGGCCATCCCACTCGAGTTGAGCGGACCATGACATCTACTTAAGCGTAAGCGAGGTCATCATATATCAAAGCCTTGTCCCAACTATGTTGGGTTAGTTATGTGAACTCTATTTCTCCGTTCCAATCTATCTTAGGCGAAATCCTCAGATAGGTTGCAGTTCTTCATATCTAACCTTACTATTTTCACTTGTGTCCTCTTATATTTCTCCCCTCATATATGCGTGTATCATCATCAAGCCTTGTCCCAACTTATATTGGGATTAGCTACAGGAAATCTATTTTGCCATTCCAGTCCATCCTGGGCCAAATTCTCTCTCTCTCTCTCTCTCTCTCTCTCTCTCTCTCTCTCTCATGTTTTAAGGCTATACATGGCCTGATTATAATCTGATAGAGGCTTGGAAATATTTAGGAGAAATTGGGTGGATTTAGTTAGCTAGGCTCTTCAATAAGATATTAAAGACAAAGAAAATACCGGATAAATGGTACCTATATACAAAAACAAAAGAGATATATAAAATTGTATCAACTATTGTGGGTATTAAACTTATGAGTCACATTATGAAACTATGGAAGAGTAATGTAGCAAAGATTTAGAAAAAAGACGAAGATATGAAACTATGGAAGAGTAATGTAGCAAAGATTTAGAAAAAAGAAGAAGATATCTGAAAATCAATTTGGTTTCATGCAAAGGAGGTCAACTATGGAAGTTATCTTCTCACTTAGGCAATTAATGATAAAAACTGAGCGAACAAAATAAATCTGCATATGGTATTCATCGATCTAGAGAAAGCTTACGATAGGATACCTAGAGATTCCATTTGGTGAGTTTTAAATAAAAGGAGTGTTCTAAGTTATTATATTGAAATCATTAAAGACATGTACGAGGAAGTGGTAACATGTATGAGATCTACTTATGCAGTGGCAGGTGAGTTTCCAGTGACCATAGGTTTACGTTAGGGGTCAGCCTCATGGCTGGATGAGTTAACTACTCATATTCAAAATGAGGTACCTTGGTGTAGGTTGTTTATTGATGATATAGTGCTGGTGGATAAACTGAGAGGCGTATGAGTGTAAAAATTGACAAATGGTGGGAGACTTTAAAATCCAAGGGCTTTAAAATAAGTTGTATAAAGATAAGAGTATATGAATTGAAATTTCAATAGGCATGTACAAAGAGCTGAAACTACAATGCAACAAAGAGATCCATTCCGATATCTTGGCTTGATATTTAATAATGATGAAGAGATTTAGGAAGATGTCAATCATAGGATAAAAGCGGCATGGTTGAAGTGGTGACTTGCTTATGGAGTGCTTTGTGATCAACACATACCAACAAGACTAAAGGGAAAACTTTACAGGACAACATTAAGCCAGTTATAAATTATAGAGTAGAATGTTGGCCAAGCAAGAAGTAACGCATGCACAAAATGAGTGTAGCGGAGATAAGAATATTGAGGTGGATGTGTGGTAAAACTAGAAAGGATAGAATTATAAATAAGCGCTTTCAAGAGCATTTAGGGGTAGTATCGATAGGTGATAAAATAAGATAAACCTGTTTGAGATGGTTTGAACATGTCCAACACAGGCCAACAACGGCACCAGGAAGGTAAATTTTCCCTATGTTGCAGGTTGATGTCCCACCAAGGGGAATGGTGGGCCAAAGAGGACATAGATGGAAATAGTAACAATGGTTATAAAAAAGTGCCACCTAACTGAGGATTTGGCTCGAGATAGATCAGAATGGAGAAACATAATTCATACAGCCGACCTCAACATAGTTGAGACAAGGCTTTGATGATAATGATGATGACTATGCACACCAGCTGTTGGGGCCTCATATATATGATATGATATGTCTAGAGTACCTAACCCCAACCACCCGAAAACCCCCCCATCCTGTTCGTGAAAAGAGAATTCAATCACTGTTCAAAGAAATAGAATGCATACATGATTCAAACTTGGGTCTAACATATTTAATTTCCAAATTCTCATATCTGTTTTGTTTGAACCTTCTTTTTCCTTTTAACCTATATCAATCAAACAGGTTAGGCACAGACATGCTAGGGGTTTTGCAATTGCTATATAACCTACCTACAACATGATGCAAAAAAGAATAACATTTTACATTTTTCTAGATTTTAAATGTTTTTAAGGGACAAAAAAAAAAAAAAAAAAAAAAAAAAAAAAAAAAAAAAAAAAAAAAAAAATCTTCAAACCACTACAAGAGATAATTCTTGTATACTTTGCCAATCAGTTTCCGGACCTGCCAATAAGCCATAGCCCTCGATACTACTACTTTAAACCGTGTAGATACGAATGGAACTGTGAGGACATATTCGTAAAAAAAAAATCAAAAGGAAAAAAAGGAAGGGAACTGTAAGATCTTAATACAAAAACAATTAATCTCGAATCATACATGCATTAGTTAGGATCATCAATTTGAGATGAGAAAAAATCACCGATCCAAAGTGGCACCATATAGAACATGGCCACTTCACATAACCCATATTGTATAGCAGATGCCAGTTTGTAACCTACCACTGCAGAATGCAAATACGCCAAAAGTTTACTAATACTCCAAAAAACTTGCTAAGCATCGACACAGTCAGGTTTATCTGTGTGATGGGCATAATCCATTACATATTCCAGATTTTTCTCATGTTTGGGCATCTAATGTAACTGGGTAGATATAAACAAGTAATTCTAAAAAACTTTATTAAACAGTTTGAGAATGCTACCTCATCCCAGGATTTACCAGTAGCTTCAAGTAGGGCAGCATTACATGTCTTCAATTCTATTGCTGCACCAGACAACATTGAAGCTGCCTCCTCCCAGCCCCTGTTATGTCCCATGCACCTGCAAACTATAACAAATTAAAAGGAAAAAAGAAAAGAAAAACTACAATCTGTTTTTTCTTTATCTTTTGGCATAATTTCTTATATAGTTCGTTTGATGAATGAAAAATGTATGGTGTTTTGACCATTGATACAGGCAGAGGTCATAATACAAAAAACACATCCATACACACATGCCCACATATGCACAGAGATGATTTATCCTAGACTGAAATAGATGCAAAATCTTATTTGACTAGTCACAGAGACTCTTGAGTGAAGCCCAAATGGGACAAACTCATCCACCCAATCAACCCTAATAATGCCTACATCTTTTTTTTCAAAATGTTTCAGTACCTTTTCTTGTTAAATTAATGATTTTAACCAGATTTTTCAAAAACTCACTTGCTGTAGGACAAACCCATGATTTGTGCGTCGACCAGCCTTTGGGCCCAGGCCATTCAGTTGTTTAGTTTATTTTTATTTAGAGTGTTTTATATTTACGTTAAGTTATTTAAGTGGATGTTTTAATCTCGGCTGTCAAAGTGTAGAGGATCAAGATCAGTTTTAGGGTTATTTCTTTTCCTATTTAAGCACTGTAATGTCTATTGGCTTCATTAGACGGTTAACGAAAAGAAATTGAGTGCTTTCTGCTCTCTCGAATCTTTCCAGTGAAAGAAATGGCGCGAAGCCTGAGAAATCCCAGGTGTAAAGCCCCTAATCCCTAATTTCTTCCATCTCTATCCTACCCGCCCCACATCAATCCTCGTTCCGCTGCATCACTGAAGATGTCAAGTATTTAATTCATTCAAAACAGTAAGACTGCGAACCAAGACCAATGATGATATTAAGAGACCCTCTCTTTTTTTTTATTTCCCCTCAGCATGAAAGAATTTCATTAAAACCAGGGAATACAAAAGAAAACACCAATCAGAAGATTGGATTACATAAAGTCTAAAAGCCATATATACCAAAGTAACCACAAGTTACATAGAAAAAGCAACTTTCCAACCCTTTCTTAGCCTAGGAGTCACTAAAACCATTAGCCAACTGCCCAACACATGAACTCACTTAAATAAAAAAAGACAACAAATGAACTCCACAAATTGATTTCATTTAAGAGAATTTGAAATTACCAAGGAACCATCACGAAAGAAGAGACCCAAGCAATATCATTCCTAAAATCACTATCCACAATTAACTTAACATGCAAAGAAGGTACAAAAATCCAGAGCGCATAGCCAACACTTCTATTTCATTTGGCATGCTTAGAGAACATCTCCAAGACATTACCATCACCATTACTGAGCACCCCTCCTGCACCCACTGGTCCTATGTTGCACCTTACGACAGTGTCAAAGGCTTCTTAGTAGCAAGGGCATCATGACAGTTCAAGTGATGGGACATGCACATGGTCAGCTGGACAGAAAGATCCAAATTGATCGACACTGATCATTAAGGGTTTGGAATTATCTAAAAGACTCCAGGGTGATCTTTAATGGTGTTGAAATTACAAAGGATCCACCACGAAAGAAGAGATCCAAGCAATATCATTCCTAAAATCACTATCCACAATTAACTTAACATGAAAAAGAAGGCACAAAAACCCAGAGCACAAAGCCAACAGTTCCATTTCATTTGGCATACTTAGAGAACATCACCAAGACATTGCCATCACCAGTAATGCGCACCTCTCCTGCACCCACTGGTCCTATGTTGCACCTTACAGAAGTGTCAAAGGCTTCTTAGAGTAGCAAGGGCATCATGACTATTCAAGTGGTGGGACATGCGCATGATCGGTTGGACGGAAAGATCCAAATTGATCGACACTGATCTTTAAGGGTTTGGAATTATCTAAAAGACTCCAGGGTGATCTTCAATGGTGTAGATGGTGTAGAAATATCTGGAGTTTTCTTCTGGTAGGTGGTAATTCACAAACACACATGACATGAATGTTGAAACATTGAGCACTGCCAACTCAAGTTTTTTTTAGTGGTGTCCCATCAAGTTGAGGGTTAAGATAATACTATTAAGCACAATCAAATTGTGCGACAGACCAATTAGGAAAACTAAATTGTGCCCCAGTGTACTAATTTGTTTAAAAATAAAAATAGAAAAAAAAGGCTTGCGGTCCTAGGACATTTTTGTACTGTATAAATGTGTGGAACTCTACTGTCCTTGTATTAAAAATGTACACAGTTAAGGTATCTATTCTAATAAAGCTGCACTGTTTGGGTCAAGTGGAAGTTCTTCAAGTAAGCCATAATGAAATAACAAACCTGATAAACACAGATGCTAGTTTTTAAATCAATGGAGTATACTATGTAACTAGGTCATCACATTGTTTTCGATAGAAAACAATAAATTAACAGTTGATGCAATAGTGAAAGGGCAACCCTTCACTGGTATGGACAATGAGATATTTTTTCTAGAGCAAAAAGATAAAACATGAAGTTAAAGAAAATAACCGCAGGTCTCACATCACTGTAAATATCTCGTCCCTTGAATATTCACAGATGGTTCGTTGAAGGTGTTCTGCAGTCTGCCCATCCATTGCAGCAATGGAGTAGAAGCTTGCTACAAAATGCACTTCAGCTTCCAAAAAGCCCGGCACATGCTCCTGCATGATTCGAAGCGTTTCCTTTGTTCGAGCAGCATCACTACATCAATGAATCATAGAGGAATTGTAAAGAAGGATGTGTATTTTGACTAAATAGTAATCACAAATTATTAATGCAAGTAGAAACTAGTGAATCAAACTTATAAGATCATAAAAACCACCAAGAAGCTTCAGTAATTTAGTCCCACCTCAGGTTCTGCACTCTGTTATTTGCAATAACACAAGAATGACAAAGAAGAATATTCTTAACTGGAAATGAAAGGAAGCCATTTTCGCATAAATTATAATTTACCACCGCATGCAATTTAATTTACTAACTACTAAGGAAATCCTAACCTAGATAAAATAAGTTCAGGCATCCAACCCATCTGTTGAAGCTGGTGAGAAATGTTTACAGCATCAATACGTCCAGCTTTACTTAGAGGGCGATCATGATCTGTTCAAAACAGAATCTGGTTATTAAATTCAAGTATCGAAAAGATAAATGAACATTGAAACTAATTCCTTCAGTTCCATTAGCAAATGAAAATTCTGACATGAAGGAATGGAAAAAAAAAAAAAGAGGGGAAAGAGAAAACAATGGAGGCATCTAATCTAACTACAGAAACCATTTATGTCATCTGTTTTTTGTTCTACGGCATCAGCATGATACCGAGATACTTCAAAATAGACAACAAATTGTACCATATTATATCCAACACTTCATTTTTTATGTGTAAAAGTAACGTCCCCGTTGTATCCATGGCATGTCTATCATATCCATCATGTTCTGGGTATCATGGCCATATTAGATAATCAGTTAGGGCAAGATGGAAGCAGTATAGTCCTTGCATGCATCATTCAGGACACCCAAAAGGAAAATGCCTTAACCATAAACTATCACACCAATTGCATAGTTTATGGCAGGCCATTTATGTCATTTTTTCAGTATGAACTTTTGCAAGATATCTCATTCACTCGCCAAGGTCATTATTCGCAAAAGAATGAAATGCCCTTTACTCACGATCTTATAAATGGCCATGCAAAATCAAAATGATTTGTGGGATAATGAGCCACAGCTGCTTTTGTTTTAGAAAGATTGAGAAATATGAATATTCCTATGCAAGTAAATGATCATGTTCCCTTTTCAAACTGTGAATGTTCATGATGTGTTAAAAGGTGCTTGGTGTTGCAACAGCGGGGGTCTAGGTTTATTTACAAAAAAAAAAGGGGGTTTCTAGGTTTGAATCATGTCACCATTTAAAAATTTTCTTCATAATATATGTTTAAAAAGAAAAAAAAAAACCCTAAAATATGAAATATAAAATCAGATCATTATCATTTTAGCCTCATTCTATCTATATTTGGGATCCACTTAGTGAATTGTATTTCTCCAACATCCTTATACAGAACTAAGTTCTCCACCATTCCACAATATAAGATAACTTCTAACTACTTGATTTCAATACTTTATTGACCTCCCCTTTTCCTATCACCTTGAACATGCAATACTTCAGTTCTTTGCATTCTCTGCTTCTTAGTCCTCTTGGCACATGCACAAATCATCTCAAACAATATCCCTTGATTTCTTCTTTAAAGTGGAGCCACTTGCAGATTTTTTTGCGTATATTCATTCCTTTTTATATCCTCTCTCTTTAATCCACACATTCACCTTAACATGAGTATCTTGTTGCACGTATTTATGTTCATTTACTATTTATTTGTTGGCCAGCATTCATCTATATAATAAAATAGGGCAACTAAAATCATATAGAAGTATCCCTTTAATTGAGGTGGCACTCAAAAATCATATAACATTCCACTAGCTTAGACACACTTTCCCCACCCTGCAAAAATCCTACTTACTATATCCTCATCAAGCCTTCTAATTTTTTCTACAATTGCCCTATCAGGTGTCAAAACATATGCCCATATGGCAACATAACTAATTGGTTTTCAATTTTGACAAGATCCTCCTCCTTAATCAAAACTGCTAAACTTGACTCTGTATGTCTTTATCTTTGTTTGGGTCATTTTATGAAAAATATGACTCCATAACTCTAAAGTGCTCCTACAAAGTTCTAAGCTTATCATTGTTTTAGGAAAAATAGCCTTTTCTAACAATTTAGATTGCATCATTTAAGAACACTATATACATTAAGTAGGATATTGACGCTTAAATGGATAATAACCAATTATAAGAAAAAGCTGACCAATCATAATCATTCCCTCATATTTGGGGTCATCTTTGTGATTCCTACTTTTAAACATAACCCCAATCTAGTATGTCCTTTCTCAATACTCCATTTAATGTAGTTAATTCTCTCTCTCTCTCTCTCTCTCTCTATATATATATATATATATATATATCTAGTTTCTTGAACATGTAAACTTTTATATGTTTTTAAGGGGCTGTTTTTGGTTTCCTCTGTATGTTCCCATACCATCTCAAAATATGTTCTAAATAAGAACTTCAAATGCAAATCAACTATAACGTGGAACTCATTTTCATCGCTAGTCTCCACACACTATGCTCACATGGTACTCCCCTTCATGCATCTTTATATAATCCTATTATATTCATCAGGTTTTTTTAAATGGAAACAAATTCGTTGCATTTATGGAAGTAATAAAACATATTAAATAAAAGAGATGGATACTGTTAGATAAACATGTACAAGTACTCCATCCCATAAAATAATATATTTATATGGAGGCATGGAATTTGTCTCACCATCTTTTACCTATCCAACCCATAGTTAGCCAAAGAACCTTCCACCTCATTTGCACTTCTCTTGGGATGGGTGAAAAGAAAGCAAAATCGACACACTCAGATCTTTAAGTATGTTCTCTATGTTAATAAATCAACCAAACACAACTCTCACTTTGTCAAACTAACCCACAACATTAAAGGAATTGCTTCCAATTTAGTTGAAAGTTAAAAGGGATATAGTGAAACTCCGAAACACCTCCCTGGTCGCCAAGAAGTTCATCTCATTTAAATCCTTGACGGGAAATGGCCGCGAAAAAGTATAAATTGCCTCCCCATTGTGATGGAAGTATGGAACTTTACCCCGCAATGCCAGCTGGACACTGCGTCCCTCTCGCCACCCCATAATATTCAAGATGAAAACCCATTAGGGGAAGCATTTCTTTCTTCAATGCTCGCCAAATAAACCTCATCATCACACAAACATAAGCCTTCTCTAAATTAATTAATAAAAAAAATCTGCATTTTTTTTTTTGTCTGCATCTTTCCAAGCTTATCCATGGGTTGTCTCAACCGGTCTCTCCAAAACCAGAAATAGCTATAGACTCTAGAAATGCAATCCTAAACGCCCTTCTGATTCTCAATATACTTCCAGAGACGTGCTTTCTTAATAATACATCAAATTTAACCCAAACACAACAGAGAAGTTGCTACCCAATCCCTCAATGACAATTAAGCCCCAGGTCCTAAATCCTAAACACCCAAATTACTTAATGATTCTTAGTTTTCTCCTCTGAATGAATCATCCTACAAGAAAAAAAAAAAACCCACAAATTAAATAGAGATTCCGAACACAAAACCAAGTTTCCAGAACCAAAATCAAAACCCTAACTCTAGAATTCCAGAACCTCTTCAAAACATTCATTCCTTAGCAAAAGTGAGGATGGAGAATCAACAACTAGAAACAAAAACACACACACACACACACAAAGGAAAGAAACTCGAGGGTTTTGGGGTTCAATTCACCTCTCAAATAAGGGTCCCCGGAGCTTTCCGCATGGCGAAGAAGGATCAGACGGCGAGATTTCTTCTCTGCGTTTTCTGAGAGTTCGCTTTCAACGGTCTCAACAACGAGAGATCGAGAAGAGAAATGTGTAATATTAGGGTTTCTGAGGGTTTTGAGAGAAGAAGAAGAAGAAAAAATGGATCTTTTGGAGAAGAGAAGAGGAGAAATGGCTGTATTGTTGGTGCAGTTGCAGAGGATTGCCGCCCTCATACTGTGTAGGAGTTTCTAGCTCTGTTGCATCAACAAGAAGCCTTCCTTACCGTGTATATAATTTTTATAGGGACCAGCATGAAGCCTGTGCATCCCACAGGTTTAAGTAATGAATAATATATTAAAACTAATATCCCATTCAAATAAATTTATTTATAATAAAATAATTAAAAAAACTTAAATCAAATTTTTTTTTTTATGAAAATCAATTATTTCATCGCTTAATCCACGTTAGCATATATAAAATAAAGGATTCATATGCATTTATGCTCATTTTGAATACTATATTTTAAAATAATCTTAATTTATAGAGTTGGAAGGCATCCATTCAAATTAGGTTATATCCACACAAATGAACCTAAGAAATATTTTATTGAAAATACACATATTTAGCTCATAAGACATCTTTTATTAAAAAGGCACATATTATGTACTTTTGAAAGGACACATCCACAAATAGGCCCCAATAAGCTGATGTGGCTTGTCTAAGGCTGGAATTGAGGATTTCTTTGCAACCAATATTCAGCTTTCAAGAGAAAGAATATTTAAAAAAAAAATTAATTTTCAATCTTAATTCAACGGTTTCACTAAGAAAAATTACCGTTTATATAATTTTTATAGGGATATTTTCGAAAAAAAATAATTTTAAATCTTAATTCAACAGTTTTATGAAGAAAAATTATAAAAAAAAAAAAAGAAAGAAAGAGAGTTGTTCGTGCATCTTTTTTTCTTTTTTATAACATCGTCAATCGGTTGATGATGTCATCAACTTCCATAATTGATGAACCTCGTGAAAAGGGCTGTTGTCTTTTATATATATATAATTCGCTAGATATCTTCTACATCAAAACCCTCAAAATTGAAAACCCCTATTCCTTCTTCTTCTTATTAAAATCACCCCAAGTTCAAAACCAATCTCCTATTCATCTACTATTCTTCACAAGATCAACCACCACCAAAACAGCCCCCCAAACAACCCCAACCCAATCCTTCTTCATCAATTCACCCAACATCCAAACATCCCTATCTCCAAAAAACCAGAAAATTACACTTATTCCCTTTTCTTCGCATACCATATCCAAACACCCCCATCTCAAAAAACCAGAAAATTGACCCCAAGCCCTCTTCTTTACATCCCATATTCAAACACCTTTATTTCCAAAAATAGAAAATAATCCTCATCTCTTCTTCACATCTCACACCTGAACATCCCAATTTACTCTTCTTCATAAATCACCTCATATTCGAACAACTCCATCACCATCATCATCGTCAAGTCCTTGTCTTAACTATATTAGGTTGGCTTTTGATAAATTTATTTTGTCCATTCTGATCTATCCAGAGCAAAATCCTCGGACAAGTTCCATTTTTCATATCTATCGCTCATTTTCATTCATGTCAACTTCGGCCTATTACTTTTCCCTAGTGGTTCATCAAACTGATGATCTTTAATTAACATAATCTTAATGGGATCTGTGCAATATATATAAATCTTGGAATAATACAATAAATATAATCGGAATATAAACATGACGAACCTCAATCTATGTAAATCACTTGATCAAGTGGTTATCTTTTTTGTTGGTAATTTACTATACTCCTCTTTTTCTATACGATATGCAAGTAAAGGATGAGATAATTATCAATGAGAAATATTCAAGTGTATCTATCCCTCACCATAGGATGAGGGACACTCCCCTTTTTGGAAAGTTTCAAATATAAAAGAGAATGACACTCCCCTTTTTGGAAAGTTTCAAGTACAAAAGAGAATCTTTTTAAAAAGTACAAGAGTGCTTTTGTACTTGAAACTTCCCAAAAAGGAGAGTGTCCCTCACCCTATAGTGAGGGATATATGCACTTGAATATCCCCCATTATCAATAGTTAAAAGTGAGAAATTATAACCCTAAAAACTTTATTCATAGGCTTTCTTAGACAATCCTTTTTTTTTTTTATATATATATATATATCATATAAACTCATATAGCAATAGGAAACTCTATTAGGTTAGCCACTTTTCTATATCATCAAAATACTCCATTAAGGAGTCTAAAGACCTAGAGTGTTAATTATCGAAGTGGGAGCCCACCTCATGGATGTGTGGTTATGTAGGCTACACTAAACCATAAGGGCATGTTTATTAGCATTGTAGAAATCCGGATCTACAAAGAAGCCCTTCCGCATTCCTTTTTTGTAGAATCAAGGAAACATCAATTCATTTTTACATTGGTCCTTGTAGAAAAGCAATTGCACACCCGCATAATCCACCTATGGATGTAAATGGGTCACTTCCAATTCAAGTCCATGGTGTATTTGAAACTGGAACCATTAATGAGAAGATGGATGTAGACACCTCATTTTGGCACCCCTATGGACAATTTTAATACTCATATTATTGAAGCCCCAATTTTTCCCCATTTGGACAATTTCGAATAAATAAATTAAAATCTTTATTATCATGCACATTTAAAAAGGAAAGTTGCATCATTATAGCCACCCCCGTTTTTTTATAGATCTCACCACCAACTATCATGTTTCGAGTCGGACCTCACTTTCATGATGATCTACTTTTAGTAAGCTTCTCGATGATATATGGATTTAAAAAGTCTGACGAGTGGATCAAAATCTACGAAACCTGGGTCCCAGTGATAATGGCTCGGACAAAGCACCCGCTGCAGTCCACCTTTTGGGCCCCAAACCTTTGATCCAGATCCATAGCCCAAACCCTAATCCAAGCCTAATTAAGCCTGTCCCGTCAACCTAGCCCAAGTCTCGAACCATCATAGCCTAAACCCATTCGGCCCAATTTAAGTCCAAACTCATCAGCCCATTCAACCTAGCCTAAACCTCAACCAAACCAACCCATTAGGCCAGCAAACCTGACCCCGAGCTTACCCTGACCCAGGCCCATGGCCCATGGCCCATGATCTAATGAGAGAGGAGAGTCCCAGATTTGAGGACTCTCACTCCCACTTATAAAATCCCTCCCTCGTCTCTATCTTGACCCATGCGCGGACTCATCCCCAGACCGGATCTTCATCTTCATCTTTGATCTCCATCCCTCTCAATCCCATCACGCCCCTCCTTCATATCCCCCACGCTCACTTATGCAGATCCCAGATCGCCCATCGCTGCTTATCTCCTTCATCTCAACCTCACCATCCCAGAACATCGACATCATCGACCCATCTCCCTCACACGTGCAGAACCCATCTCGGATCCCTCTTCATCACCTCCATCGCCCATCTCTCTCCGGATCTCATCGTCTCCCAGCCATCTGCGCCCATCACATCTCCTCTGCGTAAGACTCCCAAACACCCTCACGTAGCAGCCCCATCTCACGACCCCGCCATGCATCTCTCCCTTGCATCGCATCTCTCCATCCACTCCATAGCAGATGACTCCCTCAGGCATGGAAACCAACTCCTCAACCCATCATCTCTTCCCCATGGTGTAGGTCCATCACGAATCCAGCATCCATCTCCTCTCTCTCTCTCTCTCTCTTGGCCTCCCCATCTCCACTTCCATCTCCATCCCAAACTTCACCGCCCTACACCTTCATCACCATCTTCAGCTCGCACCGAAACCATTCAAAACAAGCCGCCAGCGCTGATCTCTCCCTCATCACCCTGCACAGAGACTTGCTCTCTTCCCCTGTTCTTCTTCTGTAAGACCCGTTCCGAGTTAATCAAGATTAACTCTAATAAATTAAAATTAACATTAATTGATCATGTTTAATTAGGCTAATGATAGTTAATGACCAAGCTAAATGAGATTAGTCTCAAATGAACTTAATGAAGTGATAATGAAGGAGATTAAATGAATTGAATGAGATTTAGACTGAAGCTAAGAAAATAAGGACTTTTTCGTCAATACGGATTTTCGTGTATTTTATCGAATACGGAAACTCTTGATACCAGCGTGTGTATCTCAACGAGTATGTTAACTTTCGTAATAGACTCAAAGTCGTTTGACGAGAATTTGGTTAAGTGGTCATTCATTTGACTTGAATTGAGAATATGAAAGAAGTAGAGGACTTAAATGCAAAAAGAGGAGTTATATAAATGAAATGAATCCTTTGAGTTCATTCAACTCAATTTCATGGAAGTGAAACCCTAAACACTATTTTCCTCTTCCTTCTTCCATTCTTTTTCATCAAGAGTAAGGCGAGGAGTGATTAAAGTAGTCTTGGAGGAGTGTGACTTCATCTTCATCTTCTTCCTCAAGTATTCTTCCATTTTTAGAGTCTTTGAAGTTGGAGATAGAGTTGAAGATTTTCCCTAATTGAGCTACAAGTAAGTAGTGATCTTGTCTTAGGATTTTCAAGTTCTATGAATGGTTTGAAGTAGATTTCAGCACAAATAGCTTATAGAGTTGTATTTTTCATGTTTGCATGGGATTAGGGTTTGAATTGGGGATTCAATCTCAAGTCAAGCTAACTAAAGAAGAGTTCTTGCTGATTGACTTCAAGAGGCAAGTATAATTGTTCATCTATGATTAAAGATGATAATCTACAAGTTTCCCTTGAATTGTAAGAGTTTGGTTCTCAAACACATTTTTTGTTATAGAATGGAGATTGTTGTAGATTGATGTGATTGTAGAATAGAAGTGTGGTTCTTGATGTTAGGTGAAATGGAATTGGAGTAGGGAACAGGAGGTTCCAAGTTTTGTTGTAGGTGGAGATTGGGATTGGAGTGAAAGAAAGAATGTTCAGAATTCCGGAATTGAAATTCTAGACAGTTTGCTCGAGCAGACTCAGTCCGCTCGAGCGAACAAGGAATCCGCTCGAGCGAACTGTCATTTGTGTGTATCTGCTCGAGCGAATATTTATTTGCTCGAGCGATCATGGTTCTGTTTGATGGCTGTCTGTCATCGTTAGAGTGGATAATATCGGTCGCTCGGGCGACCTACTTTCTGGATGATGTCGGCTCAAGCGGACTAGAGTCCGCTCGAGCGAGCGAACCTGATACAGGTCAAGATATTAATTGTGAGTGAAATTTCGGATTTTTGCATGGACTGAGAGTACTTCTTGTGAGTATGACTGCTCACTAAATTAGTTTTAAGACTAATCATGGGGTAAATTGAGACTGTTGAAAATTAAGGACAATAAAGGAAGAATTCATGGTTTGAACCATATTTCTAATAGTTGATTGTTTGTGGACTAAACTTCCATGGGTGTTAATTACGGGGACTATAATGCGCACATTAAATATATAAATGTGATGTCCATCGAGAATAAAACATGCATTTGGTAACTAATGGTTACACCTCAATGATTGTTTAGATTTGAGATAGGATTGAGTTGAACTATAAATGGTTAGTAATTTCTCTAACTCGTTTGGAACTATAATGAATAAATGCAACGAACTAGTGAACAGTTACTAAAGGTAACAATATTATGATTAATCCTACTACAGTAGATGGATGGGTTGTTCCGAAGCTCCGTGGTGATGCTAATGATCTCTGATCAAGACGCTGGTAGATCCCACATATTAGACTGAAAAGTCACTGAATTGATAAGTCATGTAATAAAAAGCCACATATATTGGACTGAAGAGTCCCACTGATAAGCCATCTAATAAATATTCAATGTAATCAATGAATGATATGAAACGAATTGACTAACTGCTCCCTTTGGGAAGAAACTGAACTGAATGAGAATAATAATATTGTAGTTGCAATTTAGTCATTGTTTATTAGTTGGCTATATTGTATAGGATATTGTTCTAGATTTGATTTTCTAGAGTTGTTACATTGAGAAATGGACAGATTTAGCATGAAATATCAAAGATCTGTTTATACATTGTTAAATCGTCGTGTTCACTGTGTTATTGATAACATTACATGCCCAGTTGTCCATGCCGGTCATGTCGAGGCCACACCACTAGCGAGGAGGCCCATCCGATACCTCCAGGAGGTCTAATTGAATGGACATGAACGGAGTGCGAGAGAACTAGAACATTTTGGAAATGCTTTTGTTGTAAATTATTTTTAGATGTAATTAGTCGTCACCTGCATTGTATCTGAATATGCAGTGTTTGATGGCTCACCATATGTGTATACCGAACTTGACTTTTAATGTAAAGAACTAGTATCGTTTTAAATTGTTTGTCAATATATGTATTCTGCAAAAATGTACATTGACAGGTACTATAATAGGTCCATTGTGAGTCTCGTCTTAACTTCGATTAATTCTGGATTTACGGGAGTAAGTATGAATGGATTGGCGACCTGGGATTAGTCCTAAGTAATCTGATCTCGGGCTCGGTTCGTGACATACTTATTGCATGATATCAGAACCTAGTTGAGAAGCTAGGTTGAGAAAACTGTAAAAGAGTTAGTAAAAATAAGAACGGAGTAAGGAATGTTGCGTTTAGAACAAATCCAACTTAGGATTTGTGTTTACTACTTTCACTAAATGTGATATATATGTGATGGAAGTGTATAGATATGTATCTTACCTTTCGTATTGTTTACAGTATGGCTTCTGGATCAGGATCAGGGAATGATGACTTCGTGGAAGTCACACATTCCCCTCTTATATCTAACGCTGATGCTAGGTTTACTGCTGTACTGGAGTAGTTAGCCTGAAGCAATGAACAAATGACCAAGAGCAATTAGGCACAGATGGGCATGCAAGCCCAGTTATCCAAAGGCCAGGAAGCTCAGATGAGTATGTAAACCTAGATAACTGCTATGTTAGAAGTGCAGAGCCAAATGTAAGCGCAAGCACAGATTCCCCAGGTACCAACTGTCTAGCAACAGCATCAAGTTGAGACACAAGTGGTGTTGCAGCATAAGGACAAGGACCCTCATTCCATTCATGAGCGGTTCCGCGATAGGGGAGCCACCGAGTTCTACGATAGTGAGAATGTGATGCAGGCGGATGAATGGTTGGAACACATTGAGGATGTGTTCGATACGGTTGTCTGCACTCACAAACAGAGAGTGTTGCTTACCTCTGCCATGTTTAGTGGGACAATGAAAATATGGTGGAAGAGTGTCAAAGGTACGTTTCAGGCTATGACTACACCTGATATATGGAAGACTTTCAAGAAGTAGTTTCAAAGGAAGTTTATCCCAGAACATGTACGGCAGCAGAAAGAAGCAGAATTTCTGAATTTGAAACAAGGTCGACTGACAGTGGCTGCTTATGTTCATACTTTCTTACAGCTATCTAAGTATGTTACCGAATTGGTGGATACTGAAGCTAAGAAAGTTAAGAGATTTCTCATTGGATTAAATCCAGAATACAAGACGATCGTATTGGTTGGACAGAAGCCTACGACGTTTGATGATGCCGTTGATAGGGCATATACAGCAGAGGAGAGAAGGATAGAGAGGCCGTGGACACCAAGAGAAGTGGTGATTCATGGTTCAGGAAGGGAGGACAGTCCAAGAATAAGAAGCAAAAGCAGAGATTCATTCTTAGGAGTGATAGGAATGAGAGGAGCGAGATCAGGCCAATCTGTGATACTTGTGGTAAAGCTTACAGGATTGAGTCGTGTTGGAGAACTACTAGAGCTTGCCTAGTTTGTGGTTCAGTGAAACACAGGATGACTCAATTCCCAAGGGCTAGGAGAGATGATAGAGCTCCATATCAGCATCTTGCACAGGGTCAAGCAATACTTCCTGCTCCCCCGCAGCGATTAGCCTTGCCAGCTCCTCCTAGGCAACTACAGTAATAGCAGCCTTAGCGTCAAGGCTAGCAGCGCCAATGGCAGAGGCAGCAGCCAAAACAACAACAGCAGACCAACAGGCCACAGATGGCTGGGATGGCTTACGCAGTCAACAGAGAGCAAGCTGATGTTGCAACAAATGTGGTTGAAGGTATAATTCTTGTAAATAACAGACCTACAATTGCGTTGTTTGATCCGGGTTCCACGCATTCCTTTGTAGCACCTGCATTTGCTTGTGACATGCAAAATCGGATCATACAATTATCATATGATTTTACTGTATCTACTCCTTTAGGGAGAAAGGTAGTATGTGAACTGTATGTTCCTCAGTGCACTGTTAGAATTGGAGATGTGTCGATGCTAGCTAATTTGGTGATACTAGCAACGAATGACTTCGATGTGATCTTTGGCAAGGATTGACTTGCGAAGTACATGGCTTGTTTAGACTATTTCCGCAAAGTCATCACCTTTAGGGTTGATGAGGCCAATGCCAGCGTACTTTTTGAGGGAGTTCAAAAATAAGTATGATACCGGGCTTGTTTCAGCACTTAAGGCTGAACAAATGATGCATAGTGGTTGTGAAGGCTATATTGCATTCGTCTCAGAGAAGCAGCATGTACGGTAATTACGAGATATTCATGTAGTTTGTGAATTTCCAGATGTGTTTCCAGATGAAGTGCTAAGTCTACCTCCAGCTAAAGAAGTGGACTTTACAATCGAACTTGTGCTTGGTACTGCACCGATATCAAAGGCACCGTATCGAATGGCACCATCAGAGTTGTGTGAACTGAAGAAGCAAATACAGGATTTTCTCGACAAAGGTTTCATTGAACCTAGTGTCTCGCCATGGGGAGCACCTGTATTGTTTGTGAAGAAGAAGGATGGCACCCTTCAAATGTGTATTGATTATAGGCAGATAAATCAAGTGACGATCAATAACAAGTACCCACTGCCTAGGATTGATGAGTTGTTCGATTAACTCAAGAGTGCATTATACTTTTCAAGATTGATCTTCGATTTGGATATCATCAGATTCTAGTTAAGAATCAAGATGTACAGAAGACTGCATTCAGGACTCGTTAAGGTCACTATGAATTTCTAGTGATGCCTTTTGGTCAACCAATACACCTGCAGTATTTATGACTTTAATGAACAAGGTGTTTGCTTCCTACCTAGACCAGTTTGTCGTGATTTTCATCAATGACATCCTGGTCTATTCAAAGTCAGAGACGGAGCATTTACATCATTTGAGAACTGCCTTGCAGATACTGAGAGAGAATCGGTTATATGCAAAACTTGAAAAGTGCGACTTTTGCTTGCAGCAGGTTGCATATCTGGGTCATATCACTTCCGGAGATGGATTAGCTGTTGATCTAGCTAAGATTGAAGCAGTTACCAATTGGCAGAGTCCGAAAAATGTGCCGGTAGTTTGGAGTTTCTTAGGATTGGCAGGCTAGTACAGGAGGTTCGTTAAAGACTTCACAAAGATAGCATTGTCGTTAACAAAACTGACTCGAAAGAGCATTTCCTTTGAATGGAATGATGCTTATGAGTCTAGTTTCCAGACTTTGAAGCAGAAGCTGATTTTCAGCCTCAATCTTGTCTTTACCCGATGGGAGAGGAGGATTTGAGATTTACTCAGATGCCTCGGGTATTGGATTAGGTTTTGTATTGATGCAGAACCGTAATGTGATTGCCTATGGTCTCACGGCAGTTGAAAGAACATGAGAAGAACTATGCCACTCATGACTTAGAGCTCGCAGGGGTTGTATTTGCATCGAAGCAGTAGGAGACATTATCTGTACGGTGAGACTTTTGAAGTCTGTTGCGATCATAGAAGTCTTCATTATACTTGTTCACTCAAAAGGATATCAATCTAAGACAATGCTGTTGATTAGAGCTGATCAAGGACTACAACTTTCCATTCAAATATGTACCTGGAAAAGGTAACGTCGTAGATGATGCTTTGAGTCGGAAATCTGCTAACTTAGCATCATTGGTCAGTGAATGGAACCTGATTGAAGAATTCAAAGATTTAGATGTGTCTATTGAAACGGTGAATGATCGAGTGATGGTTGCAGCAATGTCTGTATTCGAACCGATTCTTATCAAACAAATCAAGGATAGGCAGTTCGAAGATCCTGAATTAGTAAAAATCAAGGAAAACATTTCAACTAGGCCAGACTTCATGTTGGTAGAAGTAATTCTTTATTTTAGAGACCGATTATGTATACCAGCACATGAAGATTTGAAGCATGTAGTAATGTTTGAAGCTCATCACACCATATATTCTATGCATCCAGGAAGTATAAAAATGTATAGAAATCTTAATGATAGATTTTGGTGAAATAATATGAAGCGAGATATAGTAGGTTACGTCTCTTCCTGCTTGACTTGCCAACGTATGAAATTTGAACACTGGAAACCACCGGGATTGCTTCATCCACTGAACATTCCTAAGTGGAAATGGGAACATATCACCATGGACTTTGTATCTAGTTTACCGAGGACGAGAAATCACCACGATGTTGTATGGGTGATCGTTGATTGTCTTACGAAGTCTGCACACTTCTTTCTGATCAGAAAAGATATAGGATTCAGCGATATGTCTAGATTATTTGTCAAGGAAGTGACTCGATTGCATGGAACACCGGTCTCAATTGTTTCCGATCAAGATAGTAGGTTTGTATCCACATTCTGGCAGTCATTTCAGAACTCTATGGGCACTAAACTTCAGTTTAGCACTGCTTATCATCCATATACAGACGAACAATTAGAGTAGACTATACAGACTCTAGAAAACTTACTTCGTGCCAGTGTCATTGATTTTGGGAGTGATTGAGATGACCATTTAGCGTTGTGCGAATCTGCATACAACAACAGCTATCACTCCAGCATTGAAATGGCATCGTTTGGGGCATTGTACGATCGAAAGTGTAGGACTCTAGTGAGCTGTGAAGAAGTTGGAACTCGAAGTTTCCATGGTCCTACGATCATTGCTGAAACAGTAGAAAAGGTTCAGCGAATACAAGACAGACTAAAAGTTGTTAGATCAAGGCAGAAGAGCTATGCTGATAATCGTCGGCATGATCTAGAGTTTGCATTTGGTGATTTAGTCTTTTTGAAGACTTCCCCGATGAAAGGCACTATTCGATTCAGACAGAAATGGAAGATTTCTCCGAGATTTATTGGACCTTTCAAGGTCACGAGCCGAATTGGGAATGTAGCTTATCGCCTAGACCTTCTATTAAAACTCTCTGGTATCCACAATATATTCCATGTTTCGATGCTTCGACAGTACGTGGCTGATCCTTTACATATCATCCATAACGAAGAGATCCAAGTGTTATCGAACACCACATGTCGAGAAGCTGATTCAAATTATTGATACCAATGAAGCATTCTTGTGTATGAAAACGATAAAATGGGTCAAGGTCCTTTGGGATCATCATAAACCTAATGAAGCTACGTGGGAGCTTGAGGAGAAAATGGTTCAGAAGTATCCCGAGCTATTCGTTTAGGTAATTCTAAATTTTAAGTTGCTTAACTGACTTATATTGATTTGTATTGCATTCGGAGGACCGAATGGTTCTAAAAGTTAAAGGGGAATTGTAAGGCCCCGTCATGAGTTAATCAAGATTAACTCTAATTAATTGAAATTAATATCAATTGATCATGTTTAATTAGGCTAATGATAGTTAATGACCAAGCTCAATGAGATTAGTCTCAAATGAACTTAATGAAGTGATAATGAAGGAGATTAAAATGAATTGAATGAGATTTAGACTCAAGTTAAGAAAATAAGGCTTTTAAGTGAATACGGATTTCCGTGTATTTTATTGAATACGGAAACTCTTAATACCAACGTGTGTATTTCGACGAGTATGTCAACTTTCGTAATAGACTCGAAATCGTTTGACGAGAATTTGGTCAAGTGGTCCTTCATTTGACGTGAATTGAGAACAGGAAAGAAGTAGAGGACTTAAATGTAAAAAGATGAGTTATATAAATGAAATGAATCCTTTGAGTTCATTCAACTCAATTTCATGGAAATCTAAACCCTAGACACCATTTTCCTCTTCATTCTTTCATTATTCTTCATCAAGAGTAAGGCTAGGAGTGATTAAAGGAGTCTTAAAGGAGTGCGACTTCACCTTCATCTTCATCTTCATCTTCTTTCTCAAGTAGTCTTCCATTTTTGGAGTCTTTGAAGTTGGAGATAGAGCTAAAGATTTTCCCTAATTGAACTACAAGTAAGTAGTGATCTTGTCTTAGGATTTCCAAGTTCTATGAATGGTTTGAAGTAGTATTCAGCACAAATAGCTTATAGAGTTGTATTTTTCATGTTTGCATGGGCTTAGGGTTTGAATTGGGGATTTAATATCAAGTTAAGCTAAGTCAAGAAGAGTTCTTGCTAATTGACTTCAAGAGGAAAGTATAATTGTTCATCTATGATTAAAGATGCTAATCTACAAGTTTCCCTTGAATTGTAAGAGTTTGGTTCTCAAACTCAATTTTGTTATAGAATGGAGATTGTTGTAGATTGATGTGATTGTAGAATAGAAGTATGGTTCTTGATGTTATGTGAAATGGAATCGGAGTAGGGAACACGAGGTTCCAAGTTTTGTTGCAAGTGGAGATTGGGATTGGAGTGAAAGAGAGAATGTTTAGAATCCCGGAATTGGAATTCTGGATAGTTTGCTTGAGCGAACAGGGAGTTTGCTCGAGTGAACTGTCATCTGTGTGTGTCCGCTCGAGGGAATATCGATCATGATTCTGTCTTATGGCTATCTTTCATTGCTAGAGTGGATAATATGAGCGACCCACTTTCTGGATGATGTCCGCTCGAGCGAAGTAGAGTCCGCTCGAGCGAACTTGATACAGGCCAAGATATTAATTGTGAGTGAAATTTTGGATTTTTGCATGGACTAGGAGTACTTCTTTTGAGTACAACTGCTCCCTAAATTAGTTTTAAGAATAATCATGGGGTAAATTGAGACTGTTGAAAATTAAGGACAATAAAGGAAGAATTCATGGTTGAACCATATTTCTAATAGTTGATTGTTTGTGGACTAAACTTCCATGGGTGTTAATCACGGGGACTATAATGCACATATTAAATATATAAATGTGATGTCCAGCGAGAATAACATGTGCATTTGGTAACCAATGGTTACACCTTAATGATTGTTTAGATTTGGGATAGGATTGAGTAAAACCATAAATGGTTAGTAATTTCTCTAACTCGTTTTGAACTTTAATGAAAAAATGCAACGAACTAGTGAATAGTTACTAAAGGTAAAAATATTATGAATAATCCTACTGCAGTAGATGGATGGGGTGTTCCAGAGCTCCGTGGTGATGCCAGTAATCTCTGATCAAGACGTTGGTAGATCCCACATATTAGACTGAAAAGTCACTGAATTGATAAGTCATGTAACAAAAAGCCACATATATTGGACTGAAGAGTCTCACTGATAAGCCATCTAATAAATACTCAATGTAATCAATGAATGATATGAAACGAATTGACTAACTGCGCCCTTTGGGAAGAAACTGAATTGAATGAGACTAATACTATTGTAGTTGCAATTTAGTCATTGATTATTAGTTGGCTATACTGTACAAGATATTGTTCTAGATTTGATTGTCTAGAGTTGTTACATTGAGAGATTGACAGATTTAATATGAATTATTTAAGATCTGTTTATACATTGTTAAACCATCGTGTTCACTGTGTTATTGATGAATATTACAGGCCCAGTTGCCCGTGCGGGTCATGCCGAGGCCGCACCGCCAGCGGAGGAGGCCCATCCGATACCTCCAGGAGGTCTAATCGAATGGACATGAACGGAGTGCGAGAGAACTAGAACATTTTGGAAATATTTTTGTTGTAAATTATTTTTAGATGTAATTAGTCGTCACCTGCATTATATTTGAATATGCAGTGTTTGACGGGTCACCATATGTGTCTACTGAACTTGACTTTTAATGTAAAGAACTCGTATCGTTTTAAATTGTTTGCCAATATATGTATTCCGCAAAAATGTACATTGACAGGTACGTATGATAGATCCATTGTAAGTTTCGTCTTAACTTCGGTTAATTTAGGATTTACGGGAGTAAGTATCATAGATTTGCGATCCGAGATTAGTCCTGAGTAATCTGATCTCGGGCTTGGGTGGTAGCATCTTCCCTGCCCATCCAGCACACGCACTCCGCTGCTGCCCTTCATTCATTCACACGGAACGCCGAAGAAGAGGAGCATTCACGCAGAGGAAGGAACTGAAGGATCATTCAGAAAGAGGATCCATGTGCTAAACCCATCTCATTCGCAGATCAGTCCTGGGGCGGCCCTCTCTCGATCAGTATCCCCCTGCATCTCCCTCGTGCGCAGATATCACCCAGAAGTATAGGTTCTCATCATCATCATCACCCTCCAATACTTTTCATACTCAGCCAAACATCTCACGAGCCTCACAACCATTACACCACCCAACCAAGAAGCCCCCACGATCAAAACCCATTCCACAGAACCGACCTCCATTTCATAGAACTTTTTTTTTTACACACAACTCATCGATCTCCTTTCCACTCATGTATTTATCCCTTTAACCAAATAGGCTCCTACACCTTCTCACCACTTCACCTTTACGGAATGCCATCACCATTACACCCACCCCACTCACCTGATCATTCAACTTAAGTAACCAATCACAAATCTCTCTGCCCACCACCACTTCACAAATGAGCCATTGCCATCACTTTTACTCAACAAAGCCTCACTGACCTGATTGCTGTTTCTCCTATCCACGGACCCCACACATCATCTCCATTACAAACATCAATAGCAACCAGAATCTGAGCCGAAACCTCGCACAACACAATCACCTGAGACCAAATTTGAACTTCTTTCACTATCCCATCAATTCATACACCATCTCCATCACCGCCAGAACCTTCACTCCACCTACAAACCAATATTACTTTCAGTCCATATCTCATCCACATAAAACTGTGCATGAGAAATAAGAACCTGAGCCCATCTCATTGTTGAGTTCATGAATTTGCAAATTTACGCATCATTATGAGATGAATTAGGGGTTTAATTAGGTGAATTACATCATTATTCATCTAATTCCATCATTTTATGTATTTTCACCTAGGAACCTGAATTTTCATACTTTTCATACATTTTCTGCATTAACTTATAATGTTTTGCAAATTTTCTCCGAAGAGTCCCAGTTGGAGTAAAACTCTATCCAAGATGGGTCCCACCTCAATATGGGCTCTTCAGTATTTGATGTGTTGAATTGAAATGTATGAGAATTGCAGGCCTCTGTCATAGAACCCACTTTCAAGCACACATTGTCATCCTGAGCCCTGCATTGCTAAATTGAAGTAAATTGAAGAATTCACCATGTGGACGCCACACACAAACCATATGCAAATTAATCAAAGGAGGGGTCCACTCATCATGTTAGTTGAAGAGTCCTAACTACAGTAGAAGACTTCTCATAGGGCCCACTGTTCAAGTAGATATGAAATATCCTACATGGCAGGGTCCACAGTAGTTACAAATTTGAAATTATTGATGGATAATTCAAAAAGTACAATTTTGATTGGAACAAAAGAAGAAGAGTTTGAATTCTCCACATCTGATGTCCTTTCAAAAATGAAAGTTGTGCAGAGATAGAATCCATTGCAAATCAAATTTTAGAAGTTAATCCCGTTTTTCTCAAGATAACTCATCTTCAAATGGCCATAACTTTCAATCCGACCGTACGATCGATGACATTTACCTACCGTTGGAAAGCTTATTCAGAGTAGATATCCGTGGAGCCTAAGAAAGTGTAAATCAGAGCTATATTGATAAAGTCATGGGCCCAAAGATTTTCATGTTCATTTTTAGACGGGATTGCAATTAAATCCACACCGTTGATAAACAATTGCTGCACATCCTTTGTGGGACCCCATTTGAAGATTAGCCAAGCCACCCAGAGGTTTCCAGAAGCTTCCACCTCATTCAAATTTAAAAAAATAAGATATGTACCTTATCAATAAAGATAAATCAGAATTGAAGAGAATGTGTCTAGATTCAATGTATCTGATAGATAACCGGAGAAATAAAAGGAACCAAAAAGTAGCATACGAGAGACAACTCCCTCCCCTTGGACGTCCATAACTCTCTCTCTCCTCTTTCTCTTATTTCCATAATTAATAGAATTTAATAGTTATTTTTGGGTATTCTGGAGCCCTGTTCCAGAAATTAGGAATTTTAGAAGAGAGATTTTGAGAGACCATTGTACAAGGAGATGCTATCAATGAAATTACTTATGGAGTTCTTTTCAATGGCTGGCTAGATTTCTGGATTGGAGCATACAGATGAAGCTAAGTAGATCTTTAATTTAATCTATGTGATTTTTCTATTACTTTCTTGTCTCTTTTAAAATACATGCTCTATTAGAATAATAGATCTGTCTTCATGCCTTAGGCAGCCTCTATTTTGATTTCTAATAAAAATAGTTTGATGATTTATACTTATTTTGATAGATTATGCTTAGGGCTGAGATCCTTTGATAATTTATGCTTAATTTGATGAGTCATGCTTATGATTTTTCATTCTTTTATGAGGTGAATGAGGTCTTGGGTTGTGACCTTATTCTTAAAATTGATTTTTGCAAAAGACAAATCTTCAGGATCCAAAATATTGATTTGTTTAAGATCTGAGTTATTTTTGGGACAAATAGTAGAATAATTGTATGGATGAATTAATTATCTTGCTTAGTGGATTTTGGATGCTCTGATTTGTTTTATATATTTGATTAGTTTGTGTTTCTGAATTTTTTTCTAATTTCTTTTCTTGGATCTCAATTACTTATTAATCTTTGATAAAAAAAAATAAATCAGATTTTGAATTTTAACTTAGTAGTGCTCCTTGTGGGATTCGACTTGTACTTGCCACTGTCTAAAAAAGACAACTGTGCACTTGCAATATTAAAAGACTGAATTTAAATTCACATCACTCATCTATCCCAACCTGCTCATTAGCCCATTACTAACCCATCTTAGCCAGCCCACCTATTCTGCCCATCTTACCAGCTTAAAACAATTCAGCCCAAGAGCAATCCTGTAACGCCCCACCTCATACCATGCATATGATATTGTCCGCTTTGGCCCACGGGCTTCACGGTTTTACTTCCGATAGACCTCAACCCATCAAAAGACCTCATCCAAGGTACGGGCCTGTTTGGATGCACAAGAAAATACAAGAAAATAAGATTTTGTAGAATATAATCTTTCATTTTTAAAATAAGAGAATCTCGTGTGTTTGGTAATCCAAGAAAGATTTAAAGAAAAGACTATTTTCTTTCAAAAAGCTCAATATTTTCTCCTACAGCTCCCCCCTATAGAAAACATTCTACAAGATGAGAATCTTTCAAAATGACAATTAGAAAACGGTAGAGTAAAATAAAGACTTTAATTTACCACATCCATCATGATGTGTTTGTTTACATATATGGTAAAGTAAACTAAAAGTAAATGTCATGGCACGGTAAAATTGGGGTAAAGTAAAGGTGGGATAAAATATTTGATTTTTGGTAAAGTAAAGTGGGAAGGAATGGTAGAGTAGTTTCTTTTTATTTGACTTTACTTTATCACATTTTATCATAGTTTTATATGGTAAATAAAACGTGACTTATTACAGGTGTGGTAAAGTAAAATAAAGATTGATGTCATATCATAATAAATGTGAGGTAAAGTAAGGTGAGATGAAGTATGTGGTAAAGCAAAGTGGGAGAGAGAGAGAGAGTTGTAAAGTAGTTGTTTTTTTGTATTAACTTGATTTTACTATGCTTAATCATGATTTTATATAATAAAAAAAAAGTAACTTAAGGTAAAAACATAGCAGTTAAACTTTACTTTACCACACTATTTTTTTTATCAAGATCTGGTAAATTATATATAAATTAAAATATTTAATAAAAAATTATTTTAATAATGTAATTTACTTTAATCATAGCCCCTTCCAAACAACTCAATTTAAAATCTATAAAATTATTCAAAAATAGCCAAACAACGAAAATATTGTAATATTATAATATTACAATATTTTATTCTATACTATCTTGTTCTTGCAATATTTAAATTTGTAAATATTTTATTTTGTAAACATCCAAACAGGCCCTAAGGGTGTAAGCTCTATATATAACCCCATTTACTTTTCTCTCCGGAGCATCACAAATCCTCACCTGCTGCCACACTCCACTTGGCTCCATCATCTGCACCTCATCCTAACACAAACGCACAGTACCCCCAGAGTCTCTCATTCTCGATGTTTCTATCTACCTGCCTGACCTGTTTCTGTATCTCCAAAAATCTGTGTCCCACTCATCCTTACTACTCACCATAGCCACTCTAATCTCACCATACATCCTCGTAAGAGTCAGAAGTCAAAGTGCTTTGAAGCCGAGGGTGCAGAAAGTGGTCCTCTTGGACCTTTTCAGTAAACAGGTTTATTTGTTTTAGTCTTTTGATTTCCACTAGTCTAAATCTATTCTAGCATGCTGATATTGATTGTTAAAATTGCTCATCCCCATGCTTCTGATTTGAATCATCAACCTGACATGCCATGCATTTTTTTATATATACATTTAGCCTAATTCTCTCATAAATGATTTGTTATATCTTGCATTTAGCTTAATCTTTTGCATTCAGATCACCCATATAACATGCACATGCATCTTTTTTTTTTTTTTCATTTTGTTTGTTCATCTTATTGCCTAAGATAGTGGACAGAACCATCATCATTTTTTATTTTATTTCATTTGTCATCTCCATTCATCATCTAGATTTTTCATCTTCATTCCATCTAGCCTTATATCTGTTCATCATCATTATTTGTTAATTTAGCCTTTTTATAGGGACTAGGAGAGCCGCGGTAGGTAGGCTGGCCTTTTCATGGGGTCAGCCCATCTACGCACTCCAATGTAAAAGAGATGAATGGTTAGATTAGGCCATGCACATCCTTAGTTAGGCCCTTCTAGCCATTTATTAAGAAATCCCAAAAAAACAAAAAATCCAAAAATCAATAAAAAGATTTTACAGTTCTTTTCTTCATTCAACCCCCACCAATTTTCATCATTGAGCTTTATGCTATTAGGGTAGGCTATACTTGATTCATGAATTCATTGATATTTGAAAAAGAATTTTCACCACATGCTATATTTTCAAAACCATCATCCACCCATGCTTTCATTTTCGCTTCAATGCACTAAATAACACCAGCCCTTAGGTATTAGTGACTGCGACATCGTCCACCCTTCTACGCGACTCCCTAGGCCTTACGGCGATAGCCTCCTAGCGGACTCCTTATGATTGACAGTGGCACACAGGTCCATCACTCTCTCATAAGTTAGGTTAGCTTAGTGTGTATCCATTCCCAACGTGCCCTAAGCGATTGTTGGTTTTAAGATGGGCCTGATGGACGATAGTCCACTTCTCTAGGTGATCTTTCCCTAGATCGACTAGGCGCCTTAGTCCTCCCATCTTTAGACCAATGTTGTAGTGTGCACCTAGACTTTCATTTTGAGCATTATGTCACATGTACTTTTGACCATTTTCCAAGCATCCTTACATGCATGTTTTCAAGTAAAAGCATCCCCTTTCCCCACCAAGGGATTCGAGGAGGGTATCCGGTGAACAAAGTTGATCCTCCTCAATGAATATTGGCACCCAACCCTTTTTTTATTTTATTTTACTTCATTCTATTTTTCATCATTTTCTAATACTTTTCTATTTTTAGTTAAATGAAAATAGATAAATAATACTTGACTTTTGTTTTGGGTTGCAAATCGATGAATTGGGATTATATTAGAGCTTATAGTTGTCAATTACACCTTTCACCACATGCAGGCCCTATTTGGTATAATTTATATTGTGACTTGTGATCGCATTGGAACCTGCACTTGAGCCTAAAATTGCACCTGCCCGATTTGTGTGCCATTTATTATATTATATATATAATTTTTTATATATGAGAACTGCAGGCAGAATTTCGTAGCCACTATGTACAGATCTAGAAAGCGTAGACTGCATCTGATGAACTTGACCACCGAGTTGTTGTGCTTCTTTCGATGTGATGATTTTTCTGTAGATTCTCAGACCTCAGAAATTTCAGAAATTCAAATTCTCAACAATACCAGGTTTGTAGAATTTACTAAAAAATCATGCATCGAATCTGGCATGCAATGGAAAATCTTTAGTGTGGGAAATTCTGAATCTATCACTATTTTTTTTCATTGATTGTTTGATCCGAATCGTACCTTGATTTTTTTTTATGCTCATGTATATCTGAATCACCTTTCCATTGAGTCTGGAATCATGAAGTTTTAATCTCCAATGGGTTTTCTAAAAATTCTAGACCAAACAAGTCAAAGCTCACAAATTGCTCTGCAACAGATTTCTAAAACCCATCTACTGTTTTCAGTGCCCTGTTACAATGGTTTCTAAGTTGAATTGAGATTCACTGATTTTTTTGAATATTATCATGTCAGTTTTCTTTCATTGAGATTTGGTTTCAACTGATTTCGATTTTTTAAGAAATTATTAAAAATCGAACAGCGGGCTTGAGTCATGGACTCTGCACTGCAGAAAACTCAGCACGTTAACGGGGATTTGTGCACATAATCACAAGGGTTTCTGTTCATTGAAAATCCATAAAAAAAAAATCACATGAGCTTCCTCTTTTGGTCCATTAACTCCCATAAAAATTTCAGATTAATTGGAGTCTTATAAATTTTATCAAAATTCAGACAGTGGACCATGGTCATGGACAAAATTTTGCAGTGCAGAAAATCCAGCAGGTTAACTTGGCGTTGTGCGCATAATCATGAAGGGGTCATGTTAAGCCAAATTCTTGAAAATTTTACAGGAGCCTCCTCTTTGGGTCCATTAAATCTCATAAAGTTTTTAGAATAATTGGATGTTTGTAGAAATTATAAAAATTCGGAGAGGGGACCTGTGTCATTGGCCAGATTTCGCAGTGCAGAAATTCCAGCATTTTTATTCAGATTTGTGTCTACTATTTCATAAGGTTTCAATACTCAGAAGAATCCAGAATTAAATGTGGGACTTTATCAATATATAAAATGACTCCCTATAAAATTTGAGACCGATCCGAATTACAAAAAAATTATTAAAAATTGGGTAACAAGCATGCCACAACCCATAGAATTCAGGATTATATTTCTTATTTCATATCTCAGCTATCTTTTTTTTTATTTTCTTCCAAATGTATGGAACTTAGTCTTCTCACTCATCTCGAATTTTAAAGATGGACTGAACCCCCATAATAATGACTCAAAATAATATTGATGAGATCATCACGCATCGCTGGCGGCATTGTGATAAGTGGGACCCTTAATTTCCCGCATGGAGGCAATCAAACGGAGTCATGGCCATTGACTGACAATCACACTTTTTTACCATTTGTAGGATTAGTTGGGAATCCTCGGAATTTATTGGTACTTTCGAATATCACTTTATATAACACTGGGTTTCCACCCACATCGAGTCCGGAAATCACATCCGACATTGGAACTGAAACTAGAACTGGCTTTATATATCGGACAGGGAAGGCTAGGTAGAAAATGAAAGGGAAAAAACTTAGTTTTTAAGGATCGTCCAAACACGAAACCAGAAATCAAACCCTGAGCCATTTAGGTTACAGGTCCAAAAAGGACATGAGCTCAAACCCAGTTTCTTATCAAGGTTTTAATAAGGATCCAAACTCGATTTTTAATGCTATGAACCTCAAGATCATTGGAGAATGAGGCACCTATTTACATCGCTAGTTCCACCCCCATCAACCTGGAAATTATATGAGACAAAGGATCCGGACTCACCCTATTTATGCATGCATGATGAAAAGAGGATCTCATGCCACGTATTCTTCTTCTTCCTCCCCTCCACTTCCGCCCACTTCCTCTGCTCTTCTCCTTCATTTGATTTGATACTCATCTTTCTCCTTGTCATTTGGACGGACCAGATCGTTTCATTTACTGTCTCAGGTCATTTGAACGGACCAGGTCAGTCAGTTGCTCTCACCACTCGGATAAATACATCTACTTGTTCCTCTTCCATATCTCCTCTGCAGCTACTCATCTTTCCAACCGTTATAACTAACTTAACAATTAACGACCATGCCCATCTATTTCCTCTCACTCCCTCTCTCTTCTCCTCCTCTCTCTCCCTCTTCCCGCCAAAACCAACCAACTCCCATTCAAAACCACTCCTTCCAATCCCCTCCTCACCTCACTTCCCCACCAATCTCCAAACAACCATCCCCAGCCTCATGGAACGGGAAACTCCGCTCCCACGTCCGCTCCAACCGCTTCCAAGATGCCCTTCTCACCTACTTGGAGATGACGATTGCTGGAATCACACCCGACAACTTCGCCTTCCCCGCCGCCCTCAAGGCGGCTGGCAGCCTCCATGACCTCAATTCTGGCAAGCAGCTCCATGCTTCCGCTGTAAAACTCGGCTACCATTCATCGTCCACCACCGTCGCCAACACGCTGCTTTCCATGTATGGGAAATGCGGTGATATTGGGGATGTGTACCAGGTGTTTGATAGAATTCCTCACAGAGACCAGGTTTCTTGGAATTCGATGATTGCTGCTTTGTGCTGGTTTGAGGAGTGGAGCCTTGCATTGGAGGTGTTCCGGTGGTTGGAGGAGGAAGAGGGAGTGGAACCGAGCTCGTTCACACTTGTTAGTGTTGCCCTTGCCTGCTCGCACATTGGCGGGCGGGATGGGTTGCGGTTGGGGAAGCAAGTTCATGGGTATGGGTTGCGAACGGGTTTCTTTGATCGCGATGGGAAGACGTTCACGAGTAATGCATTGATGGCAATGTATGCTAAATTGGGGAGGGTGGTTGATTCGCGTGTATTGTTTGAGCAGTTTAACAACCGTGACCGTGTTTCTTGGAACACGATGATTAGTTCGTTAACGCAGAGCGATCGTTTTGTGGAGGCGGTGGCTCTCTTGCGGCTGATGGTGGTTGAGGGGATCAAGCCCGATGGGGTCACGGTAGCAAGTGTGCTCCCGGCTTGCTCCCATTTGGAATTGTTGGATGTTGGAAAGGAAATCCATGCGTATGTCTTGAGGACTGACAATCTCTTTGAAAATTCTTATGTGGGCAGTGCATTAGTGGACATGTACTGCAATTGCAAACAGATTGAAAGTGGTCGCCGAGTGTTTGATGCGATGTCAGAGTGCAGAATCGGGCTTTGGAATGCTATGATTGCCGGTTATGTGCTAAATGATCTTGATGAAGAGGCATTGAGGCTTTTCATGAAGATGGAGGCTGTTGCAGGGCTTTGCCCAAATCCAACGACTATGGCAAGTGTGCTGCCTGCTTGTGTTCGTTGTGAAGCTTTCTTTCGGAAAAAAGATATCCATGGATACGTGGTGAAGAGGGGTTTTGAGGACAATAGGTATGTGCAGAATGCTCTTATGGACATGTATTCTAGGATTGAGAAGTTGGAAGTTGCAAGGAAGATATTTGAGAGCATGGACAAAAAAGACTTGATTTCTTGGAATACCATGCTTACTGGTTGCGTGATCAATGGATGTCATGATGAAGCATTTCATCTAATGCAGGAAATGCAAAGAGTAAGAGGAGCAAAAGAAAGCACTGGGGATGATGATAATGATGATTGCTTAAGTGTCCCGTATAAGCCGAATGCAATAACACTCATTACAGTTCTACCTGGTTGCGCTGCCCTGGCGGCACTGGCAAAGGGGAAAGAGATCCATGCCTATGCGGTTCGACATGAACTAGCATTGGATGTTGCAGTGGGGAGCGCATTAGTTGATATGTATGCAAAATGTGGTTGCCTGATGTTATCTAGAAGAGTGTTTGACCTGATGCCCAAACGAAACTTGATCACCTGGAATGTTCTTATCATGGCTTATGGGATGCATGGACATGGAGAAGAAGCACTGAAGCTACTAAAAAGAATGACAACTGATGGAGTGAACCCAAATGAGGTCACATTTATTGCAGTCTTTGCTGCATGCAGCCACTCTGGGCTGGTGAGCCAAGGGCTAGATATCTTCTACCGAATGAAAGTGGAATATGATGTGGAACCTAAATCTGATCATTATGCATGTGTTGTGGACTTGCTTGGTCGGGCAGGGAAACTAGAAGAAGCATACCGGCTCATCATGACCATGCCCACCGGCCTTGACCTAGCTGATTCATGGAGTAGCCTGTTGGGCGCATGCCGGATACATGGAGATGTAAAACTTGGAGAAATTGCAGCAAGGAGTCTCATTGATCTGGAGCCAAAAGTGGCCAGTCACTACATTCTCCTTTCAAACATTTATGCATCAGCCGGTCTCTGGGACAAAGCGTTTGATGTGAGGAAGAACATGAAGGAAATGGGAGTGAGAAAAGAACCTGGGTGCAGTTGGATTGAGGCCAGTGATGAGGTGCACAAGTTCATGTCTGGGGATGAATCTCATCCACAGAGTGCAGAGCTCCATGGGCTACTTGAGGAGTTATCAGAGAAAATGGGGAAGGAAGGATATGTTCCGGACACTTCATGTGTCCTTCATAATGTGCGCGAGGAGGAAAAAGAGTGGCTACTATGTGGGCACAGTGAGCGGTTAGCCATAGCATTTGGCATCCTTAATTCTCCTCCAGGAACAACCATTCGGGTCGCCAAGAACCTTCGTGTTTGCAATGATTGCCATGTGGCCACCAAATACATTTCAAAGATTGTGGAGCGGGAGATCGTTGTGAGGGATGTTAGAAGATTCCATCATTTTAAGGATGGGTTTTGTTCATGCGGGGATTACTGGTGAGAGCTATAATACCAAGATTACCGCTTCTTCACTTTGATGCCTGGGTACGTCAATTCAAAATAGGCAATCATATCGGATACTTCATTTTTTTTTTTTCTTTTTTCCGTATAAAATCTTCATTCCTGCAGTATCCATGGCATGTCCCTACCATACCCATCTTGTATCTAGGCATATAGCTTCTTCATGCATGGATACACACAAAGCATGATTTTGATTTCGTCACTCGGAGCTGAAGCTGATTCAACAGTTATGATTATCATTGTTGTTGAGGAGACTGCCAAATGAGAAATTTATTTGTTCGTAATGATTTGAATTAAGGTAAAAGATAAAAAGCAGAGGCAGGCTTGCTCCAGCTTCTTTAGGGGTGCTTGACTTTGGACGATCATATTTCCCATAAACAGATGATTCTCAGTTATGTGATGTAATGGACACAGACATGAATTCTAAGGTTAAGGGACGTCGATTGTAATCTTGATGATAAATTTAAATTGAGAACTTTGTCTTTCATTTACAGAAGGAAAAGGGTGGGGAATTCATTGAAGTTTTTTTTTGCATTTTGCCAGTGTGAGAAAAGGTTTGGTTGATCAAGGAATGCAAAAAGTAATAAATGGCCAGACGTAAGAAACTAAGAGCAAGAAAAGTCACTCCAGCTGTGTTCCTAACCTTGCATTGGTTTAAAGAATAGAACATTAGCAGCACAGGCTTGTTTGTTAGCTGCTGCACTATAGAGGGTTGGTACAGTTGGAGTATGCCCATGAGCCCATCATAGCATGCACAATGGCCTTTCACAAGGTTACTGGTGCCTTCCTGTAAGTCATTAAGTTTGAGCAAATTCAGATGCAAGTTGATATCATTATATGTGACTTTAACCAATGATATGTTTGATACGCTTAGTTTGTTTTGTTTTGTTAAATCTATCACATGCAAGTTGATTGGTGACTTGAAATAATGAGATGTCTGATAAATCTTGGTTTTAGGATTGAGTAGATGGACACAAGGAAAGAGAGAAGAAGGGAGAAACAAATCAGAGGGAGAGTCAAATGGCTTGCGCATTGTCCCATTTTGGGACTAGCACATATTTTGTGAGTGAAACACTTTTTTGAAATGAAAAATCAGTTCCTGCCGGTCACATAATTTTATATAAGGACAAAATAAAAATATAAACTATATACTCAAATAAGGACAAAAAAAAAATATAAATTATATACAGATCCAGTTTTCTTTCGACACTCCTCCAATCTGGAGCATAGATATTGGCCATGCCTAACTTGCTAAGAATACACTTTGATTTATTTCTAGGATGTGCCTTCATAAACACATTTGCAACCTACTCCTTGGATCTAACAAATGGAGTACTATATATTTACCATTTTTTTCATTTCTATCTATTAAAAACTAATTCAGTTTTGAAAATTTCCCAAATAATATCCATAGAAAACATGGATGTAGATGGGTTGGGCTTGTCATCTTCAATAGAATCTTACATCTCCTTTGAAAGAACCTGCATCCCCACAAAGGAAAAACCATCTCAAATGTAGCTCTCTGCAACTTTGCACCCAATGCCCAAAGATTGCCAAAACATTGTTCCACACTTTCATAGCAAAGACAGATTGACTGAATAAATGGTGAATGGATTTGTTCTTGGTCCTGGATAGCAAACACAATAGAGACATTTGGAGAAACTCCCCCTATAGATTGCTAAAATCTTCTCTGCATTTGCTGACTAATGAATGCCTCCACTTTTAAGGAGGAGTTAAACCTGGCAAACATAGAGCGGAGGGGAAACTGAGGAGGGAGAAGCTAAGGCCTTGCAAAAAGATTTAACTGAGAAATTCACAATGGCAACCACCTAATTCTTCCATCATTTTCAACCCAGCAAAGGAAAGCACCTTTAAGAAAATATTAATTTGAGAGTCCAACTTTGATTGAATTAATGAAGAAAGACATGTTTGACAGTAGAGTTATGGGAACATGGCCTTGAATGGAGCAATTGGAAAAGCAAAATTCACAAAGGTGACCCTGAATAGAATGGAATAGGCTATGATGACAGTGACGATGACGACCTCATGTATCTTCGGTCCTTTCTTTTCACACTCATTATTATTAGTGGCTAACACAACCCTGTTCGGCATGCATAATGCATCTCTGTATAATCTAGGAAACTCAGTAATTCTCTCAGTTTTCTTGCACTGTTTTGGAAAAGAAGTAGAAACAGCTTTCTGTGACTAAATAGGGATTGTCTAAATTGTATTATAATGCGTGTGTGTGGAGTGATTATATGAGGTTGACCATATGGTGTGGTCAAGTAAGGTCAAATTGAATGTATACATGCAGGGTCCACATTCTAGAGATCTAAATCAAGTGGTGGATCCACCTTGATTACCTATTGCATGCTTCAGCTCTTCTAAAGGAAGCCATATTGAGTTATAAACCATTGGGTTGAAGAAAAAAAGTGAATGATTTATTTTATTTATTTTCTGCAAACAATGGTGCCCATCTTTTGGTAATCCAGAGTATCCATTAGATGCACAGGTTCCTCCCCCATAACTGTATAAAATTTTCTGCTCAATCAGAATTATATTCAGTGACAGATTGGACAAACACAATTTCGCCGTGTTTTTTCACATGCTGCATATCTAACAGTTAAAAGTTATTCTGATTGACCTGAAGTTGTGTCATTATCAACACACAGAGTTAGGGTTGGATTGATGTTGTGCATCTATATTTGCCCATTGTACGGAAAATTTGATAAATATGCGATTGAACTTCATTTTTTAAAATTCATCCTAACCAAATGGTGATTGTTGCAGTGAATGATGAACTTCTATGGATAAACATGTCTTGACACGTATATTGAATGATTTGGATATTCTCAAAGTGAACCGAACATGTAAAATTACTTGACTGCATATTCTCTTTACTTTCATGCTAAGGATATGCAAAGCACTGCTGAATCTTTTTTTGTAACTTAATAGAAATGCTTTGCTCGTAAGACCTACATTTTCAAAAAAACTTAAAGCTTTGGAATCTTTTGTGGTGCAATGCTTCTCGGAAATTCCTTCATCTTCTCTACAGGGCATGAGAATTTGTTTAGATCACCCCGAACTAAGTGGGGAAACAACTGTGCAAAGTGCAATTACAGAAGTGGCTGCCATGGAGATCGGTGGGGGAGAATGTAAAGCTCAGAAGAGGTTTTCCACTGTCCACATCTTCACATGGTGTTCTCTTCTTACCTCCACGCCAGTCCCCAGCAGGTGTCCCAGATCAATAGTGCCTATTTACTTCTGATTGGATTGATTTTCTGAAAATGAATTGGTAAATCCATCTTTAACTCTGAACCTTACGATTTGGATGCACTGGCATTACAATCTGGACAAAGAATACCTGTACAACATTGCTGCTCCAAAAAAAAGGGGAAAAGAAAAGAACTAAAAAACAGTATAAATCAACATGTCTCTTCGTTTTGTGAATTCAGGGATATTCACTTGTGCTGATACAGAATCTAGAAATTTTTCATTCTGTTTATAACTTTTAAGTTGATGGAAAACACAGATATGCTTGTGCCATCTGATCTGGCTTCACCTTTCTAATCATTTATTATTTTTATTATCTTATTCATACATCATATTTATTGGATAAAATGTTAACTGGGACTAGAAAAAAATCTCACTAAATCTTGCATGTCTCAAGGCAAATATTATGCATTTGCAACTCAGTAGAATATTTGCAATCATGTCAGATGCCAAAAATTACACTAAATCCTGCATATCCCATGGCAAATATACTGTACTGTTAGTGTAAAGGTATATAAAGATGTTTTGGACTCTTCCAGTTACATTTCTTTGGGCCTTGTTTGGATGTCTGGCGGTTCAAATTTGGCTCTGTTAAATGATTATCGATCTCATTCTTGAATTGAGGGATTGGGAACATAAAACACAGATCGAATTGCCAATTGACCGTCCATATCAATTTCAGCTGAATTCGAGATTACTCTAAGGTTGGCCTGCTGTTGCTTCAGTTTGTGAATCTGTCCACCATGACTGTATTTTGTGAATTGCACTGTTATCCAGGTGGGTTTGATCTTGTTTTCTTCTATTCATTCACAATGCTTGCATATGATTTTCATTATTGATTTCACCCAAGAGCGCCCATCCTATATCTTTCCTGTTGCTGTGCTTTTTTGCCCATTTGTCAGTGACCTTTTTTTGTTGGAATCCAGAGCACTCATCTATTGCTACCAAGGACCACTCATCAACTGTAGGTCTCTCACGCACCCTAAAAATAAATCTGTAGATCGTTTTACTTGCTGTTATATCTCTGTTAAGGCTGGATACCAAGCCTGGCGCAAGGCGAAGGGATTGAATTTCACCTATGATTAGATCAGTAGGCAACCTTGTGTTGGATTAATAATTTATCTGCAACTCCTGCAATCATTGCTAGATGATCTATTGAAGGAAATGGGCTCACCCGTGACTGTGACAATAGGCAATTTCTCAGAATAGAAGTTGGAGATAGATATCAAAGGTAAATATTGAATAATTTTACTCAAATCATAAATGTTGTTGAAGCCATGTTATATCCATCTAGAGTCCACTTCTCTACACATTCGTAGTTAGGATTTATCACTATACTGGTTTAATGAAGCTTCTTGGGATGCATTGATATACCTCAAATTGCGAGTGATTTGGCTAACATAAATAAAAAACATTAGGAGGGATACTGTTTTTCCACCTTGTCTGCTTGATTCTGATTTGAGCTGGAAAAGGCTGAAAAACCATATCCTAAGTACTGTGGTTATTGATTTTTGTGCCACCCGAAAAATGTGAGGATAATAGATAACCACTGTTTCTTCTTCAAAACATTTAAACCATCATGCAATTTGGTTCTTAGATATCCAAGCACACCTGGTAATGGAGTCTTCTGGTGTGACAATTCCTGAACTAATAAGCTCACTTGAATTTTATTAGTAAAGACTCCTGAATCCTACCTATATTGTTCCTTGTGGCATACTCACCATTGTTTCCATCTATTTTATCATTCCATATTTCCCGTCTAGAATTTATCTTTTGGCAATTCATCTCATTTTCTTTCTTTAACTTACATGTCTTACCTGTAACCTCATTGTTTGTGATGGTCGGCACCTTCCAACCTTTTTATGGCTGTTATATGTAATTCGTATCATTTAACAATATTTATCTATGAATGATTTGTTTCAGTTTAAATCTGTGGTGGACTGAGCCTGAAAAATACCGCACTGGTCGCCAATAGCTTGGGGTGGAGCTTGATCATACTGCATATGACATAATGTGGTTGGGAAAAAAAAGAAGCGGGGGAGGGGAGGGGAATGGAATTGAAGTGTCAAAATGGCCATTTTGATGGTAAACTAGACTGCATTTTGTTATGTAACTAATAATGCCTTTGTAAATACTCATGTTCTCTTGATTGCAATTAAATGCGCTCTTTTCTGTGTGAATATGTTGCTACATTTCTCAACTGTCAGTCTGCAGAGATTAAACCCAATCTAGCAGAGAACACCGTGGTATTTCTCTCTCATTTTCCACTAGTAAATTCTCGCGCACCTATACACACATGCTATCCAAGTCCCTAACTAACAAAGCTACAATTGGGATCGATTTTTGAAGTTCCCATGGAGGGGGAGATGCCTCACCACTGAGCTATTAGTGGATGGCCAGCAGAGAACAGTGATATTGAGTGTGATGTTTCACCAAAATCATCACACGGTTGAAATGAAGTTGTGAATGGTACCTTCTTTTTCTTTCAGAGAAATTACTGAAAGATTTTTTTTGTACAACTAGTTCGCTTTAGTAATTGGAAGTAAGTTGTGAATTTTTACACACTTTCTTTTAAAATTAATTGTTATTGTTATTTTTTTTATTTAGAAGGGATTTGAACTCAAGCACCCATGCACACTTCACATGTCCCTAATACTTTGATTTGTTTGTTCAAGTTTAAACATGGTTTGGGCATTTCAACAGATTATCAATAATTTGTGTTGTGACTGAGTCCTTTTTAATTATGAAAGCAAAGTGCAGTCAACTGTTATTAGTAGCTGGATTAAACCCAGCCCTTGTCGATCAGTGCATATCATTGGCCATCTTTGGATGGTTATAAAATTTCAACCTGGAAAATAGAGATTGAAAATTGAAAGGTTTGGTCATAAAATTTCATCCTGAAAAATATGTAGATGAAGATTCAAAGGTTTGGGCAGAAATTGAGCAGGTGCACTGATGATTACAGACTCAAAAAGTCCATTTAAGAGGCGGGAGTGGCAGGTTGGAACTCTAGTGGGTGCAGGGAGTTATTGGCTAGTTTTGTTCCCTAACCTAAGTAGGCCCCACTAAGAGCAGGTCCAATGGCCCATTATGCCCAAAAAAAACAAAAAAGTGCTCCTCCATGGTTTGGCTTACACCTTGGTCCAGATGCATCAACATGGGCCTCATTTTATTTTCCTGCATTGGGATGTTCTTCAACCATTTAATAATTTAAATCCAGGGCTATCAATAGGCCATTTGGGCTGGACTAACTTGTGTAAGCCTGTCTTTTTTCTTTTTTTTCCCAGCTGAGTCTGTTTTCAATTGTGGAAACATGAGTTAAATCTGGGTTCGACATGGGCCAGATTAGGGATGCAATGGGTCGGGTTTAAACGGGAACCCGCCCCGACCCTCTCCTATTCGGGGTAGGTTTGATAGTGGTTTTCTTGGGTGGGGGCAGTTTTGGATTTTGTTATTATACCTGCCCCGCCCCATATATATAGTATATTTATATGGATGCCAGCTCTCTTAAGTTTAGGATAAGGTAAAGTCAAGTGTGTGGTGGGGCCCACCTGGGGACCTACATGGGAATGGGGGTAGGGTGCATTTCAAGGACTCCTTGTGATCTTCTTCTCTGCAAAAAATTAGCTCCAATCATGATTTCTATCATCTCCATATGGGCCCAAAAGTTTAATGGTCAATAGTCCATTTGGATCGATACATAGTTGATCCAATGGTCTAGTAAATTCGGATCTGACCGAAAGTTGGTGGACATGTACAATTTAGAAGAGTTATGTGTTTGGTCCATTTAGATGGACTAAAGGTTGGCCTTACAAGCATGAGCTTACGAGATTTTCTCATAAACTTGAGCTTAGAAGAGTCTCGCTCATTTATATTTATTATCAAAGTGATAGAGAAAATTCATATGGTGCGTGTGGTGTTGGGCATTGACTTATGGCATGTGGGAAGAGAAAGTGGCATGTTCGATCTTTATTACACTTATTCTTATGCATTTATATAGTTCAGAAATCTCAACCTTTATCACCGGTCTGGTCGGATTAGGATGAGATAAATTTAAGACGGGAAAGGTTGGGGGGAAGGATTTATCCCACCCCGCATTAAACCCACCCCATTGCCATCCCTACTTGTCATTAAGTGCAGAATTTTTCGGCACAGCCACCAGACTCTTCATAACTTTTTTGTATATTTTTTGAGAGTACCAGACTCTTCATAACTGGTCTAGCTTGTGGGCTGCTTTTCCTATGATGAATCCTAACCCTTAATACTCATTACAAACTGGTGCCCATATTCCCTGTTTCATCTACAACTACAAACTGGATCCTTTCTTTCTTTTTTCTTTTTCTTTTTCTTTTTTTTTTTTTTTTTTTTTTTTTTTTTTTTTTTTTTGCATACGAGGTAAGTAAGGGAGAACTTTCAAACCCCAAAATTCCTTGCTTTCCCCCCCAAAAAAAAATCCCTAAATTCCTCATGAATTATGACCTCAGATGAACCCTACATGCTGGAAGGACTGGACCTTTCCAGGATGGCCCCACAGGCTGGACAGGCTGAGATGTACCTTTTGTGCTTCCCAGTAGTAAAGGCAGTTGTTTCAGCCCTTTGTGTGGCCCATTTGGATGTATGATAAGTTGAGGAATAGGGTGATGGAGATGTCTTGATGTGGATATTAGATTTTGGTTTAAAAAATCCAGCTTAATTGGATCACCCAGCCCTTAATTTTAAGAGCCTCAAACTTTAGCAACTTATTAAGGTCCCCCTCACTTGGCGCCTAGGGTGACTGGAGGGTTAAATCACCATTCCAACCACTTGATCAACGGTGCAAAACGAGTACACAATCAATCCAATAATCAACGTAAGACTGTTTTTTGGTAAATAAACGTAAGACCCACTCGCGTATGACCCATTATTAACTGATCACAAAACTTGTATGTAATTAAGTTAATTTGTTGCTCTCTTTCTTCCATCTCACCTAAGAACATGTGACAAATCTAACAGTTTGTCTCCACCAAATTAACTTGAAAGTTAGGTTGAAACATGTAAAGGGGGTGTTAGATTGCATCAGCTGCCTAAAATCTTAAAAAGGTTGTCCCACTCATAGATTTAGATAGTACCATTGAGTCCCATTAATGTTTGATGATTGCAAATAGCATTTGGCATCATAGATTTCAACATCCTCAAATTTAGATTTTTCTCTAATTTCTGAAAAAAAAAAAAAAAAAAAAATTTAGAATTTCACTTGTGTCTGAAACCACTCCATGGATCTATAAAAATGCAAACGAAAATAAAAAAAAAAAAAAAGGAAGAGAAAATAGGAGAATCCCTACCAATTGGAGGATTTTGGAAGAACTAGATGCATCAAAATGTTGGGGGGTGGGGGTTGGGGTGGAAGGAAAGGTAATTTAAGTGAAAAAAGTTTTAAAATAATCATGTATCCCATGGAGTAATCAAGTCTGGCCAAGTACTCAGTCAGACTCATTGGACTTACCAGGAAAGGCGATCAGGGAAGAGTCATAACTGAGTTTGTAAACCATGCTTAGCCCTATATTTATAAACCCTTCTAAATTGAGATGCATAGTACCGGGAGAATTTTCTCCTACGGGTGGACTACATCCAAGGCCCAGCTCCATAGGGCCCATTTGGGCCTACCATAGATCAGTGCAACTCCTTATACACGGTCATATCCTCCCGTGTTCTAGCACCATAACCAATTCTATTCTCATCAAACCTTTACTCTCCGTTGGGATTATATCTCAACAAAAATATATATATATATATATATATAGTCAAAAGACAAACTTTATTAAACTTTAAGGTTGTTAAATCAATCATTAGTATAATTTGATTCGGCTGATTTTTTACATGATCCTTGTCCATAAGAAGACCTTCCCATCTATCCCAACCCCAGAAAGCATCCAAGTGATATCTACAAGCTAGGCCACATTTATATGCAGACATGGCCTGCTTGTAGGTGAAGATTTTTGCATACTACAATTAATGGCTGTACAAATGACAACAGTACTCAAATCTCCTTCTCTTGGTCTATCCAAGTGGGCCCATTTACTTTGCATGATAAATAACCCAAGGTTATTATTCATTCATCTGATGAGCTATAATGAGTTTTTGCAACTTCTCAAAAGTCTGTTTAGTGACATTCCACTATCAGGTTGACGAGTGATAGATTCTGTTTTAAAAAGATCATTCCTAATGCAAATGACTCTGTTCTATTAAACACTAAGCACTAAAAAAATATTATAATAATTCTAGTTATCATTAAGATGTGATTACTTTTTGCAACTAAAAGATAAGTTTGTAATCTAATATTAAAATTAAACCATAGTTGGGCACTCCACATGGGTGAAGGTATTTGACTTTGACCCAACAATCTTCCTTCTCTCCAAATTTTCAGCAATTGCTTGTAATCATTCTCCAATGCAGTGGGTCTGCACAACACTTCCTTTGAAAGCACCCTTCAGAAAACAAAGGGAAAAAAAAAAAGAAGAAAGGGCTAAGAACAGTATACATGCACATGTAACATCAGAATATATAACTGTCAAGGAGTACTTTTTACTTCCATGGAAAGCATTAATTGGGCCTGTTAGGGAGTATTTTATTTATGCTTTACTTTTTCTTTAATATTGTTGGATACCCCATCACTCATGAATGTGCATTCCTTTCATTGCATTTATGGAGAGAAGAAGGGAAAGCAAATGAGCAATGATGCCACAATCTTGCTTTCTGTCATGTCTCAGTCATGATTCTAATCAGCACAGCAAACTTTCTCCCTTCTCAAGGGCAAGATGGAAGGTGTATGTCAGTCATTAGATATTATATTTAAAGAGAAATATACAGTGCAGCAGGTTGGACTGCAATGGTAGCTCCCCACACCTTCTGGGGTCCATCATGACTACATGTTCTCATTGTGAATGGTTTGGCTGGTATGATAAAATGTTGATTACTTATGGAAAAATTTTAAATTTAATTTGATAGTAGTAGGAATTGAATCACAACTTATAGTAAAATGTTGATGACAGTTGGTATATTTGTTATATTTGTTACATGATGGATCTACAGATGCCTATCCCTACAAATGAAGCTATAGTTTGGCCAATTATTATATAAAGGGAGGTGCCATTGATATAATGACCTTCATCAAACAAAAGGGAGTCTGTATTGACTAGATGAGGTTCTAGATCAACATGTTGGGATAATCTAATATGAATCATATTTTTCTGCTAGGAAGAGAAAAATGATAAAAATGATTCATATTTTATCTACTACATCTCATTGAGATCTTTCCATCTAATTATTTTCACAAGGTTTGGTAAGGTTTCAAGTGAGTCCCCAAAGAAGGTTTGTGCAAATATTATATATGGCTGATTCTCACTAGAATAAAATTGTATGTATGTATTTCATACCAAAGTAAAATTACAAGCAGGTACGTACACACAGATCTTTATCTGAGTGGCACCTCTCTAATGGTTGTTATAAGAGGTAATAATCTTAGCACTTTGTGGGGACCCATGTATCATCGATCCAACCCTTTTAACACTTTTTTTTTTTATGATGAGGAACTCGCCGACCCCCCTTACAGTTGATCATTGGTAAAATACCGGATACACAACACTACCAACTAGCACTATATTGGGTGAAGCCCCAAATGAGTCATAACCAGGATCTCTAGCTCATTACTGGACTTCCCAAACACTCAAACAATTTAAGTGTGGGTAACAACTAACCACTAGTTGACCATCATCCAAATTTGACACTTATATGAGATGTATTGAACGTTAGTTTGAGTCTTATAAACATTAGAACTTAAGAAATCATCGAACTTTGATGCCCTCAAATCAATGGTTGCAACTATGACTCACTTAACATGATAATGATCCAATGGGGATTTTTTTGAACCCACAATTAAACTTTTCCATCAAAGTATCCCTTTAGGATTAGCATGCGTCTTAATGGGTCCCACAAAGAGCTTACAATTTTATATAGGAACTGTAGGAGGTGTATGTGAATTTGGGGTGAATGAACCTTATATGTTGGTGTGGAAATGGGCCTACAAGATGGGTTGTTCTACAACAGCTTGGATATTCCTTTCCAGATTTTAAAAAAAAGATTGACAACTTGTACGATAAAGTAATGTGCCGTCGGACTTTTTGAAATTGGTCTAATATCAAAGGGTGCAAGAGATGCCCATGACCATGTGACAGCAGTGCTGTAGCTCATGTGCTTCCTTGAATATTTTTGAGATGTATATCAGAGTAATCTCTTTCCAACCACTGATCAATGCCACATCTCTTTCATTTTCCATTTTTGGTCTGATGAAGGACATGTGGATTAACAGGGACCGACCAATTGTGATGGCTACATCATGGGTAGGCAGTGTTGCCAATTCTGGCCCAATGTTGATCCACTCCTTTCATCTCATGGGCCTGTCCTGTGGGATGGGTCATGTACAAACTACAAAGGTTTAGAAAGCCAAGACTCTTCCAAGCCCAGTCTGTTTATTTGTTGGGCCTAACATTCATGATCTGATCCAGACTATGGATCTGACGGTCGAACCCCGGATGAGCCCAATTGAGATTATTTAGTCCATTTTTGTCAAGTATGGTATTGGTGGGTAGGAATAAGCTATGTAACAGTCTTTTTTTTTTTTTTTTAATAACAGAGGGTGTCCCAGCCCTTTGAGTAGGACTAATCCCTATGGGTCTAGAGGGAGCCGGGTAAATCTCCTGTGGCCTCAGTGTGGTAGTACAGTTTTGAAACCTCAACCTCCGAGAGCAAACCATGGTCTCAGGCCAATTGAGCTACCCATCACAATTAGCTATGTAACAAGTTCACTAGGTCCTTTTAGATATCTAGCCAGAAGATTAGGCCTAGGCCTGCACATGGCTCTAAAAGTGTAGCTTCAATCTAGCCCAATGCTAGCTTGGCATACTCTTACTATATACTTAGAAGATTAGCTTTTATCAAGGGAAAAAGTTTCAACAACATGGCACCATCAAAATATCCCCCATTTTTTTTTTATATATAAAAGAAATGGTCATTCTCATCCCTTACCCTATTTCTTGTTCTTGTGTTTCTTTCTTCCTTTGGGCCCTTTGTTTGCTGGCTATAAATCCTCAGGTATTCTAAAACATGGACATTTGTTTGCAACCATTTTAAAATTTCTTGTGTTTTGGAGTATTTGAAGAATTTCAGATTCTACATGGCAAAACTATCATTTGAAATGCCACTCTAAAGAATTCTTCTCAATCAAACAAGGGATTTTCCTACACTCTTGTTAGAAATTTTGGACAAAGAGATATCTTCTTAGAAGTGCTTGTGACCAAACGGAAAGAGAAATTTTCCGTCTTCAATTTTAGATGGGTTAAAATTGAAGAAGTACAGGTAAAAACAAATAAATGACCATCAAAAGGTCTCCCCTTGATTAAAAAATAATTACCCAATTAACATCCTATAAACCATATTTTAGAAAAGTGGGTCCCATCTACATATCCGCCTCATATTATCTTTTGATTTTTTTTTCTAACAGACTTAATTTGTTAAAAATTCATAGGAATTTAATAAAGAGCAAACAATTGTGCCCTTTAGTGTCACAAATATTGATGACATTTTGAAAGTGCAGCAATATCATTAAGAAATATATATCCCCTCATAATATCTCAAAACATCTGTAAATTTAAAAAAAAAAAAAAAAAAGGTTGAGAAATCCAAAATGAAACCACAATATTATCAAGATAAAATGGTAAAAACAGTATAATATATATGGGGAATGTTCATGTGCATCTATCCCTCACCCTATCGTGAGGGACACTTCCATAAATGGGGATTTTCAAGTACAAAAAGTAAGTTTTCAAGTACATAGGTAATGTAAGTTTTCAAGTACATAGGTGAGGTACACTCCCTTGTCTTCATGTGCAAAAAAGGAAAGTGCCCCTCACCCTATGGTGAGGGATAGATGCACATGAACATTCTCCAATATATATATATATATAAGTTATATCAATAATCTTTTTATTTTCTACACTGTTTATTCGAAAAATTTAGCTCAAATTCTTGAGAAATCTCAACATTTGTGAATATAAGTAACATTTCCCAGACCAGAGATGATAATTCCCAAAAATGGATTTCGTGACACTGCATCCTTTATCAATTGCTCCATAGTCCATACCCTGATTTTCTATGCATCCAAAAGGGAAAAATAGAAATTTTCAAAACATACACAAAGAATTTTGGAATTGATAGAAAAGAGCTAATTCTTTACATAAATTGACGGAATGAAGAGTACTCCATTTTTATAGTCTTAATGACAAAAACTGACTTCCATTTTCTTACATACTTGCTGAAATTGAAACTTTATTTTATCTACCACTAACCCTATGCCAAACTTAGTGTGAGTGAGGCCCTTAAATAAATTAATGTATATCATTCTACAATCGCTGGAACTTATACCTCTACGATGGAATTCCCTCCGTAGAGCACATGTGCTCAGAAAAAGGTGAGGACCGCATGCCAAAACACCTAGTGGGGCCCAACTTATGATGGTCGCCGATCCTGAGTTTAGCACCCATGCAAATGAATTATACCGGCGGATCAAATTGCATTAATTTTGGATGGTGAAAATTTGTTGAGGATTGAAGTGGCTAAGATGATATATGATTCGAGCCTTTGTCACTATACATAGGTAGTTGGGGGAGATCCCCCTCCCCAAGTGGGGCCCATGGTGGGTCCCACAATAAAGTGTGCTCTGCAGCTCTCCATAAGGTGGCCCACGCTCCGGGTAAGTCAGGCCGTTGGTTGGACAAGTGGTTCAGGGACTGAAGGTTGTGACTACCTATTACTCACTTCCCAACTTCTATCTTCTATAACCTTAAAGTTTATTGGGCTCTTTCTAGCAAGTATTAGCACCTAATCAAGGCAGTATATGGGCTTGGTCATGCCCGGCCTATTACTCAAGTGTGAACCGTGCTCTAAAACTAAAAGGAAATGCCAAATTGGGCCAGTAAATCAAGCCTCAGCCTCCCATGGGTCTAGTCCAAATCTGTGTAAATTAAGTTATTTAGGTTTGCAGGATTTGAAAGCGCCTGGTATATGAAGCCCTGTATCTAATTCATAAATTCCCAAGAATAGCTAGTAATAAGTAAATCGGCCTTCATAAAAGAGATTCAAAGTAAACACCAGGGTAGGAGTCTATAAAAGGACCACAAATTTCTCTTCCTTTGATGGGAAAGAATTACCACAAGGGAGAAGGGACCTAGGAAAAATGTATCCTAACGATGGATGCTGGAAAAACAAATATATTGGTACCCTACGCTTGGGGCTGAGACCCAAGAGAGCCCACATACATGACAAAATGAATCTTACACCGTGAGAAGAGAAGCCACGCAAGTGGGAAGAGTGGCATATTCAGGGATTGATCCCTAGACAACCAGTGAGATGCGGGGTTACCGCGCACATACACAAGAAAAAAGAAAGAAAGAAAAAAAAAAGTAAACTCTCCTAAGTTTGGGCGAATCCATATAAATCTTAATCATTAACCCTCATAATACACATCTAACTTGATAAAAGTCCATCTTAGTGATTCTGAGTGGGCATTTGTTTTGAGGAATTTCCAAAGCAAATTAATTTCATATCTTGGGAATTTCTAACAGCAACTATCCCTCACTGATTAGAATTCCCCTTTTAATTTGGTAAGACTTAAGAAGATTCAGCCTTGTGGACTGTCACATTTGACTTCTGAATTCTTCAAATTTCTAACTTCCCAAATGCTAGGGAATACTTGGCCACTTGTGTGAATTTGCCAAAGGCGTTTGACCAGATGTCCCTCAACTTTGGATTTTTATTGCAAACGGTCCTCAATTTAATCTCATACGGCCAAAGGTCTCTCCTACCGTTTCATAAACTTAAAAAGTCAATAATGCCCTTTTCACCTCTTATCGCTTTATTCAAAAAAACGCAAATGCCAAAATCACGGAAGTTTGCCAAAGAAGGAACGAAAGCGAAAAAAAGGGATTTTGAACTTCAACTGTATGCAAACGTGGAAAGTGAATCGGGGAAGCAGATTACATCAAGCATTCATAAACCTTTTCAAAGATATTGCTTCATCGTCGAGTTGGTGATTGTAGAAGCGATTTCTTTGATTTCGAAAACCTAGAAAATATAGAATCTAGACCAATCCAGGCATCTCATACAAACTATTAACATTAACTCACTCCAAGACAAGTAAGTTGAATATTTTCTCATTTGCGAACCTTCATCGTGTTGGAACTCTATCTATCTGTCTATCGCAAACTCGGATAAATTGTTCCACTTAACTTAGATAAATTTGTTCTAGAGCTCAGATAAATTTGTCCAAGAGCTCAGATAAATTTGTCCAGGAACTCAAATAAATTTGTCCAAAACTCAAATAAAATTTTCTAGAACTCAAATAAATTTGTGCAAAACTAAGATAGATTTGTCCAAAACTCAAATAAAATTTTCTAGAATTCAAATAAATTTGTGTAAAACTTAGATAAATTAAAAAAAAAAAAATGAGAAGAAAGAAGATTGTGGGATATAGATCGAAATTTAAATCTTTTGAACTCTATTTCTTTGATCTTGATTGCAGATGTTATATTAAACTAACAAGGTTGCAGAATCTTCCCCTCACAAATATCTACTTTGAAAACTCAAAGGTCGCAGAAATTGACCCTCATACTTAGAATGAGTGCATATGAATTTCTTTTAGAAAGTATATTCTCTAAGAATCTCACAATCGATTGCCATTACCATTTCAAACTCAAAACGTGATCTATAAGGAATTACATGGGCAAATCAGCCATAGATTATCATGTTAATGAGCTTAAATTAAGAGCTTAAATTGCGTGACATGTTCAGACAGTTATGCATGACGTATTGAGGTAGTTACAAGTGCAAAATCAGTCAAGACAATGTGTGATCTGACATATTCAAGGACCATCTGACTAAAATATGTCCAGCTGCGTGGACTACGGGCCTTAGACGAAATTCTTGTGAACTAGAGCGTGCTAATTTATCACTTGCCAAATATGCACAAAAAAAAAAAAAAAAAAATCTGATCTAGAAAATATAGACAGCGGATGTAGGTCTGGCTGAATGTGTTGTTAGTCACCCAACTCATCACATGGCAAATCTTCTCTCTCTTGTTAAGTCACCCAACTCTCCTGCATTGTCGGCTGTATTGAATCAACTCGTTTGACTATTTGTAGTTGTTAGTTCCTCGGTTTGTTTGGTTTAAAAATTTCTTCCTTCAATACAAAAACTCATTTGACTATTTGTGAAATTCAGCAAAGTTACCAATAGCAAAGATTTTTGTTTTATCTATTAATTCTTTCAACTCATTGACTATAAAATCTTTCAACAAGTTTTAGCTTATCATTTGCTTGTTTTCTTTTTCACTACCAAGTACCAGGTTGAATGCAAAAAAAAAAAAAAAAAAAAAAAGCATATCAAGGAAGTATATCTTAGATATCTGCAATTGGGGTGGTCACACATGTGTGGACACCTCAATTCCTGGAATTGTACTCCATGTGCTTCTTGATCTAGGTCGTTCATCAGGTGGGGCTCACTTTAAAGGGTTATTTAACCATCCTTAATGGTGGGTTTTATTCTTTAAAATTAGTTTTTAATTTGCATACTTTTTTTTTTATTTGTAAAGGGCCTTAAGATATCAATAATCATAGGGGAAAAAAAAAACCATCCTTTGTTGAGATGTTCACAGTTGATCTGAGCCCAGAGGCTAAGGAAAATGTACATAATCTCCTCTGAAAGAAATTCCAACTTTTTTAAAAAAATCAAGAAAATCTTTATATGTTTTTCTTTTCTAAAATACCAGTTTGGGCGAGGCCCGACCAAAAGTTGAAATTAATCATGGTATGGCCACCACCTTAATGATGAAAATAAAACGAGGCCACCCAAGTGATCCAAACACAATTGTGCCTTTTAAAATCAAAATCAATCATAACCACATCAGAGAAAATGATATGGTCAAACTATGATCATATCTTCTTTAATTAGTTTTTTTCTTATACCTTCAGATTTTGATATTTGAACTATCTTATCAGATAAATCCTTATACCAACAATGCAAGGTAGGATGATTGTAACTTAACCAGGTAGGCTTGAAGGTTTTAAAGAATTTCTTAAATAAGTGCTTGCTTGACTCTAATACAAATGCAGAAGTTGACAAGTTGAACAAAGTTCTATGAGATTCTAATTGAGTCACCTACACCCTTTTCATTTTTACCCATACAAAAGGGCTGGGACCCATTAGAGAACCCATCCCTCGGAGATAATTCATATCTGCTCCCACGGTAATAGATCATAATTTTTAAAAACTTGGAGAGATGACAGATTTTTTTTTTCTTTTTAGTATCAGAGGCTTTGTTGATTTACTGTAAAAATATATGGTATGGTCAAATGGAAGTATAACTTATAATGTTAAAGATTTAGCATTCTTAAAAGAGATGATGGCTCAAAATATCTGAAGTTCTTTTCAAAGTCAATTACAACAAGAGTATGCATATCTCGATGTGTTAGTAATTGAACAACAAAAAATAACACGCAAGGATTCTATGTTTATAATGATAAAAGTCGAATTGTAATAAAATCTCCATATGAATATAGGTGTGGTAAAACTCCTCTTGGTCCATAATTAGAAGTCTCATTTCTATTATAGTATATGTCATACTCCTATTTCCTCAAGAGTTTCAATTGAATTAGTAACATTCTCTTTTGAGGGCTAGCATGGGGACCACTAGGAATTTCTTAGAATATGGCTTCAACTGAAGATCTGGACCACACATCTCATGTGAACTCTGGCCCCACAATTAAATGCAAATAACTCCGCTAAATAAATGCAATTATACTCCCGTTTTAGAAATATTTACAAGAAGACCATAATCTTCCTAATTACTGGAAGTAGGCCCCTCCATCTTCTTTATTGATGCAACCTTTGTGGATCATTTTCACAATATTATAGGACCTAATATTCTTCCTCAACATCCTGATCTATCTCATGTCACCCCTCATGGTTATGTTGCCGAAGATGATGCCCTAAATTTTATGAAACCAGTTACTCAGTCTGAAATTGAAAATGTGATAAAGGATGCCAACCCGCCCCTGGCCTTGATGGTTTCAATGCACATTCTTTTAAGGTGTGCTGGCCAATTATAGGCAAAGATGTGTGTGCAAGCTTCAACGATTTCTTCAAACATGGGTCTATGTTAAAGCAGCTCAAACACACTTTTATAGTGTTGGTGCCAAAGAATGATAATGCAAGCTCTCCAGATAAATTTAGACCTATTGCTCTCACTAATGAGTTATACAAAATCATAAGTCGTATTCTAGTGAATAGGCTTAAACCAATCATAGCAAAGATTGTGGGACCAATGCAGTCAGCTTTTGTGCCTGGTAGAAACATAGCAGATAATATCCTTCTTGCTCGAGACCTCATCCATAACTTTCATCTCAACCGAGGATCTCCTAGAATGTGCATCAAGCTTGATCTGGCTAAATCTTATGATAGCGTTCGATGGGATTTCTTGGAAGGATTTCTTGGAGGTTGCTCTGAAGTGTCTTTGATTCCCAAAGAGAGCTATTAAGCTACTCATGGAATGTGTTTCAGGGGCACAATTTTCAATGTTGGTTAATGGAGTTGTGGAGGGATTCTTTAAGGCAACTCGAGGTTTGCGATAGGGCTGCCCATTATCTCCATTCCTATTTACTATAGTGACGGAATTTTTCTCTTTAATGATGAACCAATATGCTTCTTCAAATCTGATTCCATCTCCTTTTGTAAAGAGGGATGTTATCATCTCTCACTTGATGTTTGCTGATGATTTGATAGTGTTTAGCAAGGCTTCCAAAGGTGCTGCAACTAACATTCGACACTTCCTTCATCATTTTAAAGAGTTTACAGGTCTTGGGGTTAATTGGCAAAGTGCTATCTTTTATGTAAATTGCAAAGAGGAGGATAAAACTGCTATCTCTTCCCTTCTCAATGTACCTACAACAAATTTCCCAATCAGATAATTGGAAGTCCCACTCTCATAAAAAAAAACACTCAATTTTAATGATTGCCAACCCCTTTTGGCAAAAGTTCAGTAGCGATTATCAGGATGGAAGGCGAAAGTTTTATCTTATGCAGGAAGACCGGAGCTGATTAAGTCTACGATCTCCTCTTTCCATCTATTTTGGGCAATTGTCTTTCTTCTCCCTCAAGTTATATTGCATGCTGTAGATCGTCAGGTCAGAGACTTCTTTTGGAATTGTTGGACAACTCATTATATTCATCCCATAGCTTGGGAGTCCATTTTCCAACAAATTGCTATAGGTGGTCTTGGTATTCGATCTATCTATGGAGTTACAAAGGCCGCATTACCAAGACATGTGTGGAATGTTGTCATCAATAAACAAACTTGTTGGAATTTATGGATTCATGAAAAATGCTTGAAAGGGACCTCCTTTTGGGATGTTTTAACTCCCAAAAATGCTTCTTGGGGTTGGAAAGGTATTTTAACTCTCAGACATATTGCCTTACCACATATTAAATTTTCGATTGGCAATGGTCACCTCACAGGATTCTGGACTGATCCTTGGCTCAATGGTGGATGTTTAAAAGATTGTTATGGGACTGAAGCAATCTATAACATAGGTTTGAGTACTGATTTCAGGGTCAACTTGTTTATTCAAAATGACAGATGTCATTTTACAATTCCAACTACAAATGAGTTGACGTATATTTATCAAACCATTCCTCGTGAGGTTCAAATATGGAGGGAGTTTGATGATGCAATTGTGTGGACCCATGAAGAACAAGGTCACTTCTCGCTGAAGTCTTCCTACAAATTAATTTGTAACTTTTCTGGCCAGCAACTGCAGTGGACATCAGCAATATGGTTTAAAGGCTGCATCAAAAAGCACTCCATCCGCGCTTGGATGCTATTTAGAGGTAAACTCAAAACAAAGGACTTCCTTCTTCAGAAAAATGTTACATGTGATTCATTCTCGTGTTCTTTGTGATTGTACATGGGAAACTAGCCTCACATCTCATGGTTCACTGCTCATACTCTCAAGAGATTTGGCACCTTCTTCTTTCTAAATTGAACTTGGCGCCAACAAGATGCAATGATGCTTATGAGCTTCTAGACTCACTCATCTCTCGGTTGGACCAGCAAAGTGATGGAGCTCAAACTCTAGGTAAAATTCTATTCAATGCTTTTGTTTGGCATAAATGGGCTGAGAGGAATTGCAGGATCTTCCAGGAAAAAGCAATCTCTAGTTCAGCTACCATGCATAAAATCATTCAAGTGACTACCTCCAAAATTCTCTATCTTGGCATTAGTTTACCAACTAGCATCCAATGTCACTAGAATGTGCCACCAAATGCAAATGCACACTATTCACCGGTGATCAGTGAGAGGAGCCAGGGCTGGCGCCTATCCATTACTCAAACTCGTCAGGTGTTCTATGGAGGGATCTTCAACAGCCAATAAAGGGGCAAATAGAGCAGGTTTTGAACTATTATGAAGGGATTTTTTGCATCTTGCAGATTGTACCAAACAATGTCTCATCCATTACTATTGAAACGGAAAAATCTATTCAGCAATCTCTTCTCAATCCAGAAAAATTTGAATGGCTCATGCGATTCCAAGCTAGGAGAGTTCATATGAAGATCAAAAGATTCGAGTAGGTGCATTTCACTCTGTTACATCCCCAAACAGTGCGGTATAGCAAGTTCATCAATAGAAATTCAGGTACAACTCCAAGGGATGTAAATAATATTGAGCAGTTGTATAACTCACTATGTGTGTAGGATTTTTTCATGCATTTTCTTTTTTAGTTATTTATTAAGCTTGGTTTTGTTCAGTCGATTTGTTTCTTATGGGGTATGCCCCATTGGGAGTGTCTAATAACTATGTTGGTTCCTTTTAGACCTCCCTTTCTGTAAATTATTATTTCAGAAAATAAAGAACTAACTTATTCTTAAAAAAAGAAAAAGAAAAAGATGAGTGCACACTTACCAATGATAAATTTCATTAATTGGCACAAGGGGGTATTTCTCTATTAAATAATAGATTCAATTTTGAGAATTATATGTTCCTACAGTCCCACTACCACATACCGAAGATACCAAGATGTTGACCTACAGTTGGCCTCACACTCATTGGTAACTCAAAGTAAATGCATAGTAGAAACTTGAGTCCATTAATCTCTCAGGATTAAGAGCTTATTGCTTGGGAATTATGAGTGCAGTCCTCAATCAAAAGACATATTTGGATAAGGTGCTACTCATGATCCTTCAGTGCATTTAGTAAACTAGCAAACAATCCAGAGTCTTACACACTAATGGTTGAGACAAACCACACTATGGTTGAGAGAAACTACACTATTTCATAATGACTGAGGTTCTACGACTTTTTCAGATAAGATATTCAGTCTCATAACTGGTTGTGAAAATATTTTGAGTATAAGAACTGTGCTCTATGTCTCTTGTATGTAAATCTTATCCACACACATGAATTACAATTAATACACTTATGGGTTACAGTTCATCTTAGGAACGATCATGTCATTTTATATTAGTTATATTCAATCATAAAACAAACTATCATTCATCTTATGAACGATCATGTCATTTTGTATTAATTATGTTCAATCATAAAACAAACTATCATTCATCACATGAATAAAGCATGAAATTATAAATCAATTAAGGTAATGAATGAATTTATTCACAACATCCACTATGCATCGCAACATGTTAATCGAGCTGATGGATCCTACACAAGGGCGGAACCAAGAAATGCGTTTTGGAGGGGCTACTTTGAAAAAGAAAAAAAAAATCCTTGAAGGGGCCAATATGCATAATCTGATGGAATTTCCATTAACTTAAAAGGGGGCTTTTGAGATATCAAGGGGGTCATGGCCCCCCTCCCGTCCCACTCCTATTCCTACCACCAAGTAGAGATTCAACAACAAAACATGTATGCAATAGTATTACTACTGGCTAGTAGTCTAACTCTAACTTAGTAGAAAAAATTGCATTACAAATAGATGACTAAAAATTGCTAAAATGTGTCATAGAAATTTTAGGAAAAAAAAAACTCAAACTGGAGAGAAAGTAAGAAAATTGGTGGACATTTCCAACCCATGCAAGTTGGACTTCAACCCGTAGATTTATCTTACCAATCTGACCCAACTTATTTGCCACCCACTTAGATCCAACCACCAAACATGCATTCAAAATTGCATCGCACAATAAATACCAAACAAGAATAAAAAAAAAAAAAAAAGGTTCTCCAACATATTGCAAAATTTTAAGTAGGAAAAAGTAATGTAAAACGAGGGAAGAGAGCCGATTTACTCGGCGATCAATTTCGCCGTCCGATTTGCTACAGTAAATCTCTTTTTACGTCAAAATTTGTTTTTTTTAATCAATTCCGGGTGAAAGGAAAGTGCGTGCAGTAGATGGCGTGCAAGCTATCGCAGCGAATGTGGTCCCCACAAGCTTCAATACAATAACCCCACAAAATACCCCTTTGGTTGTTCTGTGCTCTTTCTCGTGCACAGCAAATGCAAAATGAGACTGGTCGGGAGTGATGGGACCCACAGCCCGAGGGCACAAAGTAAAGGGCAAAAAAAAAAAAAAAAAACAAAAGGAGAGGGGAGAGGACACAAAAGGAACATCACGAGACGTCCTCTGCTTGGGGATGGGGTTGAAAGCTCCCCATCAACGCCCTCCGTACGGCGTGATCCTGTTATATTAATGGTCTGGACATCTCTGTCCTTTTAACGGAACTCATAAAAGTAGAGCCTCGAGGACCACGTCCTTTCTTCTCCATTCTACGGGCAGGTGACACGTGCTCCATTCTGGAATTTATGTTCAAGTGGGCCACGGTTCTGACAAGATGAAAAAAAAATATATATATATATATATATATGGCAGTTGTTCTAAATTCAAGCTTAAGATAAGATAAATTTAAGTGTGTGATGGGGCCCACATAGGGACCCACATGGGGATGAGGAGAACTTCAAAGACCCCTGAGATCTTACTCTCTACAAAAAATCAGCTCCAAACGTGATTTCTATCATCTCCATATGAGTCCAAAAGTTTAATAGTCAATAGTCCATTCGGATCGATACATAAATTGATCTAACGGTCTAGTAAATTCGGATTTGACGAAAGTTGGTGGACATATGCAATTTAGGGGGGGGTCATGTGTTTGGTTCATTTGAATGGACGAAAGATGGGCCCCACAAGCATGAGCTTACGAAATTTTCTCCTAAACTTGAGCTTAAGAAAGCCTTACTCATATATATAGTTTTTTGGGCATGTGGGCCGTTTGGCCATTCTTTTATTTCATGGTGTTGGTGTACTATTGACAGTGCACCTGCAATCTAACAGTTGAGGGCACTTAATTATATGTTTATTGGTATCCCATATGGAGAATGAGTCTAGATCCTCAGTCAAGCTTCTTATTTACGAGTAGATCCACTCCACAGTGGGCCCATCTGTTCACTGTATTTGCTTTTTTAATCTTTTGCAAATATTCTAATTGGGTTTTTACATACCATCATGATATTATTATGATAAAAACCTAATATTGGAGATTCACCTATTCAACTGATAGATAATTGCATAAGGCATGATTTTACTCCTCATGTATTGTGTCCGAGTCCCACCCCAAATTTATCTGGTGCACATGTATTGCGGGAAAATAACTATCAAAGGGTCATGATTGACCAAATTTTATAAAATGAACAGAGTACTCATCTACTTATTACAATCTTGCCTCTTCCTATGGAGAGGCTCAAGGGAGTCAACATGGTCATTCGAGAGATATAATTTCTCATTAAAACTATTTTAAAGATGTTTAGAAATAGAATAAGTGTTGTAAAAGTATGAATATATATTAGATCACATATATTAGATCACCTCATGATAATAAATCTAAATTTATAAATTCATAAATTCAAAATATATGAAATAAATAATAAGATAAAAAAGAAGGAAAGAAATTTGTCCTCATGACATTTTTACAGTCTCTCATGTAATTGACTTGACCCTTGTCCAAAATGTGGTCCCTCAAAGTCATGAGTCAACTTTGTGGCAAGTTTCCCATACCTGGTTAATCCTTGTGAGATTTTAATATGATATGGCCGTGTGCCATTTGGGCAAACCACTTGAAAGTCCGGTCTTGAAATTGTGATAGATGGCTCATCCTTTTGTCCAAACTCCTAATCCAACATTCGAACGAGCAGACAAGCAGAATGACACAAAGTTTTCCCTGACAAATGGGTGGAAGCTTACAGCATGAAAATGACAACAGATGATACATTTGGAGACCACCTATTTAAGTGGGCCTCACACTCTACACATGACCTGCAACTGACCTTCACGTGGGTAGTCTCATTGCTACAGTCCATTTATTGAGACAAATTCAACAAAAACGCCCACTTGTAAATCTCAACCTTTTGTTTCAAAGTGGTGGTTGACCTATATCAATCTACTCCTTCCCTACATTTCCACCCCTCCATCGATGTAATCACAAGATATTTACACTATCTATCTCCATCAAAATTAGGGATGATTTTCTCTTAAGCAGCTTCAATGCATGGTACCTTGGTTGGTGCCATGCGCCACATGGAATTCCATGAAATTTAGAGGGGTCCTGGCGTTGTGCTGGTCGAGATGTGCATCTAGGGTTGCAAATGAGACGGTTACGGATTGAAATCATAGTGGATCTGAACCCTTTTCTAAATAACAGTTCCGATTTCGATCCGGTCTTAACTCGGGACTTGTTTTGTCGATTCCAGACACGATTTCGATAGGAAAATCTAGAACCGGATCTACCTACAAGACTGAAATCTAGTTTCAAAATCAATTTTAATTTCTTTGTATTCTTCATTTTTATTAAAATAAGCATATTATTCAACTTATAACAGTGCATCAAGTCTATTACCTCCATTATTATACATAAAAATGTAAAAGAAAAAAAAGAGAGTTAATTTTGAAGTATAATTTATAATATCAAAGGCTCATATGTCGGGTCCACGGGTCGGAACTTATATGAACTCGGAACCGGATCCGTATATTAATTGGAATCTAAATCAGGTTTCAGACTTGGACCCATTTACCTAAAATATGTTCTAAACTCGTAATTTTTTTTTTTTTTTTTCGTCAGAACTTCTAGGTAATCGAAGAGTCCGATGCCCATTTGCAACCCTATGCACACCCGTTGGGAGAAGAACTCCCATAAGTTATAGATGCTTTAAACAAAGGGGTATATCATTTGTAAATCCAAACCGTTAACAACATTTGTTTTCTTTTTTTTCTTTTAATGATGTGGATATCCATGCGATCTTTGACTAGGGGTGTTCGTGGGCTAGGCTAGACCGGGCTAAGGCATATCCAGGCCCGGCCTTATTCTAAAAACACTGGCTCAGGCCCGACATGGGCTGTAAACGTCAGGCTTGAGCTTGTCCCTTTAATCAACCGGGCTGGGCCAAAACGGGCTTTTTACAAATCTCGTGGGCACTCGAGCAATTATTTGGACTAATTAAATTAAATTACATGTCTTTATTACACAGCTGGGCTTTGGACTTTCTATCACTTAATCAACACCTGGCCTAATTATTAAAGTGGCCCTAATTACATATCTAAGCCCATAAGCCCCTTATCTCTGACCCAATGTCAGTAAATTCTCCGGATAGTGCTATGATAAACTCACACAAACTTACACCCGCCAAATTTGGGGTAATTTTAAACACAAGATAAGAGGATCATTTGTAAATCCAAACTGCTTAGGTGATCTAAAATAACATGATTTGTACCAATCTTCTTTGTCTCTGTGATTGGGGTTGTATGAGAGGATGGGGTTCAAGGATCGCTACCCACCTCTTCTTCATTAAATAAAAAAGAAGGAACCGTAAGTTTTGACGTTTCATCATGAAAAGTTCTAATATTAATTGCTACAGACGTTTGGGTGCAACGCATCTTTTCTTTTGTCGTTTTTTCCTTGAGGTCGTAGGTCTCCGTTACATGCCGACACTGCCGTTAATTTTTTTTTTAATTCAAGGAAGCATAATACGACACCATAGATAACGACGTACCAGACGGCAAACCACCCTCCCGCTCCCGTTGATTGTGACGGATCTATTGGGGGCGCGGACAAAACACTGCTGTCATTCTTAACTTTTGGAGCTGCGGATTTTTCAAAGTCGCACTCCTGCCAGACTATTAAATTACTAGCCCTAACAATCATTTGGTATAGAGCATGTGAATGGGGCTCACTTTTGAAAGGGGTGTCAATTAATTTTACATTTTTAGCGTGTATATATATATATATATATATATATAATTTTTTTATTTTTTTATTTGTCATCAAAGGGTTTCGAAATCTCTGGATCCCTCCGGGCCTAAAGACAATCGAATAAATTCCCTTATAATCTTAGTGTGATAGTTAGCTATTTATTCATAGATTCTTATATTTGAATTGAAAGGGTTTAGGGGGGTATTTGTTTGGAGAGATTTTTGGAAGAATTTGCATCTATCGGAAAGCTCTTTTGTGATAACATCAATTAACATTTTTGTAGCATTTTGAGGTTTTTCTTTATATTATCAGAGTTGTAAGAATTCAACTATTCAGAAGCAATATAATTCAACCTCTAAACCAATATGGTCCAACTTGGCTCATAAGCATTCTTACTCGACTTAAAAAGAGACTAGGTCAACCTTGTCCAATAAGAAATCAGGTCAGGTTGGGTAAAGCCTAATAAATTGCAAAATAAAACCCTCCTCATTGTGACTTAAAGCTTACAGGCCAATTCCACCCATTAAGGTCCATGTGTAGCTAGTAGACTAATTTGGTGTGAGACTCTATATAATATAAGTCAAAAGGCAAGTCTTTAAACAAGAGATGAATTTTAGAGGGTTATTTTTCATGGGATTTTTTAACACTTGTTATACTTGAGAAATGCATGATTGTGATAAGGGTTTACAAATAAGCCAAAATCCAAATATTGGATCTCATATTTTTGAAAATTCTCAATGGCCTCATCGTAGAAAAGAATAGCTATACAAGATTTTTCAAAAGAAATAGACTGAAACTCATCATTAAATATAGAAATGAAAACTCCATCAACTAGCTCAATTTATTAAGGATGTCAAAGCTCTTCAAGAAAAGGTAGTGTAGCAAGGGATTGGGTACAGATTGGGTCTTAATCTTGAGTAATGTCATCTTTCTCAATAATTTCTTACTTAGAAAGTTCTTGAAAGATTTAAAACCTACGCTCTGTTTGTTGAAGATCAAAGCTTAATTTTCAAAAATGACCTTCAAATGTATCTTGTTTTGGTTATATTTCCCTAAAAAAAAAATATTATTTAACTTCTATGTATTTCAATGCAAAAAAGCAAGTACTTAGTGTTTGCTTGATGTAAAATTTAAGAAAGTCCATCATCATTGGTCATATATAGTCAAATTAAGTCAACTAAATAGTTTACTTTGAAACTCCAACCACTCTAATACCACCCAATTCAAGAGATCTCATCAAAAGAAAATAAAAGAGAAATATTTCTTACATCTTTACTTCAAATAGGATTTTCCTACCCAACTTTCTTCCCAACTTCAATGGATCTAACTCATTTCACATCACATGCCTAGTTATTGATATTAGGCCAAATTTGACTTTATAAACAGCGACCATACTGCTGCATTGATCATATTTGAAGTACATAGTTGTTTGTTTAAAACATGACCAATTCATTATTGTAAATCACTCTTATTAAAGTTTCGGGCCAGAGAATATGATACAAATGAGCCTAATCAAGCCCCTAATTCTCTCAGGCAAGTGGACAAGATGGTACTCTCATTTGTACCTTCCTCACTCTCTGAGTCTCATTGGATTTTATAATATTTTTTTTTCTTTTCGATATTATAATTATAAAAATGCTTCTTAATTGTGTAAGAGGATTTGGGAAGCACAACCCTCACTTAAAGTTTAACCCCAAAGGGTTGGCCTAGTGGTCAGGTCCACGGTTCCTCCCTCTTCCACATGGGTATTTATCCAACTTCCCTCTAGGCCCGGAGGGATTAGTCCAGCCCAAAGGATTGAGAACCCTAAAAAAAAAAAAAAAAACCTTAAAATCTTCATCTTTGAACCACCCACTGTACTACCCATGATATGTGTTCTAGAGCCCATTAGAAAGGGAAAGAAATCTAAAATACTTATAAATGGCATGGGATAGTGCAGGCAACCAAATCATCAACTCACCCAAAATCCCCACTCAAAATCACAATTCATAAATCCAACCGCCTAAAAATCAGACAAAGCCATTACCAAACCCCCTCTAAATAGAAATGGGTCAGGCAAGTCACCTATTTAGCTCAACCTGTTGTTTTCTGTTGATGGAAGCAAGTGAAATCAAATAATCCACGTCACCCACACACTTCATTTCAATGGGATGTGTATATCTTTAAAAATGGAAGTTGTCCTTGGTGCCATATCTCCAAATTTTGCATTACTAGTAGTTGGTCTCATAATACGATTGAGCACGGGATTGATGATATTTTTAATGTACATATATAATTAATTTTTTAAAAAAAAAGTTACAAAAGATTTTCACATTTCTTTTAATCAAGTATTCTTCATAAAATTTTTTGAGAAATGACAAAAATACCCTTATTTTGTTTTTTAAAATTTTTATTTAATAAATTATTTTTAAAGAAAAGATCAAAGTCCAACCCAAATGACCTAGTGGAGCCTGCTTCAACTACATTTATGCGTGGATGGTTAAGAATAGAGAATTCTAAATGACTAAAAAACTACCTTAATTAAATGGTTATGATCACCGAAATCAAGATGGCTAGTTTTAGGGAGGAAAAATATTAAGAAGAAAAAAAGTTTCTCATATGGGGAGGGTATTTTTGTCATTTCTCAAAAAATCGATGGCAAGGGCTTGATTGAAAGAATTTTGTATAACTTTTATACTTTTATGAATTACCCAAATCTTCATATACCTTTTTTGAAAATGGGCCAAAATTTTTATAAGCTTTTGAGATTTTCACTATATGATTAATGAGACATAAGATAGTCATTTTTTATGGGTAACAAGTTGAAACTTAGAGGATTTTAAAGGAAAAAAACCCGTTAGTTGGCCATTGCACGAAAAAGGACCCATACTTCGGGCCACATAAACGGGGTCTGTCTGACCCCATTCGATCTTTTTTTTTTAAGTACGAGGGGAGCGATGCTAGCATCACTTGTATCTAGCGGGAGTAAAGCTAACATTGCTCTGCTCAATTTTCTTAAAATCTAGAACTCCATTCGTTCTCCAATTTTTGTTAAAAAATGGATTGCTGCGCACCATACACTTTTGGTGCTCTGTCTATTTTCAATTATTGAAAGAATACACTTTGAATACTATCCATCAAAGAAAGTGTGTAGAGAACAAACCTTTATGACCCTTCTTGGGATAAAAGATCATAAATACAAGAGGAGAAATTGAAGAATGAGCCCGTAATATCTCTTTCATGTAGGTAAAAACAGTCTTCTCCTTCATGGGTAGATGGGACAGGCCATCCTTTCATCTCTTTCAACATGTATCTTATTGTAACTATAATTTTATCATCATCTCCGCACATGCTTGTCATTGACATGTCTGAAAATAGAGAGGTGAGTTGATCCAACGAGATTTGGTTTAGTGTTTTTTTTAAGAAAAAAATACAGACGAACAAAAGAGAAAACTAAATAGAAAAAGTGGGTGAAAAAGAACTGAAAAAAACTGAAGACATATTGGCGCATGGCGAGTCGCCTAGTACTATCGTCCAATTATTTTTAGACGATACTATCGTTGCTCAGCCCATACTAAAAAAAAATGGTGGGAGGACTGAAACTGTGTGATCAGAACTACCTAGTTCTTTTTAAAGACAATGCAAAATAAATACAAAATGAGTATAGAAGTGAAAGAAAAAAAAAATACTTACGACCACACTTGAAACATATTATTGTGCTAATTACATTATCAATAATCTGAATAATCTAACAATGACATAAACTCTTTATCAAAAACAAATTTTCAGAATATGACAGTGGAAGGGATATAAATTATCGAACCCAGTTAAAGGGGCCAAATGAGACAATAGGGTTACTATCCGGAGTCCGGACTCATTGGATGCTCTGCACACTGATCACCGTACGCTACGCGTTCATTAAATGAAAAGTCAGACTCAGACATGCTTGCCGTTATCCAGTAATTAATTCGGAGTTCGGACCCCTAATAAAAGCCTTTTTACTGCCGACTGGTTCGAGGCCCAATAAATTCGTGTGTGTGGACAATAAAAATCAGTAATCCTTTTGAGTCTTCCGTACACGTGGCCAAAGGCTACGGATTGACAAAAAAAATAAATAAAAATTTACAGTGTCCCCACAGAACTCAATGTTGGTGCCCTCATTGCATGATGATGCATCCCAGCTTTTAATGTGCCCAAAAGATGGCTTTAATTGAAACTACTTCATTGAGTCATTTTCTGAAAACAACGTGAATGAGTTAATGGCTGCAGGTTAAGGTAGGGAGTTGAGTTGGGCGTGTCGGCCGGAGTGCATTCTTGGGCTCGCAGGGCCAGTTTTCATTAATTGCTATACTTAGATAGGGTCCCGGTCCCACTAAGGTATTGTTTATCCTACAGTAGTGGTTTATATATGCACGTAAATGATTCACTTGTATCAACGATTACTCATGATCATACTTAGTTGCGTGATGTGCCTAATACTATATTTGGGAAAGGAGGAGGGAAGGGCAAGGAAAATTTAAGGGGGAAGAAAAATAAAGGAGAGGCTTCTCTCCTCCTGTTTGAATAGTCAAAAAAGTAGGGAGAAGAAAATTGAAAAATTATAATTTTGTTTGTTTGGGGGTAGAGAAACAAAAGACCATTTTATTCTTGTTTTTGTAAAAGTTTCAATTGGATAAAAGGGTAATTCAGTAATTTGAAACAAATTTTCCTCTTTGCCCCTCATTTTCCCCTAACTTGTGAGGGGAAAATTTTGGAGTAGGCCCCACACTCATTTTCCTCCCAAATTCCCTTCCTCTACTTTCCCTCTACCCTTTCTGAACATTCTCAATTTCAATTTTTTCTTCAATTTCTTCCTTTTTTTTTTCCTTTCTCTCATTTTACCTCCATCCCAAACGGTGCCTTGGATATGGCCTTTGAATGAGTACTTTGGTTTGATTTACATGTCCAAGGAGGTGGTAAACAATTATATATTTAAATGAAGAGAAGTGGAAGTACAAAGCGAAGGCATATTTCAAGCAGCTTTTGTGCTCCTATTTGATGCGGCAAAGTGCAAGCCATATATTATTACTCTCTGACTCTACCGTCCTTTGTAGGGTGCTCCTCCTTATCCATGGGCTTAGAGATTCTCCTTGGGCTTAGAGATTCAAAGTCAGAAGATTGGGAAGGCTTGTGACCCAGATCTGAGCTATAATTTGTTCTTTTTTCTTTAATGTCTTTGCAGTCACTTTCTCCAGAGTTACAAGGGGAATGAAGATAGAGAATGCATAATACTTTTGTGGGTGTTGTCTTTGGCTTCCCTCTAGGTTGTGTCTCACACTCTCATGGAGTTCAGTTGGGGTGGAGTCAGGGGGCAGACGCCAAAATTCTTTCTTGAGTGGCCACTATGTAGAAAAAGCCTCCCACGTGAAAAATGGATGTAGTTTTTAAAATATTTAGTATATTTTTTTAGAATTTTGGGGGTACATATGTAAAAAATTATAAAATCTTCTAAAGAAAAAATGGGTTTTCATAAATTTTGGAGGGGCCATATGTAAGAATTCATAAAATTTTCTAAAGAATAAAATAAGGGTGTAAAAGAAAACCGAAAAACCATCTAACCGAACTGAACTGCTGTTAATAACCGTGTTCCACGGTTCGATTACGGTTAACGATTATTAAAATCAGAAAACCGCACTTCACGGTTCAGTTACGGTTTTCAATATTGACTCAAGGTTAATAATCGAACCGAATTGTAAAATACGGTTCGGTTAACCGGTAAACGGTTAACCGTACCGTTATACTAATATAAAATAAATAAATAAAGGGCATAAATGAAATTTGTATATAATTCTAAACGTAAGTATACACTTGACAAAATGATTTTTAACGGTTTTTCTGAATATAGTTATGTTACGGTTTTTAACAGTTAACCGCAGTTTGGTTTTTAACGGTTTTTTCGGATACGGTTACGATTTTTAAAACTGAAAACTGTAATTCATGATTCAGTTAACGGTTCTTCCAAAATGAACGGTTAACTGAACCGTTACACCCCTAGAATAAATGGGTTTTCAGAGATTTTGGAAGGCCATATGTGAAAATTAATAAGATTCTCTAAAGAAAGAGGGGGTTTTCAAAGGTGGGCTTTCGGCAAGTGAGTGGAGTTGCTTTCACCTATTCATTTATTCTTTGCTTCTTTTGGAATATATGTACTTACCTTCCAAAAAACAAAGGGGCTTTTTTTTCAAAAAGAAAAGAGCATAAAAGTTTGCAGAATGCCTTTTTTGTCTCATTACACAAACTTGTCTTCAATGCCAAACCTTCAATTAGCGAAGTAATTGATGGAGAAAACATGAGGCTATTTTTGATCTATTATAAGCTGCCGTTGATTATAATTTCTAATATAAGACGGTCCGCATAAGCGGAAAGAATGCCCACACAAGTAAGAAGAAGTGGTGTACCCAGATTTCAAACCCTGGGCAGCCATGTGAGAACGACCGCTATTTACTGGTGAGGTAAGTGGCCGTTCGTGAAAAGTTTAACAAGTTGGTGTTCACATGGACATCGGTTCATGTGGAGCATCTGTGTATGCTAAACGTATTCGTGATGTAGGCTTAGACATGAATTATCTGGTCCCACTTGGAAGACATGAATTATCTGGGTCCCACTTGGAAGACCTCTGATTACATTACACAATCCTAGCCGTCAGTGGTTTATGATGTTTCTACTCTGATTGGATTTTCCACAAAGATTCTAGGTGGGAAGGAAAAGAATAACAAAAAAAGGAGAAATTAGGACACATTTTGTAATATTCATGTCGGAAAAAAAATATGATTGTCACTTTTGCAATCAATTATTATTTTTGTGGTTTTAACCGCACCGGTGCCTTAATACCTGACTTTTGACTCATAGATGTTGACGTTTTAAAAATTCTTTCAGCTCTATACCAGTAGCAAAATAGTATATATAACAAAGGACAGTACTAAAATGATAATTTTACCCTAATAGTGTGAGATTTCTTACACTTGTAGAATATCTCATAACATTCATTGGTAGGACTAATAGGATTGATAGAAACGAGTAGAAACCATGATCTCTATACATTACATACAGATCACTGCGGAAATAACTTTGAACTAATATGGTTAAATCATTCCTGCGAAATCTCTCTAATTTGATCTTCGTCTTACAGCAACTCGAAAATCTATAGATCTTCTACTGTATTTCTATATGCTCGAACTCGCACCAAGGAGTGGGCCTTTTCTACGAATTCTTCTCTGCTCTCCCAAAACCGAGATTCCTCTCTTACTTTTCTTGTTCTTGACCTTGAGAGTAGCAGCGCATATTTATAGGGTACAATAGGGACCTTAAGAAGGAAATAAGGATAGGCTCCTTATAGAAACATGAAACCTTAATTCGACCCAAATTAGAATCATAATTCCATAAATTATAATTCAGTCTACTAAAGAATTATAATTGCACTCATGTCTTTATTCTCAAAATAATATTTCGAGCTTCTTGTTATTAAATGCTTATCAATCTTCCCACGTTAAGATTTTAAATATCCATTGATTAAATAATTACTGACAACTATATTTAATCGATATCTTTATAATTCCTTGAGACCTTATACTTAACTTTCTTGATACGTCGGACACAAAGTCCACCTGCAGGGTTTGACATAATCAAAACTTAAAAGCTTCATCAAGGGAATATCATCAATCCCTATTACAGGACGTGGATTCCGTCAATAAACTAATATCCACCATACCCGTAGTGTCGTCATCCAATTCACTGAGATTATTGATCCATAAAAGATTTCACTCTTTCGTAAATCAAAATGCCAAACACTAAATGTATGTGTCTATTATTTATGTCAGGATTAAGAGTACAAGCACTCATAATAACCATTTGGGTATTCATCATCTTATATAGTCAGTATAAGACAATAAACTCAAAAGCACGGTCCTGTTCAATATACATATAGTATACTAGCTTAATGAGTCAAAATCATATCGTTTCCCGTAGCCAAGACAAGCCTGTTGAAACATCATGCTACAATCATACCAATGGTGTGTCCAAATCCATCTAAAATTGTGAACAACAACTTATATTCTATAAGAACCAACAAATAAGTCTTCCATGTATAAGTAAAATTCTACACACCAACTTGTCTACTTTATAAAATAAAAGACACTCACATGCATAATAATGCAACTATTTGCCCATACAAAATCTCAGTTAGATGAGAAGACAAAATAAACTAAAAAATGAGTCAGTCAAAGACAAATACATAAAGTATATTTTTAATATAAATTTCCAACAAGGATGTCGCAAGTATTCACCTTTTTCCCTAACTTTGAAAACTTCCTTCTTTTGCATTGTTGGGTAAGCAAAATTTTGTGCGCTATTCTACAGGTGTTGTAGATCTCACAATATAAGGAGAATTTTGTCATTTTTGCACCGTTCTTTGTGGTCCGAACTGTTCTATAATGATTATTTAAATGTCTAGATGAAAAGATCCAAGTCTATGGACACATGCATGGTCAAAATCCCATTATTTTTTCTGCAATTTAGTTTAGTACATCTCATGCAAAAAGGGAGTAAATTGGATATTTCTTCTTGAGTTTGTAGAAAGTCATTCCTTATAATATTAGCCAAATTTTATTTTCTATATAATCAACGTCATTATCATTATTAAAGCTTGGTCCCAATTATGTACGTCAGCAACATGAATAATGTTTCATATTTTATTCTCACCTAACCTAAAACTTTTTCAAATGAATTTTGGTGTTACACAAATATAACTTGGCCTTCATGTTGTACAGATATTCAGTGGTAGAGCCATAAATTTTTTGTAGGGGTGCATGCAAAGGTTGATCATAGTAATTTGTATTTATTGATTTATTAAAAATGAAGTTACTTTTTACAAGTTTTGGAATTATTCCAATGAAGATTCCTAAATTTAAATATACCTCGATCATTTTCTAATATATGATTTTCTAGAACTCTACGAGCTTCAAGATACAAAAATACTAAAGGGTGTATTTGGCATTGTGTCATTCGGATGTTCCCATGTTCCCTCGAGATAAGGTTGTAGAAAACATGTTTGATATAAGTAAATCACTATTCCAAATTTTGGTCTCACCCGAAGGAATCGCAAAATCTTAACCCACTAGCATAAAAAAGTTAGAACGAAAAAACTTTGTTTTTTTTTTAAAAACGACCCACTGGCACACAATTGTTTCATACATATCTCTTGCCTTTTAAAGAATGACATTTCTGATATTTAAATCCTCTTACTTATCTCAAATAAAGCGGCCCTACTTGGTAGTTTCTAAAGGTGGGTTATATGGTCACAATCACAAAAAGGTGGGGCCCATATTATAATTCCTATAATGGTGGGGACCACATTATAAATTATATGGATTTGGGCCCCATATTTCAATTTCTAAAGGTGGGCATCACGTTGTAATTTCTAAAGGTGGGTCACATGATACCAATCACAAAAGGTGAGCCCATATTATAAAATTATAATTTTAGGGCTACATTATAAATCCCATGAATGTAGGCCTTTCTTCTAATTTATAAAGGTGGGAATGACGTTGTGATTTTTAAAGGCGGGTTCCATGTCCACAATCATTGAGAAGGTGACTCCACTTTATAATTCTTAAAAGTGGGTCATATGGTCACAATCACAAAAAGTGGAGCCACATTATAAATAATATAAATGTAGGCCCACATTGTGAATCCTATGAATGTGAATCCATATTCGAATTTCTAAAGGTGGGTTGCACATTATTTTTTTTAAGGTGGGTCCCGTGTTCACAATTAACCAAAATGATGGCCTCACGTTATAATTCTTAACCTACATTGTAACTCTTATGGATGCACTACACTGCACTGTACTAATGTTCTAATTTTTAAAGGTGGAGCACCACATTGTAGTTTTTAAAGGTGGGCCCTATGTCCACTATCACAAAAAATGTGGATCCACTTTGTAATTCATAAATGTGAGTCATATGGTCACCATCACAAAGGGAGGACCCAAATTGCGGATCCTATGAATGTGAGCCCCATATTCTAGTTTCTATAGGTGGTGTAATATTGTAATTTCTAAAGGTATGTCTATATTTACATTTACAAAAGGGTAGCCCTACATTATAATTTTTATAAAGGTGGGCCCACATTGTATATCTTATGAATATGGGTTCCATCTTCTGATTTTTAAAGGTAGATAACACATTGTAATTTCTACAAGTGAGCCCCATGCACGATAATAATAAAGTGCCACAAACAATAAAAAGTAGGTCCCTCATTGTAAATATTATGTCCACTCCTTAGACCAAAACTTATATAATGTTACAAAAACAAGTTCCGTATAACATATATTTTCTGTAAAGTAATTTAATATAATGTTTCTAAACAAACTCTGGGAAGTATAGTCTCAGCACAACCCGATCTCAGCACAACTTGAGCCGAGCACAAAATTGGGAACAACATGAAAACAATGCCAAACGTGTAAGGCTCTCAAATAACTTAAAATAATTACTTTCTCATTGTTTAACATTGAGAACTCTCTTTCAAGTTTATGTCAAATTAATCACATGTAAATCAATCCACCATAATTAATTAATGAAATATCTTTATTGGTTAGTTATGAATAATGTGATTGTTTTATGAGCCTTGATGTTGTGATTTGAAGCAGCTTTGAGAATCATTTACCAAGTTATATAAGGTGAATGACAAAGGTGTGGTGTATATGATATGATAATGTAAAGTTAGTAGTTTAAATCCTCGAGTTGTGATCAGAACTGCTCAAAACAAACATCCTCTCCAGTAGTGGTCATTTCATAAATCTTCCTTTATTAAGAGTTAGTCCCACTATGTGATTGAGTTGTTATTTAAAATGTCATATGCTTAATCTTACAATAAGGCCCTGTTTGGCAAATCTTATTTGTATAAAGTAGATCTGTATGATATAAATCTATTTCAAAAGGAGTGATATGAAATAGATGTTTTATAAATTAATTATTTGGTAAGACGGGAAAACTGGTTGAAATAGACATTTCAAAATCCAACGGATCTCTGAATTTCATCAAATTTTCAAGATCTACATTGGATATATGGCTAAAATTTATACTCCTATCCATTCTCAATCTCCCAAAGAGGATCAACGGTTTAGGTTGTTGTGTGGGTCCCACAAAAGTCAAAAAATAAATGTAGTATTCTCTTTTTTTTTTTCATAATATCTCGAGATTAACAACAAAACAACGGCTGAAATTTAAACACGTGGCCTTTCTTAGGCTTAATCAGATTTACAATGGTTTAGTTTATGATTTTGTGGTCCGGGTTTTAATAAAAAAATTAAAAAAAAGACAGATAGGAGAAAATCACGTGAAACTAGGCAATTTTGATAGAGTACATATGACGGTTGTCTGGTTTTCATCACTTTTATCATGACCTGTGAAGGATTACGGGCTCAAATTTCACTCATAGTCATTTTCATTCTACCAAAGAGAATCAACGGTTTAGATGATGATTGTGGGGCCCACAGAAGTCCAGAAATGAAGATCTAATGTTCCGCTATCTTTCACAAATATATAAAGTTTTGTGATGATCCAACAACTCAAATTTGATCCCTTGACTGTATTTGGGCTTCTAAATACTTTGAACGGTTTGGATTGTAATTACAAGGCCTAAAATTTAAGAAATAATGAAAGAAATGGTAAGTTCAAAAGTAACGTTTTCATCATTGTAGCCTCATCATCTATCTACTTCAGACTGATATGTTTGTTTGAAATGGCACCTATTTTGAGGCTACCAAAATAGAGGTAAAACATCCTTTTACATTTTCAAATGGAGGCCACATAAATCCCTTCCAAATGGTCTAAAACCGTTTAGAATCAGGTTTAAGAGATGTAGAGGATGGAAATAGACATGCCAAACGGGCCCTAAGACCAACTCCTAATGGAGTAAGATTTTGGGACGACCCACTGAATTATTGCAATTATCGCAATTTGAATTTTCAATAGGTAGGTCCTACCATGGAGTTTCACTTTACTATGCAAATATCTCACACTTGCAAATTTTTTAGTGCGGTGTTGTGCTATTTTTATAAAAAGGAAAAAATTATGAACTAATTTTTGTCAATCTAACATGATACAAAGTTTGTCTCTAATGGTGAATATGCTTATTTTCATATTCTTCAAATGAAAACCAATTTAAGACTGGGGCTATTAGTTTACATTAGAATATACAGGAACTGAATAAATTGGTGGTTTAAAAATGAAGATCAAAGGTGAATTTTGAGAAATGAGCAGCAAATAACATCTTCATTTGATTCTATTAGGGAAAATGTTATTTGACGTTTATTTTTGAAAATTTGCCCTTATAACCTTCATTTTTAACCACAATGTATTCCATTCTATTGTATTTTAATGCAAACAAATAGGGACTAAACAAACAAAGTTTGCTTGTTTGCAATCAGCTTGAAAGGAAATTTGGTTGCTTTGATTAATTGTTTCATGCTCCAAGCTAGGGTTTGTGTGGGATTGCTTCACATAGGTAGAAATTGGGCACTCACAAAATTGATGGATTCAGAGGTGTGGCACATGATATCTCGTTCTAAGCATAGCCCCCCATATTGTGTTGATCTTGGATTGGTAGCGATACGATCCTAATCAACCTTATTGATTTAGTTTTAGTTATTTTCGAATTTCTATTATTCTAATATGCTTATAATTTTTGTGACTTAATTACTGAGGGTAGACTTAAAAGAAAACATAAAATTTCAAGTCCCCCATGTGGTTTCCAAAAGGATCAATTGTTTAGCATTCGCGAAGTTGAAATTATGAGGATTTCCAAAGGTTGGAAGTGAATGCAATATTCTAGCATTCAAATGGAGAATTGGATTTGATATCAACATCGAAACTAGGGTTGTCAAAATGCCACATGACATGAACCCACAATATATTAACTGGTTCGGGTCGTAAATGGGTAAAACACATTAAGTTAACGGGTCATGTACGAGTTAAACTTGTAACCCGTTAACAACGCACTTAACCTGTTAATTTTTTTTTAGTCCCTATGTGTAGCTAGAATTTATTTATATTCATAAAGAAGAAATTGAAATTTATTATTTTATAGTGGGGTTTTAGGTGGGATCCACTCGAGATCCTCACTTTCAGTTTTGTGTGGCTTATATATTTTCCTCTTTATATATTTTTGTATGGATTTTCTTTTAATTTTAGAAATGACTTAATTACTTAACAGGTTGGGTCGTATTACCCGTTAAATTAGCGAATCATGTTCAGGTTGGATTTTTTGACCCATTAATTACTTAACAGGTTGGGTCGTATAACCCGAATTCGTTAATCCGTAACCTAAATTCGTAACACGACACGATTGACAGCCCTAATCGAAACACTTTGCTAGTCTCGTCATAAATACATCGTTATTTGAATTTTAGATATTCTAAGACTCGTATTTTTTAAAGTGGATAGAATAAGAATAACGATGAATATAAAAACTATCAATAAAGAAGTATCTCCTTTAATGGGAAATTAATGAAAGAGGAGATTGGAAATCAATACCATACGATCACCCTAATAATTCAAACCCTAGGAAAGTAAAGGTCACATTTACATCTCCAGTCGATGTCCTTCACCCCTGATTTTTTAATTATCCTTTGTCGAAGTTCCATGCAAAAAGATCTCTTTTATTTCGAATTCAGATAAGTGGATCTGAACACATATGTATTTATATCGGTCGATCGTGGGACAAATATTTCTGACCCACATTTAAACGGGTTGGATTAGGAGTCAACCTCATTAATCTATGTGACCTGCAATCAACCCTCATACTAACATAAGCCCTTGTGCGATGCACAGGTTAATCTCATACAAATTTATTAACCCAATAAAATAACACCCCTCCTTGTATCAATTAAAGAAAAATCAATTCTATAGGACTGTCAATCGAATTGCTAATGCATTGGCTAACTGGAGGCCCACGTGCTTGTTGCTTTTTAGAAATCCTATTTCAAGGAAAACAAAATCTGATAATTCTATTGCCATATAAGGAAAGCAAAGAAACATAGTTAAAATCTCATACCACTTATTACAAGATCAGGTTTTTGTCATAAAATTGAGGCCCAAAAGGGCAACATAGATACAAAATTGAAACCCGAATTTAAAATAAGATGGACATTACTTAACCTCAGCCCAATTTACCTAAAACAACATAACTAGGAACTTAGACATGTCTTAGTATGGAAAGTCAAGCAATGTCCATAAACATGCATAAGAAATTGCATTGTTAATTTTGCAATTGTATTATTACAAGGAGAAAGAGGTTTAACCTCAAAGAGTTGTTCTTCTTATAAACCAATATTAATCTGAACTCAAAGGCAGCATCAACTCAATGGACCAAATAAATAAATAAATAAAAGAATTTCATCAAACACCTTCTCTGCAATATGCAAAATCATTTTATAGAATCGTGTATAACATACCTGAATACCTCTATCTATTCACTTTTGATTTCAAGACCCACAACCTGATTTACACGAAGTGATAAAGAGAGTAAATGAATCGGGAGATAGGAAGTTGAAGAGATTTGGGAAAGGAGTGTTCAAGAGATTTATGGGGAAGAGATGCGATAGGGATATGAGAATTGCAGAATAGGGATGAGAGAGATATGAGAATTACCTACAATTGTGATGAAGAGAGAGGGAAAAACCTTCCAATGTTGGGACATAGACAAAGAGAGAGGCATTTTGTAACGCCCCAAAATTCGGGCGCATCGAATCTCGGGGCGCTACGAGAAAGTACCCAAGAGAAGCTTAAAATCCAATAATATAATCAAGTGTGACTCTCATTTGAGCAAGTAAATGGACAAAGCCCTATAATTTTATTTCACTTTAAGGAATTACAAGGTAATTTTCGTAATTAAACTAACTACAATCCTAAGCCAACACGACTAGCTACAAGAAAAGGGAAGAATAAAGATCTATGTGATAGACGCCTCTCGATGCACCAACCGCATCGCTCTCCGAACGTTGCTACAACGGATCAATCGCCAAGCAAACCACCAATCAAAGAAAGCGGAAGAGAAGATATCTGAAAACACCAATGATTAGGTCAGACTCGATGAGCTAGGCAAATAGGCATGTTTATATGGCAATACGTTATATTTATAGATAAGGAAGAAAACCATACCTGGTCCCAGCTGTACCTGTGTGATTAGTACCTCGATAATAATATAGAATATCAGAGTGCAATAGAAAATGGTGTGGAGTGTAGTGTATAAATGATAATCGAGAATATTTATATAACAGATATTTGATACAGCATATCAGGTAGATAAGAGAAGTAATCGTCATTAAGACATCATATAAATCATACAAGCAAATCAGAGTCACCGGTAACAGAAGTAACCTTACAATATCCGTAACTATCGTATCTAGATTCAACCGTAACAATGTCGACAATTAAAGACACTAAGCAACGACATCCACAATACATAATAATCATACAACCAATATACATGCATAGGAGCACACAAATGTACGTCCACAATTGAAGTTCAAGGGACGTGGGGGGTCAAAGCCAGCCCATCGTCGTCATCCCAACAACTGTCGATGGACATCAACCATGGGGGTCATAGCCACCCATCACTGACATCTCATTGAATAGGAGCGTACAAGAGTCCATCAATGTCCATAGCCACAACCAAGTCTCAGCCATTGGTCTTACGTGCTATCTCAATCAACAATATCCATAGCCACGACTAAGTCCCAACCATTGGTCTTACGTGCTAGATCAACATCAATATCCATCCACACACCCAGTCCGAGCGCCGGCGGTCTCAATACCCCTCCCACACGGTACCTACTGTGTTATCCAAACAATATCTCAATATCAATATCTATACCAGCATCATATCCCTTGGCAGACCAATCGTACATCCACAAATCCTACAGACTACTAGGTGAGGGTATTCCGAATCAGATTGCTTTATTGTCCTTGATATGAGATGATATTAGTCAAGAGTATGAGGCACGGAGTTCTGGTATAGCTATTCCATCCTCATGATTCACAATAGTTAATAATGTATACTCTTGTAAACTCGGCTTCTCAATATGCTTAATTAACATTATCTCTTTTTATAGTCCATCCATCAATATCTACTGTTAAGTTCCCAATATTATAGGTCAGGACTTTAAGTGCAATATCCCGACATCTCATCCGATACGGACCGTGATCGTGGATCAGAGTCTAAGTGCGATGCCTTGATTTATAGTACCTCCCAAGGCTAACATCCAAGGTTCGGACATACCAGCCAGCCATAGTGTCCGTTCTCGACAATATAAGTATCACATGTCACAAATCTATCGATGATCGTTGCCCATCTCTTTAGGTCCAAGGTCCCACTTCACCTAAGACAGTGATCACGGAGTCTCAGTTGCTTGTTAAGTATTTTGGTGCTCCTGTAGGTATTTAGCATCATAGGACATCCATAACCATTGAATCGGGTTCTGTTTTCAACCCAAGACCCTCCTTAGGCGGCTACACGGGTCAAGGTTAAGCCGGGCCCTTGACTATTGTCTAGCGTATCCCAAACAATTCAAATGGAAGGCCAACGGGGACCACACGTGATCAAATCATAAAATGAACCAAATATGGGAAATTACTGTTTTACAGTGTACCAGGTCGACATCATGGGTCCATGAGTCGACCTGGTACTCTGCGAAAGTGGATAGCCAACTGGGAGTTAGAAAACACAGTCTGTAGTGTTCCCAGTCGACCTGGAGGGTCAGCTGGTTGACCGGGAACACTACGAACATTATATCAGAAATTTGGCAGATGGTGGATTCCACAGTGTGGCCGGTCGATCGGGTACACTACCCTGAAAGTGAGTTCAGCTCCTAGTTGTGGGGGAGTCCTCTGTGTGCTCGGTCGACATCCTGGGTGACCAGGTCGACCGGGTATACACAAAACTTTGAAAATCAGGATCCTGTCCTCTTCCTTTTTCGATCAAAACTATATCAAATACATTCCAGATCTACACCATTCACCTCCAAACATCAAACACACCTCCCACATCATGATTTCATCACAAATGGGCCATTGATCTTTCAAATAGGGGATTCTCATCCATCAATGGCCAATAACACATAAGAAAAGGTTTCGAACAACAATCCATGCATAATACCATCCAATCAACCATCTATATAAATAAATCATGCCAAATAACCATAAAAGATAGTAATTAACAATCTAAGCATATTAATCAATTTAATTAAAGAATCTAAGCATGTCTACTTGCCTAATTAGGAAGAAAGCTCCCCAAATAACTTGGCTTCACTCCAATAGCTCTAAGATCACCTCAATAGCTGAATCTACAATCTCTACACCCATTCCCAAAGAGAGAAATGCATAAGAAAGAGAATTCTAAGAGAAAAAACTATACTATAAGGGGATTGGAAAGAGGGAATGAGGATTACCTTTACTTGGAGAGGGAAGAGAGATCTAGGAGATGAGATGAGTTTCTTAGCTTGTAGATGGCTAGATGTAAATGAAGCTTTTGCTTCTAGTAATAGGAGGGCTAAGATGTAGAGAGAGAAACCCTAATATCTAACTTAGAGAGAGAGATGGGAGGGAAATTTTAGTGAAATGAGAGGGAGAAATGTATGAAAGGTTTGGGAAGCTTGTGGTAGATCTCTTTTATAAGAATTGGTGGAATGGAGAATGTCCAAGGTGCCATCTCTTGCTAGTGTAAGTTTATGATAAGGATATGGGTATTTGGAAAAGATTAAAATGGAATGACCAAAGGGTCTTTGGTTGCTAATAGAAATAAAGGATAATGACTATGGTAGTTTTGGTATTCATATATAATGACTAAAGTATCTTCAAATAAGTGGTTATGAATAAAAGAGCCTAAGGGTAATAAAGGTAGACTATTTATAATGACAAAAGTGCCCATGTTTACTTGGTTAATAATAAAGGAGGCCAAGGTCATTTAAGGTATTTGGATTTTCAAAAAGGAAGGAAAATGTGTGGTTGAAAGGACTAAAGTGCCATCATATAATTAATTGGCTAATTGGTTAGGCCATGGGTAATTTGGCCATTTTAAACTTAATTGCACAACTCTCTAAAGAAAACTCATCTATAATTAGAATTACACCTACGGCCTCTAATTAGCTAATTAATTCCAAGGAACCACTATTAATCTCACAAGGGTCTTAATTTTATAAACTAGGCTTAATTAACGGAAATTACTAACTACTTATGCTAATCACTTATTAAATAGGATAACCTAGGGTTGACTTTCGGGTACAGGAAGTTGAAATGATAGAGAGATTATTTGGTTTTTTGTGATTTATGAGAGGGGAGAGTACCCATTCATCAAAGGAAGAACCATTTACCGGAGAAGCATTGATGAGGAGTTTCTATGCATGTAGGAGGTTAAATATTATATGCTGATATAGTTGAAGGTATGATCAATTTGCATGTATCCTTGCATTTATTGCTAACCATTTCCCAACTTTATAGAGAAATAATGTTCTTGACATGACATTGAACTTGGTCAAAGCATCCACAAATCAGGTATAGTTTGCACGACTTATTTCAATACATAGAAAATAAAAGGGTTAATATACACTAGGACAATGACCCGTGCTAAGTATATGCATGACGCACGTGGTTAGGGTCCCCGCTCCATTTAACAACATTTGACAAATAATTATACATAAGTACCTTGTGGTGTTGTGGTTAAGTTAGTTATTTTCATAAGGCAAGAGATTATAATCATGAGATTAAATCTCCTAACCTATATGCATTTTTAATTTCTTTTACCACAGATCATGTTAAATGGTTGAGTTGGTTGACTCACTAGAAAGACACGGGTTATGCAGGTCGGATTGGATTCACCCATACCGAGTTCAGGTTAGGAAAACTTGACCCATTTAATAAATGGGTTAGATGCAGGGCTAAGACTAAGCCCATGTTTGGCATCTCTATTTCATGCCTCTATTTCTCTATATGTCTAAATCATTCAGAGGTTTGAACCATGCCGTTTGGCCAACTCTTTCGCTGCCAAATCCTCATTGAAAAGTAGGCAGAGGAGAAATAGAGTTTTTGGGTCCGATTTTCGTGCGTATATCACCTCTTTTTTTTATGATCTTTTTTTAATGGATCTATTTAGATGGATCTATAAAAAAAAGAGTAGAGATACCATAACAAGCAATAAAATTCTAACCCATTTAACCATGAACCTCATTGAAGTTCCTTTTCCATAAATGAAATAAACAATAAAAATTGCTTCAAAATTAATCTCTCAAATAGAATTGATTCCTCGCCGTATCTTCCAGCCCAACTCGCCGTTTCACGTCGTTGTCGTAGCCGATATGGCCGAAAACATTTTCTACGTTAATTCAAAAATAAGAAAGCGTCCACGTATATATATAAACCCCGTCACTCCACCTTCTCAAAAAGAAAACGATCGCTCCGCGAAAAGCATTTTCACAGCGAAGCAAAGAGAACCTTCGAATTCTCCTCCGAAAGAGAGAAGAGAGAGAGAGAGAAAGAAAGAAAGAGAGAAAGGGAGAGGGAAGGAGAGAGAGAGAGACGTGGAAAGCGATTTCCATCCCTTCTCCGTCCCAAACCCTAGAAAACCCTAAAAACCACCTTTCCATACAAACACAGCACAAGCATCTCTCTCTACAAAATCTCCACCTTTTCTGCTGCGCAGTTGGAAATCTTCATCTCCGAAATCGATGCCTCCGCAATCGGATTAGGGTTTCTGAGGGGCAGCTTTCGCTTCTCGTCTTATCGGCTCTGGAATTCTGCTACGGATCTCGTGGAATTCGGATTCCTTCGTTTTGGGATCGGGAAATGCGGATCTGATCCGGTTTTTGCTTTTGTGTGGTGGAATTGCAGGTTTTTGGATCTGAAATCGACGTTTTCGCTCACGGATTGGGTTTTTATGAAAGGTATCGATCGAATCTTGTCGTTCTCAATCGATCGATGTGTAGCTGCGATCTCTCTCTCTTTTTTTGTCTCTTTTTTCGGTTTCGGGATGTTGAATGCTGATCCGAGCTGTTTTTTGTTTCCTTTTTCGGTTTTGAGATGGCATTGAGTGATCTTGTGAGATTTAATGGTGAGATTCATTTGTTGTTGTGAGATTTAATGCTGTTTTTTGATGGATTTGTGTAACGTCTTGAGAAAGGGAAGTTAGATGGTTTTTGGTCTCTGGTTTTGTACTTTCAGCTCTGGAAATGGTGTCTTCTGGTTTAGTGATTAGGGCTTTCAAAGCGTACGTCTTGATGGTGGACGTTTCTGTGCGAAATGTACGTTGAGATCTCAACTGATCTGAGCTGTATTCCATGTTTTACGATGCCAATTGACGTTTTAGATTCTTAATGATCGTGTATTGGTTGATCTTTTTGGTTTTAGCCCTTCATGATCTCTCTGTTTCCATCTGAACAACCATCATTGATTTGAGATCTCCCTCTGAAATGGCTAATCCAGATCTGGAATTAATGTCTTTGTGATGTATCTTTGATTCTCGCTTACTCCTACTGATCTTGTTTCTTTGGGATGCATTTCTCTTGAGATTGCCCTTTTTCTTTTGAATTACTTTAGAAGGCATTGTTTGAGATGGAATTGTGATTATGAGATGCGTTTTTTCATCTTTATTGATACCATAATAAGATGAGTGTTCTTTAGAGTAGTGAGTTTTTTTGTTTCTGGAAAGTAACAGTTTGTGAAATGCAGGTTTTGAATTGTAAAATTCTCAAATAATTCTGGATCTGTGGAAGTTTTTGTATGAGGCCTGTTCGACTTTCATGACTATTTTTTTTTTTTTGGAACTATTGTTAAATTTGTAGATTTAGTTTTGGGTCAATAGAAAACTTTTCTTTTTTACTGAAAGATGGCAGATTTATCAGAGCATCATTTTTTCTGTATCTCTACCTTTCACTTCATTTTTTTTTTTTTTTATAATTTCTAGAACTAGGCAATTTTGACTGTTATTGGTTCTGGCATCCATCTGACAGTTGACTTTCAAGTATTTTTGCAATTTCATTTTGATGTAGTATTTAGGTTATCAACATCCTTCATTCAGATACTATGCCAGTTTTTTTTTCCCCATTCCGTATTTCTCAACTCCACATTTACATATTGTGACCCTTTGGCTAACTGGTTCCTCTCCTTTTGTGGGTGTATTCAATCTAAAGAGGTTTATTCACAGTTTTTTTTTTTTTTTTTGTTAATATTGTTCCAGGTCTTCGTGGGTTTTCATGATATTGCTGAGGATTCCAGTTCATCATTCAGAGCCTGAGATCTGAGAGCTTTCTGTAGCATTGGAAAGAAATGTCAGGTGTGAGATTAACTATTTTGAACCTGTTATAGTTTTTTTCACCCGTATTAATTGAATGGGATTCTTCTTGTTTGATCAAGTGGGCTTCTAGTACTATCCATTGGAGATTCATCAATTTTTTTTAATGGTTAAAAATTTATTTCACCAAAAGAACATAATGAACAAACGACCAATCACAGGGAAAAAAGTAAAACTAATAAAGATTATACATCAAATAAGATAGAAAATTTAGAAACTCCTTCCCTCGCAAGACCATCCGCCATTGAATTAGCCTCTCGTAAAATCTCACGAAATGAAGCACCCATGTTTTTTGATAAATCCGGCACTTCCTCCACCCAATCCGCAATCCTCGAAGGATAAATAGATTCACCAATGTTATGGTGGAGACTCGCCTTTCTTTTTTCTCAGGCTGTCTCAGCTCTTTGTAGGGGAGCTGTCTGTCATGGGTCTTATTTGATAACTTCAATGTTTAATTTTGGTACTGTTGTACCTTTTTTAATAATTAATTTAGTTGCAACTTACAACCATGATAGAGAGAGAGAGAGAGAATAATGAGCACTCTGTTAATGAATGTTTTCTTTGTGCATGTGCCCACGGAAGCTGAGGGAGAAGCATACTCAATCGCAAGCTCCAGTTTCGCTTGTATGATGCTAGTAGTTGGCCAATTTTGACTTTCACTCTTTCATAATTTTTTACCATTTTGCATACTTGATGATCATCAACAATTTGACATTCCTCTTGGTGCATTTCTTCTAAGTTCTTCCCCTTCAAATCAGTAGCGACTTGTCATTTTAGATAGGGGAAAAACAAGGATACAGAGGATGAACTGATACATCTATATTGGCTCTTGATTAATAACGTTAAATGTTAGAAAAGATTAACACTGATGACATAATTTTTGTCGAAACTGCAGTGATTTGTTTGAAAAACAATGTAAATTTTCATATGCTATCCTTAAAATTTCACTGCAGAAGATGTGTAATTACATTTTCTACTATTTTCTACTTTCAATGCTTGATAAACTGTCTTTATTATAATTTGTGATTTTGAAGGTCTAGAAGAAGTGGCTTTTGAAGATGAAAGAAAAGAGAGGAGATCAGATGTGGATTACTCAGAAGATGAAAGAAGACGAACAAAAATTGGGGCACTCAAGAAAAAGGCGATAAATGCTTCAAATAAGTTCACACATTCTCTCAAAAAAAGAGGGAAAAAGAAAATTGATTATAGGTTTCCTTTCATATCAATTGAGGATGTTCGGGATGAAGAAGAGGAGAGGGCTGTCAATGCTTTCCGTCAAGAACTCTTTGCAAAGAACCTGCTGCCAGTTCGACATGATGACTACCATACATTGTTGCGGTTAGTTGACATGGTTCATTATTTTTTGATTTTTTGATTTTTGGGTTTTCTTTTTCTGAATTGTCACAACTCACAACTCAAAGTTGCAACCTAATGGTTGTGACAATGAACACCTTCCAACTGCTGAACCGCTGAACAAATCAGTGGAAGAAGCTTTTCTCTTTCCAGTGATGAAAGTGGGTCAATCCTTGGTACCCTAGGTTAGACCCAAAGTGCTGTACGACTCTTCCAATGCAAAAAGGAAAAAAAAAAAAAAAAAAAAAGAACACCTCCTAACTGTGCTATGGACTCTTGTCATTTGCAACCTTTTTCTCTGATTAACTCATGATAAAAGCAATTGCATGTGTCATGAGGCTAGCTTGATCACCTGCTAGAAAGACATGGATGGTCTCTAGACACTTAAGCATCTTGATAATTACGGTGAGCCAGTTTCACATGGAACTTAATCTTATGGACTGTGATGAGATATTATAGTACATGAAGTCTATAAAAAAAGGGCCATGTAAAGTACCTGTACTTTTTTTTCTAAAGAAAATTCTGAAATGAAAAAATGTAGGTTTTGCAAGAACAATGAAGTATGAAGTGATGTTGTTGTTATTATATTAGTTTTATGAGTAGTGCTACATGGACAAACTTTTTGGCCAGAATTTTGAACAAACCCTATGATATCCCCTTGAATATCACTATGATATTCAAGGGATATCATAGGGTTAGTCCAAAATTTTGGCCAAAAAGTTTGTCCATGTAGATTTCTTGTAGTTTTATTACTATTACTATTACTATTGTTATTATGGTCATTCAATTTTATTGCTAAAACAACATACCACATAAGAGAAAACGCCCCAAGCCACAAAGAATCCCCTAAACAAACACGCAGAAGAACCCCTATTCAAACCTGCAATTGTCCTACCTGATCAGACATTGCCGAGAACACATTAAATTCTCTCACCTAGACACCTGCATACTTCCAGGGAAAACTCATAAAACGTGCATTACACAACAATCAAATCTCTCCTCCATCTTTATGGGTTGATCATAATTAATTGAACTATAAGATTCTCTATTTATAACAATCCATTCTTGAGTAAAAATATGAAGATTGTAACTCCATTTAGTGAAAACATAAAGATTGTAATCCCTTCCTTTAGAATTAAAATTTTATATTTCTTATTCTTCTCCTTTAACATATGCCTTTGATCCTTAAGCTGTCCCTCATTTATTTATTTATTTATTTTTTGCCACAGGTTCCTCAAGGCCAGGAAATTTGACATTCCAAAAGCAATCTGCATGTGGGCTGAAATGCTCAGATGGAGAAAAGAATACGAGACAGATACAATATTGGAGGTATGGCCAGAACAAGGAACTGTGATATGTTGGAAGCAACTTCAATAGGTTTGAACATTCTGATAATGTGACAAGGGCACGGTTTTTTTTTTTATTTTTCAAGCACATGCTTTTCCGAGACATGTCAAGACATTTGGTAGGGAAGCATGCAATTTTTATTGTTGTATCAGAATCAGTATTGATATAATACGTTTGTGAATCATTTTTTTCCATGTAACTTGCTCATTTGTTAACTACAAAATTCCAAAATATTAAAATACTATTTTGGGGGCGTTTGCCTTTTATTCATGGGATATGAAAATGGGGTTTTATATGTAAAACTTGTATAAATGTGAAACACATTACCATAGTTGTTTAGAAGCACCATTTTCACATGAGTGAACGGTTTGGATTACATATGTAAAGTTTCCATTTATTTCCAAATATATGAATATTTAAGATATGAAACTAAACATTTAATGGGTTAATAAAGAATTTGTACATTTTGGATTAAAGGGCCCGCAGGAGTAACAAAAAAAAAAAAGCACAACGACAGAGTTTGAGACCGTGCTGTTCACATGTCCAGGTGGAAACTGTACTGGCTCCTTTCAAACCAAAGTGGTGTGAAACTTTCTCACACCTTTTCAAGTATGGAGATTTTCATATGAAAATGGCCCCATTTAGACAATATTTTCACACCTTATTTACACGTTATGCGTAAATGAGCACAAACAAGCATGCGCATGCATAGATGTTACACGTGTGCATATCGGTGCAAACAAATGACCCCTCATATCTGTATCGCCGTAATGATTTGGATATTCTGCATTCTCTGTCTGATACCTCTTGACAGTTACTTTTGCCGATGCACCAAACGTGCTATCCAAACGTTAGCTACATAGATATTTGGATGTTCTCTAGCCCTTGCCTGTTGTTTTCAAGTTATTCCCATCAGATTGTATAATGTAGTATGATAAATAACTGGAGATATCCTTTCATGTTGTGCACATGATATTATTTTTTAATTGCTATACCCTGTTTCACTGTCTTCAAGAAAGAAAATCCATTTTATATGTGTGGAGTCATACTCCTCAAATGCTCCCATCCAAAGCTTTTGGCTGGCGGCTGGCCAAAGCTTTTGGCATGTGTTTTTTGCTTTGATGTATTATTACAAGTTTGGTCATTTGTCGCATTTTTTTTAATTTGCCTCTCATTATTGTATGTCTGCATCTTTTATTTACTTGTAATTAAATTTCCTATAAATAGGAGAGCCTCTGTTGCACATATTCTTTGAAATGACCCAAATACCCGTCTGACACACACTGAAACCCAACATACTGGGTTCTTCTAGCGCTAATCTAGAAATTGTTTTGCAATTAATAAAATTTTATTATGCTGCCTTTTTTTTTTTTTCATCTAAGAAGTATCAATATGCCATTCAAAAGAAAAAGTAAAGTATCGATATGATTATTGCTTGACCCTGTGGAGTATGATTTGGATATTACTTTTATTGGAGTTATTTTTTGCATATATTTTATTTGATCTTATTTAAAATTTATGTTTTGCCGTCTCTACTAGCCTATACTCTTATTATTTGATATTTGACAAATCATACTACTCATTACAGTATTAGGTTCCTGCAAACATACCTATATGCTGTATTCATGCAACTTATAATTGAACCCTAGTATATTGACACTAATATGGTCTGTTGGTGAGAAATCACTTGGCAACTTGCCACTTTTGATAAATTATCTCCATATGCACTCAGAATAGCCCAAATTTGCATATCACAGCTTGTTATCTGTCTTGCATATGATTACTAGTTAACTAAGATTGAAATGTTCCAAATCCAATGCTAAGAAGTGCCTATGATTCCAAACTGTTAAATTCTATTTAAAGCCTCATAGATTAATTACCTTTCTATCACTAATAATATGTCTGATCTTCTAAGGACTTTGAGTTTGAAGAGCTGGAAGAAGTCCTGTGCTATTACCCTCAGGGTTATCATGGTGTTGACAAAGAAGGTAGACCGGTCTACATAGAGAGGCTTGGGAAAGCTGAACCAAATAAGCTCATGCATATTACTACAGTTGAACGCTACTTAAAATATCATGTGCAAGAATTCGAGAGGGCCTTCCGTGAAAAATTCCCTGCATGCTCAATTGCTGCAAAAAAACACATTGATACAACAACAACAATTATTGATGTGCAAGGTTTGGTAGGTCTTACAAAGATTTACAGCCAGTCTTGAATGCTGAATTTATTGTACACTTTTGTGTTCTATAATAGTATTTTCTTCTATATGGCGTTCATTTTGTTTTTGTTGACTTCAGCACTCATTTACAACAAATTTAATTGTATTTCTTTGTGAGAATCAGGGTATGAAGAATTTTGGAAAGAGTGCCTATGAGCTCCTTACTGGTATACAGAAAATAGATTCTAACTACTATCCTGAGGTACCTGATGCTCTATGACAATGTTATTATTTCATCTGCCATTTTCTGGATGATATTGCTGTTCCACTTATTTACTTATTTATTTATTTTATGCAGACGTTACATCAGATGTTCATTGTCAATGCTGGTCCTGCTTTCAAAATGGTTTGGAGCAGTGTAAAGAAGTTTATTGATGCAAATACCATTGCAAAGATACATGTATTGTGACTTTTCTCTTTGTGACGCTGTACAGTTTCTTGGCTTGAAGTCTAAATCATATACAACTTTTATATTTGCAGGTAATAGGAACCAAATTCCAGAGCAAACTACTCGACATCATTGACTCGAGGTTTCATGTCTCCCCACCAGTTTCATTTTGGAATTTCATGGAAAAAAGCATATTTTGTAGTTAATTTTTTTTTTTTTTTTTTTTTTCAGTCAACTGCCAGACTTCCTAGGAGGTTCTTGCACATGTGCTGCTGAAGGAGGATGTCTTGGGTCTAATAAAGGACCATGGAATGATCCCAACATCATGAAGGTAACATTTCCTACATGGCTGAGAAATTCATATTCTCTATCTTATTTTTTTTTTTATTATGTAAATTTTTTTTGTCAACTATCTTTTTGTACGACATTTGCTGGATGGTAATTGAAATTGCATTAGAACACACCAACTAGCTATTAATTGTGCATTGAAACATTTGTAGCTCATCCATAATGATGAAGCAACATTCATAAGGCAAGTCAGGCAAATATCAAATGTAGAACAGAGAAGTGATTCTTATACAAGACTACGCTCGTCGAGGGTAAGATTCGTGACTGTTAGCTTCCATGTAAACGCACATTATATTGATACCTTTTTTTTCCCAAATACCAGCGAAGAAGCAGTGATACCTCAACAGCTGAATCTGGATCTGACGCTGATGATCTTGGTTCTCCTGTTGGAGTAAGGGGTGTTGGGTTTACAAGATTGGCCCCAGTTCATGAAGAAGTGAGTTCTGCCTCATTGTCGCTTGGATCATTGCTTTCAATTCCGTTTCAGAATCCATTTTGGTTCAACTCTATATTGAAATAATACCATATACATCATACCAATTAAAATAATATTAGTATGAAGTATACATATGCCATATAGAAGAATGATCTTGTCATTTTTTTCAATAGGCATTTTATAAATTCATTATCTGTCCTCAAGTTCGAATTTGGGTCCGAATGTACTAGAACTGGTGGACTCGGGTCTGAGCTCTAGGGTTCATGTTGTCCCCTAACATACACCCGGAACCGGTGTTGGACTCTTCCCTAGTATTTAGACTCTTCAATTGTAAATGGACTCGGACCTGGACATTAGTAAGTATTGCCCCAGTCTGACTCATTGATGGCCTGAGGCAGTTTTTTTTTTTTCCCCTTTTTTCCCCTGTATTATAGCCGACTCTAATTTTGTAGATGTGGTAGTACACATGCAAGACATTTGGACTCTTCAACCAGTCCTGTGGACGAGCCATATCTCAGAAATGTACTTAAACCTGTCAACCTTAACCGTTTCTGGAGACCGATTGAATGCTTAGCCCATTCATCAAATTTTCATGTAACCATCAGTTTTATGTATTCAAAAGGTAGTCTTATTGCACAGTTAGGATTTTCCTTTTGGTGCTCTTTGTTGGAAATGGTTGTCATAAGGGCGTCTGCCTGATAAACTGTTCAGGTCTCATACATGTGTGCTATGTGTAAGAGATTATTGCGACATGTTATGAATATCCTTGAAGGGTGTTGCTTTCTTCATCTCTTATGTTCTTTTTTGAGAAAAGTAGGGCATTTTTTTATTATTACAACTTCTTGGTCCTTTGTTAATTTATATTTGGGGTAATTGACCCTATTTCTACGAAGGCTTTTACCACTGTAGGGAAGGTTCTCATTGTTGCAAGTAACCACAAGGTTGCAGTTTTGAGTCATATAACCATTCAAACAAAAAAGAATAAAGTAATTGATCCTATCCGATTGCTTATTGAGAATTTTGGTGCTTCAGATTCTACACTTTCTAACTTATTTCTGGAGTACTTGACTTCATGTGAGGTGCGGGAAGAACTAGATTACACTCTTCCTAAACTAATAATTGTCATGTCATGGATCTTTCTTTATTTGAATATTCTGTTAGTCAAATTTGGCTACTGATGGCTGCATGTCATATTTTGCTCATACAGTATGTACAGGCCAAGGTAATGGATCCTCCTGCCTACTACAGCTGTGATGACCATTTTACTGTGGTTGATAAAGAAGTAGACTGTGCAGTAAGAAGAGTGAAACCTGACAAATTTGGAACAAAAGAGAGGGGAAATCTATATACACATGCAAAAATGAATTTGGAAGGTATGCTGATAGTTTGTAAACTTTTATGGAACTTGCTCTTATCTGTGTAACTGTGCTGGAAACACTTAATGCAGTTGATCTATGGATGGTTAGAATTTGAACTTATCTTCAGTCATTTCTGATTCACCTTCTTAGTTGATGGGATTTATAACTTCCAAATGCAAATAGACATGTCTATTCCAGAAATAAATGATATTCTAGTTGGAGGAAACATTAAAAAACTAACACTCCACTTCCACACACCAAGAACATAGTATTGTAGGAAATTTTTATATAAATAGTACTCTTTTTTTTCCCCCTGTTTTGCAACATTGAACTTCTGGTGTGGGTAAGATACTACAGCTGGCATCTCAGTGAAACTAAGGTGCTGACACCACTTGGCTATCTGCATCGTAGTTACCCGATTCGTAGTTTGATGGATTCGCATTCGAATTCGTAGTTCATGGTTTGGCACTTAATCAAATTCGAAAATTTGCTGGAGTAGACTCATTTGATTCGTTTTACAATTCACTTAATTCGTAGTTTGAGTTCGAAAAATTCAATGTACTAATTCCGATATATAATTCAATAAGGTTGGCGAATAAATATGTTTTGCAAAAATTCTAGAAGTTGTAAAATTTCTATAAGAATGACAATTCATGAAAATTGAAAATAATGATTAAATAAAACTTAAATTCAGCACAATCACCTCTTATGTGTCTTATCCAAATAGCATAAACAGATATTCAACTATCAGTATTGATCTTGAGTGTCTCACCACGCTTTTTTATGAGAGAAGTGAAATTATAAGCTTTGGCCCACCATTTTGAATGGCTCAAAATCAACACCCAACTCTTGGATGAAACATTATCAAAGTTTACTCCAATACTAGTAGGCCCCACTGAAAAATTGAGCATGTAAACCCACACTGTTCTTTGATTTAGATTTCACTTCAATCATGATTATATCTACCATTAACTAGATCGAGTAAAAATATGTGATTAAAAAAAGTTAAAATCATATTTTTAGACACAGTCAATCTGACGGTGAGATTGACTCTTCACTTAGTTGATGGTGTAATCCCATTGCATGTCAAAAGTGGGGCACGGATGAATTTACTGCAAAGTGAACTTACTTGTCAAAGAAGAATGGCAGTATTGTCATTATTCTAAGAAACAAGGGGTTCTTTTATGTATTTAGAACGTGCCTTTCTTCTTCAACCCCGAAATGCAAGGCGGACCGCACCAAATGTAATGTACTTCCATCTTCCTCGACCACAGTATTGAACCACAACAAATCAGGGATTTCAAGATTTTCGAACCTCATTGAATCGAATAGCGATTTAGTCGAACTGCACTATTCGGAATTCAACACCCATAACAGTGAATTAGGTAACACTGATCTGCATCTTGGGATATAAATAATAGTTTATTTGACTACAAAGCAGCAAATAAAATAAAAGATTTTTCGCAAAAAAAGAGAAAATATATAGAAAAATGTAAACATTATCATAAGATACCTTGTTCATTGTTTCCATGGGATTGGTTCATCCTTGCAACTTTTGACTAACATGATTCATTGGGGCAGGTGCAGAATGTTGGAACATGTGAACTTACAATATATGTGCGGAATATATTAGTAGTCCATGGAACAAAAACAGCATCTAGTATAGTGCAGTTTTCAACTACAATTTTTTAGTGCTCATGCTATTCAAAGACAAGTGCCCTTGATCTGTATCACTTTAAAAAATTAAATAACCTCCCTTTTCCCCTTGCAAGTATTTTATGTTCTTTCGTAAACTCTAGATCTAAAAGTTGCCATGGTAACAGTGCATCTCAGAAACTTGTTTTGCCATCATTGTTCCTGTGTTTTCTCCCTTGAATGGATGGACTTCTTTGTCCAGAAGTTGACTGTTGAGTTGACTTCAGTGGTGATACAGTGTAGATCATTGGCATCTAAAAGATGTTAGTTTTTAGAAGTTCATTGTGATTTTACTTTTAATTGATTTTTTTAGTTATACTTTTCATTTGTCCACAGAAATTTCTGAAAGATTAAGCATCTGTTTTATTGTCTTGTATTGCCACAAGATTTGTGTTACAATTGAAAAATATCAGTTTGTGAATCTGTTTAGTGATTCTTTTTTCCGAGTCCAGTATGCTGGTAGAGAATTTCTTGTCTGTTGCAATCCTCCTAGAACAAAAATTGCTCTGATCCTCCAAGGATTGAACTGGCAGTGATAAATTTTGTCCCACTCACTACCCAAAGTCAATGGCTTTGTGTACTGTCTGTTTTTGACCTGTTTGGCTGAATTTAAATGAAAATTGTTTATTGAGTAGATTTGTGAAGGAAGTGGACCTGTAATAAATATCTCTGTTGAAGCTTTGTGAAAAAATAGCTGTCTATTTCCGTTTGAAGTGATTGACTTGTGTTTATGGTTCAAAATTCTATGGAATATCTTTTCAATGAACTGAGGGATCTTGCAAGGACAATATTAGGATTCTAATTCATGCGCAGTATCCAAACTGCTATAACTTTACAAGTTGGATGTTTAGATGATGACGATGACAATTTATTACATGAATACATCATCATACTTGAAGCCTTTAGTATCAGCATAAGGAATGTTTTAAAACTGAAGAGCGCACCTTTATGTTTCATTATTTAGACTGGCTTTTAATGGAGGTTTGCATTATATTGCATCATACTACTAGTCTACTATTATGTTAGAAGGGCATTTCAGATATTTAGGAAATTGCAAAGGTTTCTGTAGGATTCCATTTGTAAAGATATTGGGTTAAATTTTAATCTAAATAGAGGATGTAAATTCATTTTTCAAATTTATCAGGCATCATTGCACTGCCTTCTAAAAACTTTTTTTTTTTTGGTGGAAATTGTTATAATTAAGATCTTATTTTAGAGATGGCATCAGTTCAGCTGGCTCTGTTTGAGCAAGGAAAAGTGATTTCTTGGGTTTTTAATTGCAAGAAAATTGCTTATGCCAGTGAAGCGACCTTGACAAGTGATTAGTGGAAATGACTGAGGATGAAGCTATTGGTTTGGTCATCATGTGAGTCGGAGCTCTCCACTTGATTTGCAGAAATTGGATTTTGGTGTCACTATGACGGCAAGCCTGGCAGGGTGAATTTTTGTGTATATTGGTTTGATTGCAGACTTTGAGTGTTGGTTAGTGGGCTACACACTAAAACTGAGATTTGCTTCTTTTGTGTAGCTATTTGTGGAGTTTTTCTCCTCAGCACTTGTTGTGGACTCAAAATGGGCGACTTAGTGGGCCTATGGCACCAAAGCATCTAATTGGCTCCCTGTGGATTGAATCTGCATTATCTAGTAGATCTTATGACATCAGATCATCTCTTTGTCCAACCGGCAAGAGAAGCTAACCAATAGATGAAACCACCTTGTCAAATGAGATTGCCAAATATGTTATCCCTCTTGAGTATCATATGAGCTCTCTCTCTTTCTCTCTAGACGTTACCCCTGTAAATAACTACATCTACATGCATCACTAATCCTTGTAGCTTGCAGTCCATATGATTCCCCTTGGAAACACAATACTGTCTCAGCAGGGATCAGAAAAGATTCTTTGGTTATATGAGATGCTTTCACCTTTTTTTCTTTTGTTGGTCTAATATGGGGTGCTACTCTTTTTTCTTTATGGGAGTGTGTTCCGCTTTTGGGTGCCTTAATTTATCTCCTCACTTCTACTTATTATTATTCTAAGCAAATAAAAATTGCTGACTTCTATGAATCATGCTGAACTGAAATCCTTAACTTGTTTAATGTGCCAATTTGCTATATATCCGAATAATCCATCAATCCAAATGATCTGTTGGTCTTGCCCCATTAGGTGTTTTTCTGTGCTTCTGGTTGCCATTATTTTGACATTGCCATTTTGTTGGAAATTTGTGTTCTTGTGAACTTGCTATATGTATGATTGTCAAGCACTATATCTTCACACTCATGAGCTCCCACATAAAATTTAACCTAGCTTTTCATAATCAAAGGTCAAACACCATATTTCTGTTGTTTTAAAATTGATAAACCATCAACCCATTTCAGAGTAAAAAAGAACCGAATTATTGCATCTCAGGGGAACCTTTTACAAATGTGAAACGAGCCAAAGGGTAACACAGTTGACTTTTGCACTAAAAAAAGGAGAGTTAGAAGACATTTTGCAGATTTTTTAAGTTTTTAGTAGAATACAACATGTTACTTTTCAAATTACTAGTATTATTAGAGGTTGAATGCCGTTCCGTATCTAGAATAAAACATGAAAGAGTGAAACTCTTGGTTGGATTTGGCAAATGAAGCAAATATTCTAGAACATATGGCAAATGCTGTGTAGTTCTCATTGCTGCCTTCTACCTGTAGATTTTTTTTTTTTTTTTTTTTTTTTTTTTTGCTGACATTGTTGTGTTTTTCCAGGTAGATTAGGCATCAATAGACTTGCTACCATAAGGGATACAGTGGGGGAGATAAATTTCTCATGTATTGTGAGAGCAGTGCTTGCTTTCATGCTCAAATTATTGGTGTTCTTTCGCGTTGTATCTCACAGAGATGGAAGAAGGCAAGAAAACCTTCAGCCCACAAATTCTTTGGAGGCCGGTTCTGTCAGTCATCCAACTGCTGAAATTGTGAGGGAAGACCATATCCTCCCATATTTACAGCGCCTTGAGAGGCTAGAGATGATCATTGGTGAAATCAGCAACAAACCTGCTGGGATTCCTCAGGATAAAGAACATATGATTTTAGAATCTTTAGACCGGATAAAATCTGTGGAGTTTGACCTTGAGAAGACAAAAAAGGTAACACATTATGTTCCTGTTATCTCTAATTCCCTTAATTATTAGACATAATTCTTGAACCTATTAAAAATATGGGAGTACTTGAATGGTGCCGTTTTTTATGTTCTCTTGTTTGGAATTGAATTACTGGACTGGAAATTGGACTTTCTGTTCTTGGGTTTTATTTTTTCAAGTCACTTTTTTTTTTTTTTTTTTTAATTCAGAAGTTGGACCCTCTCCTTGGAACCCAATTTGAATGATTTTAATCATCTCGGTTCTGAATTAATCGAAAACTGGTTCTTGATGGACTTGAACAGCATCCTATAGTCCCTATTCTGTAGGAGCCATGGGTTCGATGACAGACTGTAAGACTGTTGGTTTACTCGATCTAGTGGCGTCTGCTGCTGACGGAGAATGCCCTGAAATTCTTTCAGAATGAAAATTCGTCCTGTCTATGGCATCTTTCTAAAGTTTCTGTATTTTGTTCTTAGTTTTACATTGATAGGCTAAAATTAGCTGACTAACTTCTTTTGACATTGCTATATTGTTTTACTCACTATTTGTTGATGGGTTGATATTAGTTGACTGTTAATCTATTATGGGTTGTTACTAGTGTCACGTCCCCAAATTGGATTACCTTAATCATCCCAATTTTGAGACGTAACTAGTGTGGATGCAAATCATTTTGATTTAAGATGAGTTTTATTCCCTGCACTATTCCCATAGGATATCACATGAGAACCAAATGCACATTTTCAAAAAATTCCCTGCGGAAGCAAAATGAATAGCAATAAACATATAACTATGTCTCATAGGATAAATAGAGCATACACAGTATCAGAATATTTACAACCAAAAAGTCTTTAAGTTTACAACATAGAGAAAAGTGTTTAATGTACAATTTCCAAAATAAAGTCCATCACACTAGCCGCCAAAACTCTTCTAAGTATGTCCACCACTTAACACTCTCCTTGTGACAAACTCTTACATCTAGATGACTAAGCAATATCATCAGGAGTCCACTCACTTAGTCCCTGTGTAGTCTCCTCGACCACCTTAGTCTCCTGGGTAGTGGTATAGGTTCTGGCTCTTGTAATGCCAAAGGTTACATCAGAAACTGAGCAAGTAAAGAGGTATAATAAACATAAACATGATATATTAAATGCAAATAAATAGAAAATCAGAATTAAAAAAATAATTGAATATCATGCATGAATGTATGAGACAGAAGAATCTGATGAAGACACATCTAATAGGAATCCTAACAAATTGGCTTTTAATCCACATTGGCTATATTCTCTCAGAAGAGAGCTTGAACATATGTACATATCAGGGATACCAATAGATATCATAGTGTGGCCATCTTACATATACAGGGGTAACTAGAGTATAATTACTCCCATACAGAGACTATGCTGCAGCTAGCCAAAATGCAACCTTCACCGCGTCCAGTTACAGTAAGACCGAAGCTAAGTGGTGCCAACTCAAGAATGAAATACATGTAAAACCGGATACATTTTTAATAAAAACAGACTTGTTACTGAAAACAGGTGCAACTTATCATAATAAATGCATAAACATGTGATATTAATCTTAACAAACCATGTAACGTAGACAGAATACATAATATAGATAAACGGAATAACCTGACATAAAATACTAGAACAAATCATAGGAATACTGGAGACCAGAAATGATAATGCATGACAATAGAAATTCTATTAATGTGACTACTAGGTCCTGGATTGCCCAAAGGCATCACTAATCAATATTCTGTAGCTTTAGGGTTTCCATTATTGGCGTTACTGAAACTAATTTGATGGAAATGACCCTTTCAGTAACATATTGTCGATTTAGCATTGCTATATCTGATTTAAAGCCAATCTGTAGGTCAATGTCAGCTCTGGACATCTCCTACTATGGTCTCATAGAAAATCAGGGCTATTTGAGTATCATAGGGTACCTTCCCAAGCTAGGAAACTAGGTCTAGGTACTATTTGGGAATCAGATATTCTATGGTTAGCTTTTACAGTGAGCCTACGGCCAGCTGTAAGGTTACAAGTTTGAAAACCAACTTTCAGGTCAAGTTATGTTGTCTGCAAAGTTAGCCGTAACTTGTATGACGGTCAGCTTCACGGTAAGCTTACGGTTAGCCGTATGGCTAGCTGTAGAGTAAAATGCTTGAAATTTCAGTTTCGTCTTTGCAACCTTAGTACAAGTTACAGTGGGTTTACAGCTAGCCGTAAAGCTTCAGAAACCTGCAACTCGAATTCGAAACATTCTGTTTCAAGACTAAAACTTACATATTTCAGTATATATTCATTTCTACATTGACTTAGTGACTTCAGCTACTCAAAATACTTCCATATCCACTTATAATTCAATAGAAACCATCATACCGATAAACACCATTTAAATCACAAATTTGAGCTGAAAAAAAAGAAAATATACATGTATGAGCCTGAATTCAATAATTATAACATACATGAAATGTGAGTTTATACTTGGATACTTGCCTTGATTTACTTCTAACTAATCTCCCTCAAAGTTGTTCTGAATCCCAAGCTTAACTCTCAACTCTAACCCAAACAAGAAAAGGAAGAAGATGAAGAGCTTGAGATGAAGATGAAGAAGATGATGAAAAGCGTAATGCTTGTAGTCTACAGAGGAAGAGGAAGAAGCAGAGAGCTTGAGGAGAAAGGAAGAACCAGAGAAACTGAGATGCATTGAGAAAGAGAGAAAAATGGAGAGAACAGAAGAAAAGTCCGGAATTTAAAGGAATTTCTGTATTTTTGTGAAAACTGCAATTTAGTCTACTAGATAGAAATACATCATTTCTGATCAAACTGAACATCAAATCGTTTGGGTCCAAGAACAAAAGTAGCTCAAATTATGGCTTCTAACCAACAAACTCAAAGACACAAAAATCTAATATTTGCAAATAACCTCCTAACCTCTACTCAAATTACAGATAGGTCTTTTCTAGGTTCAAAATCCCACCAAATTTATCCTATTGATAATTTAACACACAAAACTATTTAATTAGCTACTGAACGAGATTATTTATATAATAAATACACAATTCAAATAAAAAATCCCACAACTAGGGCATTACTCCACTCAACTATTCAGTGTTGATTGACATATTTAATATCTTGATGCATGTCTTGATGTAGTAGTAACTATGCAACTCAGGTGGGTCTTGAACCCAAGCTCAACCCAGATTCTAGAACCAACATGAATGCAGCACCAACCTGAGTTTTCTTAACCTGAACTCAACACAAACTCTAATGTCCATCCTAACCTGGCATGGACCCAATTTGACTCAATGCCACCCCTAGTTTATTTCGTATTTTTAGGTTTCAATCTGACCTTAACCCTACTTCTACCTAGCCCAAATTTCAATCAGGTTTATAAATCCAGGCCTGAGCATGAACATATCCACCTGAGCCAGGTTTTAGTTGGGCCAGTTGGGTTCATGTTGGGCTCAACTCGAGTTGCACACCTAGTTTAAGCTTGTAATTCTTAAAATGCACCTTTGTGGCCTATTCAGTGTGAAGCCATGGAAGGAATTGTACTTTGTAGACAGCCTGCATTGAAATTTGGATAAGGGAAAGTAACCTGCAATGACTCTGCTCTTGTCCTATTACCGAACAAACCCTTTTTGTTCATGATTGTGTTCATATAACATTGCCTCTCTCTCTCTCTCTCTCTCTCTCTCTCTCTCTCTCTCTCTCTCACACACACACACACACACACACACACACACACACACACAAACTAAATGTACGAAACACTCAGTACATCATGTTAAAAAAAGCAATGAACCATTGATTTCCCTAGTCCCAACTTCTGGAAGAAGGGAATTTCTGTCATTTGATTGATGTTCTATTTTATTTTTATTGAATTTTCATTGATTATATTGTAATACTATTATCGTATTTTAGTTAATTCGATTAGAAATTTACTAACTGAATTTTGGTTTCAGGCGTTGCAGGCGACGTTGGTTAGTCAACTAGAGACTGCACAATCATTGGATACTATACAAGAGTCAAAATCTTGGGTAAGTTGCCGAAAGACCATACCATTTTTTTTTTTTCACCTACAATGAGGACACATCTATTCTTTCTCAAAATTATATCTCTTCTAACGTGGATGAATGTGGTGGTTGATGTGGGCTCTGTTGGTCTGTGAATGCTCTACTGATCAATATAATTGTGTCTTGGATATTTCCATCTGGACTCAATTAGATTTATATTCTCAATTTTTTTTTCAACACTATAATAAATACGTCTATCAACACTGAATAAATCAACAAGTTTTTTTGTGTAAGAGCTTAAAACTTGCCTTACTAATCAATCTGGTGCACAAGCTTAGTAAAGAGTACTTGTGTTTCACGAGTTAAGAAACTTTTATCATTGTCTTATATTGTCTGCGGGTCTTTTATAACTTCAATGAGTTTTTATTCCAAATAACCTGTTTATTATTATTATTATTAAAAACCTAGTCTGCGTTGGCTGGGATTTTCAAGGATGACACCTATTTCAAGTTCTACCTTTTCTTTTTAATTTTCATCCCATTTCATTCCCAACTTTCGGTAACGGGAAGTATATTATTTGGAAGTTCTGTCTAAAAAAAAATCCCTTATGATGTATTATTTCTTTCCTAGAGTTTTGTTGCGACCATTTGAACTGCTTGAACCTGTACATGCCATGGTGGTGTGCATGTGAGATCCAAACTGCACTTCTGTGAAATTCATTTGTAGATTCTCTGTCACCAATGAAAAGGCCAACTGTTCACCAGATGGAGCCTGCTGTTGCACAAAGCAATGGATGAGAAAAAAAGGGCCAGCAGCCCACATTTGCCACTGTGTTTCATCTAATGAGTGGACTGGCTGCAGTTTTGGCTTGGCTGAACACTGAGTTTTGCCCTGATGAGTGGTTGGGATCTTGCATATGGCCCATTGGGCATGCAGACCTTCATGGAAAGCTCCTCACATGAACAACTTTACCAGTTAATGTTGATGCTGTGGCCTGTGGGTGTTGCAGGTCAAAAGGTCTAAAAATATTTCAAATGCTTAACTTAGTGTGTTTATGTATTTTATGTTCATATTTGATTTCTTACAGCATTTTGAAAGACATTTTTTTTTATATATCTCAATGGACGATTACATCGTTTGTAGTCGAAAAGAATATTCAGAAGAGGTTTTTCAAACCAGAAGAGGTCTTGTATACCAAGGAAAATGATTCTGTAAAAAGCCAGAAGCATGTTCAATCTTTTGACCCATTTACGAACCTATCCTCCTGACCTTTATTATTATTTTTTATGGGCAACTAAAACTCATTGCAAAACCAATGGAAAAAAAAAAAAAAAAAAAAACCTGTACCTAAGTGGTTTGCAATAATAAAAAAAAATAAAAAAACAAAAACTGTACAAAAGTGGAAAATACTCTTTAAGAGCTGTCTTTATCGTCACATAGTTGCGAATTTCTGTTCATTTTGGCCAAAATGTCCAAACAATTTCAGTTCGGACATTGGTGCCAACCAAACAATTCCCCTGAAAGAACTCAAACCATTTCGGCTGAAATTTCAGATTTTTCCAGTAACTGTTTTCATCATCATCAAAGCCATGTCCCCCAACTATGTTGGGTCGGCTATGTAAATTCTGTTTCTTATCTGAAATATTTTTATCAAAAAAAAAAAAACATACTAAAGGCCCTGAGTATCCTGATTTTTTTTTACTTGCACCCTTTATTTAGTAGGCCCACTTAAGGATGATTTATACCCCTAAAAATTACTCATTTGGCATTTAGAAATAACATATTGCATTATTGATCTGGTAGAATAAATTAAATGTATAATTTATGTTATTTTAAAATTTAAAATGGTTTATATTTTTCTACACACAAATATATATAATTTTTTTTCAAAACATTACTCTAAAATGTTTCGCCGAAATTCCAAATCGGCCGAAACATTTCGGTTTGGAGGCGAAACAAAAACAGAGTCCAAAACGACATTCTCAAAAAATGAAAGTTAATGACATCGGTGATGATGGGACGCATTTACCAAACTGAAGAGATGTCTTGCAGGTTGCATTTTGGATAACCAAAACAACCCAAGCCATTCAGATAGTCTAACCATTAGATTGGATGGCTATCATTGGAAATTGTATGGATGGTAATTAGAAAATTCTTTGCTCTATTACTCTCACAACTGTTGTCTCAATATCCCTCTTTGCAGGAGCAAGGTTAGAAATGCAAGAAGATTCCCTTAGGGCATGTTTTTGCAAAGACATTTCCTCCAAAAAAACTGGAACGTACTGTGTACATATATGTGCTAATCTGATGATTGGTGCAGAAATGCTAGTTTCAGCAAAAATCTGCACTTTTAGAATTTGAGAGTACGAAGGGAAGGGGAGGATTAGATTTATGATCTCTCTCTCTCTCTCTCTCTCCAGAAAAGAGGCAAAATTTGTGGATTAATGTTCACAAGCCCATGGAATCCAAGCTGTTTCAAAATGTTCCCGTACAGCCTAAAATGTGATCACCTTAATTTTCTCCTAGTGAAACTGAGGCTGAGCAATAGGAGTAAAGTTTGGCCCCCTTTCAGAAACCCAGGTACTTAGTGGTGCAGGTGAAACTGTAGAGCAAATTGAGTAAAAATGACTTAGGCATGACCAAGGACGAGCAACAGTTAGCTCAAAAAAAAAATCAAAACTTCTTTTTTGGATTTAAGAGGAAAAAAGGAACAGATTTCTCTTTGTTTGTGCTGATCTATGTGCTTCCAACAATTTTTATTGGATCTCTAAATTTGTCAAAATGCATGATGATGTTACACTCTTGAGAACAGGTATAAGCTTTTCCAACTTGTCAAAATTTGTGCAAGTGAAACCCACAATTCAGTAGTCCAAATTATTGATATGATAAGCCTCAATCATTGTTGAAAAGGATTTCCTGGATGGGTGAATCTTTCCCTTCCAGTTGGTGCCTATCAAAATTCAACAGTAATCATTCAACAAAAGGCCCAAGATGGATGGTAAAGGTCTTGCTACCTGGGTGAGTTAATGTGCATGGGTCGTCCATGATGTGGGGACAATTGTATCAACCATTTGGATAACTTCTATGGTTCCACTTGTATCAGAGCTTGAAAGTTAGAGCCTTCATGAATGTCATGAAAGAGTTTTAAGATAATTATTGTGTAGAATGACTCACATATTGTATATACTGCAGAGGAGGACATTCTGCGGAGACTAAAGTTGATTATACCCCGGCCAGAAACCGGCTTCACCCGATCCTGAAGGAAATTCTGCTGCTACTAATTTTACAGTTTTGAAGCACATCTGGGCATTTCGGCCTGTGTACATTGCATTTGGGTGGTTGCTGCAGGATAACAAAATAGAGAGAAGAGAAAAGAGTATAAAAAAAAATGTGAGTGTTATCAAATTAAATTTGAGGGGTGATCTTCGGCATCTCATTTTTCTTATCATATATTTTTTTTTTAATGTAAAATTTTCCATGGCTCTCTTGGATTCAGCATGAAAATTGAGAGAAAATGAATGATGCAATTCAATATAATTTCTTTTCATTGGAAAGGTCATCCGTCCCTCAAAATTGTAATCTGCTGCTCTTTTTTTTTTGGAACACTGATCAAAGGTGCTGGGTGAGTGGGTGTCATGTGTCTTTGCAATACAGTTTTACAATCCTAGTGCTTAGCAGTTAAAACCAACCATGGCTACACCATTCAGCGTGACCCACACAATGTGTGAGGCCCATATGTCTCTATCATCAGACAAGTAAAGCCACCATCATGTCAATTTGGGCAGATCAAGATTTTCCAGTAGCGTCCATCATTATTCAAGATTGCGGCAGTCAGTTGATATTACGAACCCACGATTGAAAGAGATGTCCCAGAACTAACCCTAAGTTTAATGGCAGCTGAATTGCTACTTACCTTAGTGGTAAGGAGCGGTAGTTCTCACTTATCTGCCCAGAGTTTGAATTCTTGATATGCCATATCTCCCATCTGTGAGCGGGCTCTTTTTCCACAGGAATGGGCTGTCTTTCCATGTGCACATGCTTTTTTTTCACGTGACTGGGCTGTCTTTTCGTGTGTGCGCGGGTTCTCTCTTGGATCCCAATCCCCTTAGTTAGGCGTACAAAATAAAATAGTAGCTGAAATGCTTTAGGCTTTATTTTAGAGAGTCCAGAACTATATTGGAATTATAAAGAAGAGTAATATGCAATAATGCGATCACGGTTGGTTCTGCATGTATCCGTGACTCTCAACTTAAACGGATAATGACAGTACTGTATGGCTGCTCTTATATCCGACAATTGCTCTAAAACAATTGAAAATAATATAATTCTAGGAGAGTTATTAGTAAAGAAAAGGAAGTTCTGAAAGTTATGATTTTACCCTTAATTTTATGCGATATGCTACGTCCATAGGTTATCGCACAAATCCAAAAATCTTCCACCCTCTTCCTTTCTGTTGAAGAGTCTGTTTCTTTCTGATAAACAGGAAAAAATCAACAGTGGTAAAAACTCTTTTCACTGAGGTTCATCTTCTTCTTCGATTCTTTTATAATTTTCCCTCCATTTTCTCCTTATCATCTTGATTTTGTTATTGCAAGAAGACATACTTCCAGTCCATTCTCCTCTTTCATTCTTTGCAACTTTTTTTTACAAAGAAGCTAGCGATCTTCAGTGGGTTAGGGTTCTAGAGAAGACAAGGCCCACATACCTCTTGTGATGACTGAAATGGGTGAACTTTGGATGATAGGAAAGTATAATAAGAGCCCCAACTCAAGAATCCGCAATTAGAAACGATGAAGATAAAACGAAGTTATGAATTCTTGGTGAATATGTGCTTTGGATTTGGGTGGGAATGGGGAATTGTGCCATCCTATGGCTGTAGGATAGCTGATGGTTCAATATCCTATAAATCTCGGATATCACACCATGACATATCCTATAGCCCTAAGATATCACAAGCTTTAAGGGTAAAACATCACCTTTAAAGTGTCCTTTATTGCATGAACCACTTTGCGGGAATTATGTAGAACTGTTTTGAGGCAATTGTCAGGTACAAGGGTAGTTGTATGGTCAATGTCCCAAAACTGAAAAATATCTCTTATTCAACACCACTTATTAGATAGCTCAAACCCTAAGAGCCAGGTCAGGTCGGGGGCACCCAACTTGTAACAAATCAAACCTGCCTAAATGCAAATCGATAATATTGTTTTTTTTTTTTTTTTGGGTGTGTGTGTGTGTGTGGGGGGGGGGGGGGGGGGGGGTTTGTTTTGGTTGTTTTTGGGTGTGTTGGGTGGGGGTTTGCCTGGCCCCTCTTTGCAAAAAATCAGCCCTATTCGACCATCCTAACCCTATCATCCGGAGCCCACATGTTTAGTCCATTCTAATCGTTGTATAGTTAATCCAATGGTGTACAGTGCATTCAGATGGACGCAAATTGGTGGGCGAGGGGATATTTTGGTCTACTCAGATGGACCCCTAGTTGGGTCCCATCCCGATTGCATCATCACACCAAGCGCACCAAATATCTCGCGTGTGTGTGTGACTGTATGTACATGAGTTAGGCTACAAAACTCCCCATCTGTTTTTTCACAAAAAAAGGCCCCTCTTTTAGCCAATGAAAGTGTGACACGTGTCATCAATGGTCTACTTATCCATTCTCTCTCCTAAATATTCTCCAAAAACTATGGATTTTTTTTATAGATTTTCTTAATTCATTGGCTAATAGATAGGGACAGGACTCCCCTTTTGAAATGGGGAAGTTTTTGAAAATTTCTCTCTCTCTCGATATATATATATATATATATATATATATATGAAATTCTCCAAACCACCGCATGAAATGAGCCGTTTAATATATGGGGTGAGCGTGGGGTGACATTGGATATATATGGTGAAAAAGTATATGAGCCAGCAAAGAATGAAATGAGCCGTTTAAGCCATATGAGCTTCTAACAAACCTGATGTTTCACATTCCACTTTTTTTTTTTTTTTTTTAAATGACTTTCTTCTTCTTCCTTCCTTACCTTCATATTTTAGATTGCTATTACGATATCCCTGTTAGACCCCGTCCCGAGTTAATCGATATTAACTCTAATTAATTGAAATTATTGCTAATTAATCGTGTTTAATTAAGCTAATGATAGTTAATGACCAAATTCAATGAAATTAGCCTCAAATGAATGATTTGAGCTTAATGAAGTGATAATGAATGATATTAAGGTAATTGAGCAGATTTTTGATTCAAACAGAGGAAAATAAGGACTTTTTCGTAAATATGGGTTTTCGCGTATTTCGTCGAATACAGTCACTCTTGATACTTAATGCACGTATGTCGAGAAGAGTACATTAGCTTTCATAAGAGGCTTGATGTCATTTGATCTCAAATGAATCAAGTGAGTCTTCAATTGACTCAAAATGTAACTAAGAGCAGCTATGGGACTTAAATGCAAAATAGTCCATTGTATAAGATGAAATGAACCAACAATGAGTTCATTCAACTCATTTCCAGCACAAGAGAAAAGGAGAGCTCTAGCGTAGGTTTTCTTCTTCCTCCCTCCATTTTCTCCATCAATTGAGAGGATTGGAGCTTACACAGGCTTGAAGTGGAGCTAACTTCATCCTCTTCATCTTCCCCACATAATTGCCTTCATTTCTTAGGAGTTAGAGCTAGGAGAAGATCTCAATCTTCTCTCCACAAACCACAAGTAAGTAGTTAACTGGATTTATAGAATTTCCAAGTTCTTCTAAGTGCTTAGGAGTGACTTGTAACACCTATAGCTAATAGTAGTGGTATTTTGTGAATTGTATTGATGTTAGCTTTGAAAAAGGGTTCATTTGTGGGGGTTTTTCATCTCAAAAGCAAGCTAAACATGGGGCTTTGAGTTAATTAACCTTCAACAAGGCAAGTATACACCATTACTTGTGATTGATGCTATTTGTTAAGGATTTCTCTTAGTTTTATTGAAAATGGGTTTGTAACCCTATTCTTAGAATTGAATGGTAATTGGGTTGAATCGTTGGATGATTGGAAGAAGTTAGTATGTGTGCATGTGAGATGATAATTGAGTAGAGGACATGAGGTCTTATGCTGTTTGAGGTTGAGAATGAGTGTAATGAAGAGAAGAAGGAGAGGAAGCAATCAGGTTTTCGGACTAGCAATTCGTCCCAGGTCCGATTGATCAAACATACAGGCCAATCGATCGAACAGTCCCTAACTGGGACATGATTTCAGGCTGATCGATTGATTCTGTTGGAACCCAATACTCTTTCCATGAGCATAAATGGTCTATAAATTAGCCTTAGGACTAATTATAACATAATCTAGGATTATTAAGGTTATGGAAAATTAAAATAAAAGAATGTCAATGGGATTAGTTGTAGTTCAATTATGTATTAATCCTTCAATTGTATTAACTGAACCCTCATAGGTAACAATGAAGGGGACTCTATTGCACATATATCTAAAGCGATGTTCATCGAAAATAACACGTGCACTAGATAACCGAAAGTTACACCTGAATGTATGGTTTTGAATTATGGATGACTTGAGTATAAAAAGTAAATTAAATAGAGTTTATTGAATTGATTCCTAAGTCTGGCACTACATAGTAATTACCTAAGCTCATTATAGAGCTGAAATGAACTGAATTAATGGAATGAATAGATGAAATGAAATGAATAATTAATGAAAAATCCTACTGCAGTAGATTGACAAGAGTATTCCGGAGCTCCGTGGTGATGCCGGTGATCTCTGATCAAGACACCGGTAGATCCCACACAGACTAAAAAGTCACTATTTGATAAGCCACCTATTAAGAGTACTCAATGTAATCAATGCAATAAATGAACATGAATGAATGCTTCCTTTGGAAGAACTGAAATGAATTGATACTATTGTAGGTGCCAATCTAGTACTGTCATTATTTGATTCCAATTGCACAAGTTATTGTATTGATTAGAATTATCTAGAATTGATAAGTTGATCATAGAATTGTTTAATTGTTAAATTAAATAGAATTGTTATGAAAAATAACATGTACTATCATAGATTGTGTATACATTGTTGAACCGTCGTGTTCACGGTGTTATTAATGACATCGTAGGACCAGTTGCCCGTGCCAGTCCCGAAGAGGCCGCGCTGCCTGAGGATGAGGCAAATTTGATTCCTGCAGGAGGTCTAATTGAGTGGACATAGATCGGAGGCCGAATGAGCTAGAACATTTTGGAAACTGTTTTTGGGAAATTTAGAATGAACTCTGTTATTAATCATGGGATGTTTGGAAATACTTTTGTTTAACATTTTGAGATGTAAATAGATGACCCTACATTGTATTTGAATATGCAGTGGCTAACTTAATTAGAAAATGTGTATATTGAACTTTACTTTTATTGTAAATGACTTGTTCAGTTTTAATAGGTTGTCAATGTATGTGTATATATTCCGCACAAAAAAAAAAAAAAAAATGTACACTGACAGGTATTGATGTATGTTTATCCATTGTGGATTTCGTTTTAACTTCGATTAATTCGGAGTTTTTAGGAGAAAGTATGGAACAGCGCGACCCGGGGTTTGTCCGGACTAATCAGATCTCGGGCCGGGTCATAATCCCATCTTCTCATTCACATTCCAAGGTGTTGCTTCTTCTTCCCCCATCTTCCTGTCATCTTCTTCTTTCCCACTGAGCTATCATTTTTCTTTTTCTTGTCTTGCTTTCCCGACACACATGGGTAAGTTGCTGCTTCTTTCCGGATCAGATCAAAAAGAGATATAAAGATCAAAAGAGATTCTGATTTTCATTTTTTTATTTCATTTACAATACAATATAAGGACTTTATATAGGGACGGATTACCAATCCCATTCCTACAATTATGTCAATCCCATTCCTACAATCATTCCCAATAATTCCCATTCCTACAATCATGCTATAATTTAAGATATACAATGTACAGCAACAATATTCTAAGAAAGGAAATAGTATCACAAATCATATCTCAACACTCCCCTTCAAGTTGGTGCATAGATGTCACACATGCCCAACTTGCCCAAAAAATTCGAGAACACTCGACTAGACACTGCTTTGGTTAGGATATCGGCTAACTGATCTTCTGATCTGATCTTTGGCAACTCCACAATTTTATCATCCAACTTCTCCTTAATGAAGAATCTGTCTACCTCCACATGTTTTGTACGATCATGTTGAACTGGATTATGAGCAATATCACATGCGGCTTTATTGTCACAATAAAGTTGGATTGGTTGCTTAAGAGGATAACCCAAATCCCGCAAGAGATTTCGTAACCATAACGTTTCACATATTCCAAGTGCCATACCTCTGAATTCAGCCTCTGCGCTCGAACGTGCAACAACATTTTGTTTCTTGCTTCTCCATGTAACAAGGTTGCCACCTACAAATGTGAAATATCCTGAAGTAGATCGTCTGTCATCTATTGCTCCAGCCCAATCAGCATCAGTATATGCATCCACACTTCGACAATTTTCATTTTTAGTGAATAAAATTCCTTTTCCAGGAGCAGATTTCAGATACCTCAGTATGCGCATAACTGCATTCATATGTTGCTCTCCAGGATTATGCATAAATTGGCTAACAATACTCAAGACATAGGCAAGGTCTGGCCTTGTGTGAGCTAAGTACATCAACCTTCCTACTAGTCTCTGATATCTCCTTTTATCAACAGGCACCTGATTAGCCTCAATGCATAGCTTCAGTCCTTCTTCTATTGGTGTGTCAGCTGGTTGACATGCTGACATACCAGTTTCCTGCAACAAATCTAAAGCATATTTTCTTTGAGACAACAAAATTCCTTTATTGGATCGAGACACTTCAATCCCAAGGAAATATCTCAAGTGACCAAGATCTTTCATTTCGAACTCTTTGGACAAGTAACTCTGAAGAGCCTTTCTTTCTTCACAATCATTTCCAGTAACTACCATATCGTCAACATACACAATAAGGGCAGTGATCTTACCCTTCCTCCTTTTTAAGAATAAAGTGTGGTCTGAATTACTCTGATGGTAGCCAAAGGTTCTCATAGATTTTGTGAACCTACCGAACCATGCTCTCGGAGACTGTTTCAACCCATATAGAGATTTCTTTAATTTGCACACCTTCCGACAATGCACTTCTGGAATCACACATCCTGGTGGCAAATCCATGTAGACTTCTTCAGACAACTCGCCATGTAGAAAGGCGTTCTTCACATCAAATTGTTGCAATGGCCAATCCAGGTTTGCAGCTAGAGACAACAAGACTCGAACTGTGTTGATTTTAGCTACAGGTGCAAACGTATCTGTATAATCAATCCCATAGGTTTGAGTATACCCTTTTGCCACAAGTCTCGCTTTAAAGCGTTCAATCGTACCATCTGCTTTGTGCTTCACAGTATAAACCCACCGACATCCAACTGGTTTCTTCCCTGGCGGACGATCAACAAGTTCCCAAGTTTCATTTTTTTTGTAAGGATTTCATCTCTTCATTCATAGCTGCTTTCCACCTTGGGTCAGTTAAGGCTTCCTGCACACTGTTAGGAATAGATACAGCAGATAATTGATTTACAAATGATTTATTTGATTCTGACAAGCAATGATTAGACACATAATGACTCATGGGGTATTTGACTTTACTAGAAAGTTCAGGTTCATATGTGGATTTAGGGATACCTCTGGCTTGACGTGGTGGTAACTGTTTTCGAGATGGTTCAGACACTAGGTCAGGAGCATCCTCAGCAGACGATTGGATTGGTGTATCAGTTGTCTGTGGTGCGAGGGATTCAGAGAGAGGTGGAGCCACAACTCCATCTTCATCTTCTGGGTGTTCATCAGCCACAACTCCATCTTCATCTTCTGGGTGTTTATCACTACTTTGGTCCAAAGTTATATCACTCGAATCCAATTCATCCACATCCTTGTTACCAGGTTCAGAGAGCAGAAAGTCATAGTCTAGAGCTTGAACTTCCTCTTCCTGGTACTCCCCCTGAAGTTCAGGCTCAGAGGAAAAATACATTGTGTCTTCATGAAATACCACATCCATTGTAACAAACATTCGTTTGGTGGGAGGATGATAGCATCGGTATCTCTTCTGATAAGCAGCATACCCTAGAAAGACACATCGCAATGCTCGAGGAGTCAACTTGTTACGCTGATGCGTATGAAGATGTACGAATGCTACACAACCAAAGACATGAGGAGGCAAATTTGGGACGACTGGAGCAACAACTGCTGCAGCAAGAGCCTCAGATGGCGTCTGAAAAACAATGGTACTGGAAGGAACGCGATTAATCAAATATGCTGCAGAGGTGAGTGCATACCCCCAATATGAAACCGGCATATGGGCTTCTATCAATGAAGCACGGACAACTTCTAACAAGTGTCGATTTTTCCGTTCCGCCACCCCATTCTGTTGAGGTGTAGCAATACAAGTGGTTTGATGCACAACTCCATTGGCTTTCAAATACTGCTGCAAGTCAAGACTCAGATATTCACCGCCATTATCACTCTGAAGAACTTGAACTTGTGAATTGTACTGACTACAAACCATTTTATGAAAATTTTGAAATAATAAGTTTACTTCACTTTTGGACTTCATCAAGCATACCCAAGTCATCCTGGTACAATCATCAATAAAAGTAACAAACCAACGAGATCCACCCATGGTAGTAACTTTAGAAGGGCCCCAAACATCAGAATGTATGATCATAAAAGGAACTAGACTTTTATTCAGAATTAATGGAAAGGAAGCACGATGGCTCTTTGCAAGTTCACAAACTTCACATTTGAAACTAGAAACATCAACTTCTGCAAATAAACTAGGAAATAATTTTTTTAAGTAACCAAATGAAGCATGTCCCAGACATCGGTGCCATAACCACATGTCAGATTTCTTCTTTTCCCCTGCAGAACATCCTATCTTTAAAGCATGACGCAACGTGTCTGAACTCTTAGACACCAAGTCCAAGTAATATAGCTTCCCCCGCCTAACACCACAACCAATCGTCTGCCTTGTTCGGTTGTCCTTAAACACACAAAATTCAGGCCAAAAAATGACAACACAAAATAAGGCAGTGGTTATTTGAGAGACTGACAAAAGATTATAATTCAGAGATGGAACAACTAAGACAGAATCTAAATTCAAAGTGTCAGTGAGGGATAAGGGTCCTTCCCCAACAATTGGAATGGATGTACCATTAGCAGTGGAAACAAAATTCTGTGAGGAAGGTTTAAGAGGTAAGACTTGTCGAGAATCAAATGTCATATGATCTGTAGCACCGGAATCAATTATCCATGCACTATTAGAAACAGGTGCAGAAATATTTAAAAACTTACCACCATTACCTGCCGCTGTTGTTAGTGCTGAGACCTGTCCAGCAATGTCATCCGCTGTCTTTGTTTCAACAACCGCAGCAGTGGAGGGTGTCTTGCGATTCCGTTTCCGTGGATCACGACTATGGTTCCACCATTCTGGATAGCCCACAAGTTCAAAGCACCGATCTTTGGTATGACCAGATTGACCACAGTGAGTGCATTTGTAAGAAGATTTGTTAACACCACTAGTGGGCTTAGGTGCCTGTTGGTGTTGAGGAGGCCAATTCTGATTAGATCGGTTTCGAGTCACCATGGCAGAAGCTTCAGAATTTCCAGGTTCAACATTCATTGTTTCCCGCCGAACAGATTCACGGCGGACTAATGCAAAGCATTCTTCTAACTCGGGAGTAGGATCTTTTCGCAAAATTTCGCCACGAATTTGTTCGAATTCACCATCTAATCCAGCAAGGAAAATATGCACCCTTTGTCGTTGAACTGATTTTTGATAGGATGCAACATCTTTCTCACTCTCCATGATCACCTTATCATGATGATTCAATTCACTGAAATTTTCAATTAACTCTCCATAATACACAGAGAGTGCTCTACCATTCTGTTTGGCAGAGAAAGCCCTCTGGTTTAAGGAAAAAACCTGCAATTCGTCCGCTCCATCAAAAAAGGCTTTAGAAAGAGCGTTCCAAATATCTCTAGCAGTGGGAAGACGAATATATCGCTTCATGATTTCTGGGGACATAGAGATTAACAACCATCTTTTGACCTTTTGATTGTCGGCATACCACTTCTCATATCCGTCATCCTTCTCGGTTGGCGGCTGTGAATTGCCACGAATGAAAGAGAGTTTCTCCTTCTCAGCAATATGCATCTCCAGGATTTGAGACCACAAATCATAATTGGTCTCAGTGAGTACAATCCCGGCATTGAATGATGAACTTTCAGATTGGATGATAATGGGAGTAGATTTGGTGCCAGAAATCTCAGGTGCTGTCATGGTTAGTGGTTTTCAAGAAAAAATAGAAAAAAAAAAAAAAAACAGTTGACAGTACAGCTGGGCTTGCTCCTGCGCGGACTGGGCCGGGTCAGACCTGACCTGGACTTAACTTGCAATGGCTGCTGTTGGGCTTTACAAGCGGGCGGGTCAATCTGGAAACTGACCCAACGGGATCTTCTCCTTCCTCTTCGTTTTGCTGTTACAGAACAGAGAACAGAGAACGAGTGGTCTCTTCTGCGGTTATCTTCTCCGACAATGGTTGGAGGGCGACTAGACTGAACACGCAGACAGTGGCGGGCTTCGATGGCGGTTGTTTCCGGCGATGGCTGCGATCATGCAGCGACAAGGACCGGCTTTTTAACAATACAATCTGAAAACTTTGATCAAACTTTTGCTCTGATACCAAGATCAAAAAGAGATATAAAGATCAAAAGAGATTCTGATTTTCATTTTTTTATTTCATTTACAATACAATATAAGGACTTTATATAGGGACGGATTACCAAACCCATTCCTACAATTATGTCAATCCCATTCCTACAATCATTCCCAATCATTCCCATTCCTACAATCATGCTATAATTTAAGATATACAATGTACAGCAAGAATATTCTAAGAAAGGAAATAGTATCACAAATCATATCTCAACAGGATCTTCCCGTTTTCTTCCTCTCGCAGCGGCTTTTCATTTCTCTTGTAGCTAAATATTGTTCTTGTTATTAAGCCCAAAAAAAAAAAAAACATGAGGAAATATCTACAGTACTGTATATGGAGGAAACCTAATGAAATAGAAAATTCTAAATAGTTAAAAAGCTTCCACAAATCTTATCTATATGCACGCATCTCTAAATCGTGGGCAGATAATCAATTAGGGATGTAAATGGGTACCCGATTCTCCGATTACCAAGAGGTTCCGATCCGTTAAAAACCGGTTTGGGTCCTTATTTAGACCCCAATAAGTAAATGGTTCTGGGTCCGATTCCACCTTGGTTCAAACCCGTGGACCCAGACCCGATATATTACCTCAATTTTTGAAAATCTCTCCTAAAAACCATATTTTTCTAATTTCATTTTCTACCTAAACCCGGACTGAGATCGAAACCCATCCCATATATGGTTATGGTTCTGGTTCCAGAGCCAAGAAACAGATTCCGAAACGGCTTTGGGTCTAGATCCGGTTCTACATTCTATTTAATGGTTCCGGTTTTGGGTTCACCATGGACCAGGACCGGAACCGACCAGTTTACAACCCTCCTATAATCAATATAGTACTTAAAAACTTTGAGTTTCTTTATGCGTGATTATTGCCATGAAAAATAAAATACTCACAAGCGTATGTAATTCTCTTAACATGTCTTTTATTGGATATTTTCTAAAAAACCACTGATTTAAAAACAGAAATTTCAAGAGGCACTTGAGACTTGAGTGTGTCCTTTTCAAATTATATGTTTTTAAAAATGTTTTTTTATGACTTTTGGATGAGATGTGTCTTTTTGTTCATTTATGAATGGATGTGACGCCATTTCCTAGAGTTACTTTCAACACAATAAATTAAGATAATTTTCAAAGTTCTTTATACAACACTCAAAATTAAAGAGTATATAGAGTTTTCTTCTTATATTATTTTTTGATTTTAAGGGAAATTTCATATTTTTGATATAACACTCAAACAAGAGTTGAGCATTTTATCATGCGATAGAATCTCATCAAAACCAACTGCATGTGGGAAATTGTCGTCTTTAAAAAAGTATCTTAATTGGTGTGGCTTGCCCATTTTCTATTGCTTTCTTATTCAATTTTTCACATTCACTTTTATTCAGTAATTATTTATTTATTTTTCCAATTTCACATTCTTGACCTTCCTTGATAGTGGAAACCCTCGCATTTGTAGATTTCTACACAACAATACACACCAATATCAACGTGAAATCTTCATTTATACAATTTCTCAAATGATTTTTTTTTTATTTTTTATTTTTTGGTTCCCGAGCCAATGAGAAATCCCCAAAGCTGTGGTTTCCTCACTTAGCTACCAAATGTGTTAGAGATTTCTAGAACTTCAATAACATGAACCAAAGGGTCTCTAATCATATTGATAATCAATATATGGATGGGTCGGTAATCTTTTCATCGCCTGAATCACCCAATTATGATCTTGCAAGAACCTCATTAATCACCAATCAGCATGTCAAAGAAATAGGAACCAAACACCACATTATCTCTCCGAAATCACCGTCACCTGCCCACATGCATGCAATAATTAATAAGCTTGTGGTCGTCTAGAAGCCATTATTTTCCTAGTCGAGGACCGACAACAAGGAAGAGATCCGTCTTTTTCTGGGCCCCACTCAACTAAAGTGACCTGAGCTCCGTTACCCTCCTTCACCTTTCTCTCTTTCTTTATATACAGACCTCATCTCTTACCAGACTATACTTGTTTGAAGAGAAGAAGATGTGGTTGGAAAGAAGCTTTCTTGCTATATTTTTCGTGCTTTCAACGGTTTTTGCTGTTTCCACCTTTACCACTGGTCTCTCTCTCTCTCTCTCTCTCTCTCTCTCCCAAACTAATCTCATGAGAAACTCTGAATTGCATTGGTTTGTTCATTTTCTTGTGTCTCATGATCCAACTTCTTATTTTAGCAGATGAAGTCTTGGGGTCTCGCGGGTCGACTGCTCGCAACCTCCTTGAGGTGAAAACTGGTATGTCTAGATTCACTTTCTTTCTTTCCTTTTTGTTTTTTTTTTTTTTGGGTGATCCTTCTCTTCTTGTTCTGGGATTGGATGTGATTTTTTGTCGGATTTAGAAGAGATACAGGGTGGGTTTGGATGCCCCTAGAACTTCAAATTGCAATCGATCGGGTTGAGTTCCATTATAATATGATCCCACCTTACAGCTTTTGTCCTTACATACCCAGCCGTTTATTCACGTGATCATGATGGCCCGCCTTTGACCTGTATCCAATGACCAATACACTCTATCCAGACCATTAGATTGAACGGATATGATTTTGTAGATATACTCACATTTATCATCGGAGGAAACGCCTCGATCGCATCATGATCAATCCCTTCTATTGTCAAGCCCCCATTTTTAAGTAAATATTTCATCGTAGATAGGTACATGTCGTCCCCAGTAATTGTCCTCAAAGGATCGAAGATTGCGGTGAGGTATAAATATTTCCTCGTTCCACTATAGTGGCCCCTCCTCCATCTTTTCTCTTCCTCTTTTGTACATGAGGATAAAGATTAGGAGTGCATTCATCTAACACTTTTCTTTTTGTTTAAGAGATGAAGAGGGCATTTTTGTATTTTGCTTTCATCCAGAAGAAAAGGATAGAATACTGATTTATCTCCTTTTAATAAGTCTGAATTCTATGAATATCTATCTCATAGTAACATGAATAAAGGGAATGGAAATCCATAGTGCACCCTCTTCTGGTGGGACTTCCCCAAATCTCACTTTAATAGGAGATGATCCCAACTTAGATTGAGCATATAATTAAATTAACATATAAATACAAAAAAGAATAAAAAAAACTCTGTACGTAAAAAACCCAAGTCTCACAAAAAAAAAAAAAAAAAAAAAAAAAAAAAGCCTCTTTTCTATGAAACTTTGACTCCAATGAGCATAGTTGTTAATATCGTTTCGGACCTCATTTTGCTCTAGGCTGCAAAATGAAAAGTTTCGGCCGATTCGGGATTTCGGAGAAACTTTTCAGAATTACATTTTGAGGAAAATATAATATAATATATATACATATATAAGTAAAATAATAGAAAAATAATAAATATAGATTTAATCTAGTATAGTAATTTTTTTGGAATTATATTTTGTGAAAATATAAGAAATACAAAATATAAATGTTTAAAAAAGTAAAAAAAATTAATTATGTAAAATCCTATTTCGGCCGAAAAGTCACATTTCAACCGAAATCTTGAATTTCAGCCGACATCAGCCGAAATCTTGAATTTCAACTGAGATTGACTAAAATTTAAACCGAAAAGTGTTTCGGCCACTTGACCAAAATGAAAAATTTTGGCCATTTCGGCCGAAACGAAACGAAATTAATAACTATGCCAATGAGACCAATGTTAAATATAAATACAATATTTAAATTTATTTTAAAATTTATTGATGATAGTCAGCCATTTAAATTGAACCCGACAGGACTATTTTTTTTTATTGATTTATACTTTTCTTAAGTGGGCCCACTGAGTGACCTCATTAAATCCTTTTGAGAATTTTTCTTTTCTTTTTTGTATCTATGGCATAGAGTGATTTGAAATCAACAGTGGGCCACATGAGAAATGACCGCATTAAGAGATTTCACTCCAATATGATTGATCCTATTGTTAGACTTTTCTTTTCGTTTGTCATTGAAGTCTGTCTCTTACCCCTTCTGAAAGAAAACCTGGCTCTGCCACTGGTTCACCTGAGAATATGGCAGAAGCTTCATAAATAAAATAATGATAACATAAATAAAAATTTAAGAGCAAGCATAGTTTTCAATTACTAAAGTTAAAGTTTAACAAAATAAACCAAACTAGTTTAATTATATGGCCTCTATATATATAAAAAAAACCTAGGCCAACGGAAGATATACAAAAAGATCTATCTATGTGTAATGTGAAGGCACTCAGGTGCGGGGTCAAGACGACTCAGACTATGTCGTCGGCACACCACTCATAGACATCATCAGGTTAATCTTCTTGAAACATCTCCGCATTTTCATCAGGATCGGTGGGTCGGTACATATGCACCAAGGATACCACCATCATACTACAAATAGCTGGCAAGTGGATATACATAAATAACATTAGGTATGCAATATCAAATAAAAATAAAGGCAATGTGATCATATTGAGTTTCAATGATAGATTAGCTAACCATACGTGCATGAATCTCGATAAATGAAGAAATCAAGTAAGACAATATTCTAAATAAAACAACTTAATTAATAAATAGGGGGTCCACATAAGTTAATCAGCATGGGATATTATCACTACTTTGCCTACTCGTACCAAGTTGTGGTGGAGAATACACATGGGAGAATAGCCCGGTTAATATGTCAATATGGTACCCGAGGTGGCAAACAATCAAAACCTCTCCTTTTGCAAGTACCCGATGGTGTATATCCATTTCAAAATCGATTTGCAGTCGCAATACATTGGACCTATCACAGAGGTGCCTCAGCTGTGTTGGATGTTAATAGCTGAGTGGTGCATTACTCAAAGAATCCTATCAATAAAATTAGTGAGGGGCTAGGTTTATCTTGAGTAAACGAGACTCGTCAAACGAAAGAGAAACTATTATCCATAAATCAATTTTTCAATCAAAGTCCAAACAATACAAAACAATATCAACAGTTCCCAATACTCCGATGTACAAGCTGATTTTAAAAAAAAGCGAAAGAAAAGAAAAGAAATGGAAAGGATTATTAATAGGTGAGGGGTGAAGGTAGATTTAAATGGGATCATAACTTCACTAATATCTCAATTTCAAAAGTGATGGCTGGGAATTCATTTCCCATTTCACCATAATGGTTTTTTTTAATTAAAAAATATTATTTTATGTGTCATTCTTTTTTATTCACCTCGGCTTCTTTCATTTTTATCCACTTTTAAAAATAAGAATCTAAAAATTCCTAGGCATTCTATCGTGCAAAACAAAGACAAACCTCAAATCACCAAGTTGGATTTGGGTTTGGTTGGTAGGTGTAGGATGGTTGGATTCAGGTCAAGCTGGAGGTGGAATAGCAATATGATCACTTGACCCGAACGCAACCCATTTATGAGTCTGATTGAATACGTCAAACCCGAACTCGACCCAGGAATAAAAAGGTTCTTCCACCCGAATTTTGAAGTACCAGATCTGATCCAGTTTGGGATTGGACAGGTTAGTTATCGACTACCTGCCAACATTCTCATGACTTTTTTTGTTGTCTGCTCTTCCTTGCAGCATGTCCCGTGAACTTTGAGTCCCTGAACTACACTGTGATCACAAGCCAGTGCAAAGCACCCAAGTATTCAGCTACACCATGCTGCAAAGCCTTCAAGGAATTTGCATGTCCATATGCTGATCTGTTGAACAATGTTACCAATGACTGTGCCTCTACCATGTTCAGTTATATCAACCTCTATGGTAAGTACCCACCAGGTCTATTTGCCAGCAAGTGCAGGAGTGCAAATGGAGGCCTTGACTGCCCTGCACCTGCACCTGCACCATCCCCCAAGTCAAAATGAAATGCCCATATAATTGTAAAACCAAGGGCTCATATATGCTTCTTCTACAGCCCTTATTATCTTTTTGTGAACACTGTATCAAGGACTGTTTTTGATATATAGATAATTTGATTATATTTTTAACACCACATTAGACTGTTCGTGATCAATCCAACCACCTTATACTTATTCTAATTGACACTAATTTGAAGTATACTCGCCATTGAATTTCAGAAAAAGTCAAGTTAGGTAGGTAAGAAATCAAAAAATTTGAGTCCCCTAAATTAATGCTTGTGATGATTTTGCCCAAAATCATATCCACGATCACGGGAAATATTCTTCTACAAGCAGCGGGTAGCAAGAGCTCCCATCCCAACCACCCATAAGGCAGCCCCCGCTGAATTACATGGACTGGTCCAAAATGAGAGCCGTATTATATTATCCTGCAGCCCACACGAGAAGATATTTCTCACAATGAGGCCTTTACATCACACAATCATGCTATAATTGGCATGCATGTTAGTGGATCTCATAAAAGTCTTAGGTCACGTCTGGCAACCAAACGTTGTAATAAGTCCATATTTGGCAATTGTAAATTCCTAAGGATTTGGACAAATGAAGATCTTCATTTATCAGTACTTTTAAATCCAACCACCCCCCATAAGATTTGAAAATCCTCACTTAAGTGGATTTGCACACCGAACCTATTTTTCTAGTTATATGCATCAATACACCCCAATATCAATGTGAAATCCTCAACTATACAAATCCTAGTGAGGAATCCTTGTTCCAGTGGTAGTGAAAAATCATCAGATCTATAGATTTATCTCCTGTTACCAAACATGCTCTTATGATTTTATCTGTCATACAAGCAGTGAAAGATAGGGAAACTGCCCTTTTCTATAACTCTCGTTTTCGCATGGAAATATTGTTATCCAAATGTAATTTATCCATACAGTCGTGACACGCCATTGTCACAAATATTATTCTCAAGAATATAATATTTTTGGAAAATGCCAGAAAAAATTGGGGGTTTCTTCGTAATATTATTGGGAAATGTTGTGCTAAATTAATTTAATTTCTAAAACGATTAAAATAGTAAATGAATGCAAAGCAAACATACAATACTAGAAAATATTTTTTTAATAAATTTTGTAGATTTCTTTATTCTGAATTTCTTGTGGTGTTTGATAAGTGATAAATATTGCACATTTTACCCCTCATTAGTCTGAGTTTTATCGGCATCTCATATACATATTATTTGCTTCACATGGAGATTTTATCATTCTATCACATGAACAGATTATCGGATTATCATGCATAAATCCGATTATTTATAGTGCAGTTTTAAGTAATTTTTCTTGTGTAGATGGACCCCGTGACTACCCCAGCCTTCCGATTCGTTTCCAAAGCCATCAAGAAAAGATTTCAATAAAGAACTTACATGAAGAAATCTTAGGAATAGTTGAAGAATTCCAAAATAAGAGTAGAAGACTTTAATGATAAAAGAAGTCATTTTCTAACACAAATAATTGGTTGGTTTATTTGTTAGAGCTTGAGTTAGTATGAAATAGTTTATGGGTTCAAATCTCAATAATTGCATATTATTTTTTTTACATATAAATTTTTTTTTTTACATACTATTTTTTTGTACCAAAGTGGGGTAGCTGAAAATAGTGAGGAGTGGATGGTTATGGTGGGTCTAGTAAGGTATATTAATACTGAGGAAATGGTGGAATTCTTTTAGTTGCCATTGTTTGAAATGTAGTGCGTCGGATCAATGTTCATGAAGGATTATGCTGGGAATTGAATTATTTGATTATCCAATTTGGTAGCCTAACTTTGTTCCTTTACCAATAATTTTATCCTTGGTCATTCCTTAGTATTTCCTTGTTCATATGAGAGTGTTTCAGTTGTCGGCTATACCAATTTAAGATCTTAAATTGACATCTTGAATATCTCTTTTAGTGGAGAAGTTTCAAACCCTTCTGAAAATGTCACTTTCGCTAAATTTTCCACTAACATCAAATTCCATGCTTCGGGTGAAGCTTTCCACCAACATCAAATTTGAGGACCCTATAAAGGATTGGTTATATAAAACCTTACTCACTAGCATCCATGAGAAGTTGGTTAACCAGTGCTCTAATAAATGGGGGTACTCAACAAGGTCATAGCAGATCGAGTGGAAGATAGTAGACTCCAATTAATAGACGTTTTGTTCATTAAATCCGGACTGTTAACAATTTCTCATCTTGACCATCATTCAGATGGATGCCAGTGAATAAGTTTTTATATAACGAATCTTTTATAGGGTCCTCAAATTGGATTTTTTGGCTTTTTTGAATTTTCTACTAACAAATGCAAGTGTTATATGTTTCCATTAACCACTAAACTCAAATAATTTATCCATTGCAACCCATTAACCACTGTTCTGTCCAAATCTAGCATCTGTAATTGCTCATAACCACACACATACTTTACCATTGTCAATTGTAAAAGACATAATTCAAATGGACATAAAAAGATGGAAATAACATCATGAGGTTCCAACAACAACCTGATAACAGAAACAAAATCCAACAATAGGCCCAGCTCCAACCGTCCAATTTTTGCAAAATTCAGTCCACATCAATAGAAGTGAGCGTTGTTATAAGGTTTTTGTACTTAGTAGATTGCGCTGATTCATATGAGGAATTTGGATCTTTCATCACAATACATAAACAGAAACAAAACTCAACAAAATATAAGTACATATTATGCTAGCATTAGCCATAGTGTAACCAGCTACACACAACAGATGCGGGCTACATGTTTCTGTAGCCACTTCAATAATCTTAGGGCCAATTGACAATTGGTCCATAGTTAAGCACAACCAATCATGTCATCAAATCAGATACAAATCAACAAAATTCCATCAAGATTGATTTTGGGTCCGCCATGGTCCGGACTCCTGACACGTTTACATTCTGACCAATCTGTTTGAATGGAGCAGCACTCCACCAGCAATGAAGTTTAAAAATAACAGTCTACTAAGAATCCAAAGTGACAAAGTATCCAAGTGACAAAGTATCCACAAACTACATGAAGATCTTGTTTGTACATTTACCAGCTGGTTTGATTTCCATAGAATTCAAGGTCAAAATCCTGACTCCTTAACAACTAAAAATCCGCATTTCCAAAAAGACAAAATATTCAAAAAAAAATTCTAACTCAAAGCAATACAAAAGTCTAATGCAACAACCAATGATGATCAACATAAGAGAGAAGCAGTGATCTTCTTCGCATATTTCATTCTGACAGATCTTCTTAAAGGTTCAATTCAAGATCTACCGCCGAAACCTACACATGCATAAAGTATATGAGTGTCACGACCCGGGCCCGAGGACCCGGCAAACCCGAGCCGCAATCATCATACTTACTCCCGTAAACCCCGAATTAACCGAAGTTAAAACGAGATCCACAAGGGATATCAATCTCAATTACCTGTCAAATATAAAACTTTTGCGGAAACAATATATTCGACAACGACAATTTATCATTTACATGTATACAAAAGAAAGTCCTTATACATGTATTGTTTCAATATACATTTGACAAATGCTGCATATACAAAATACTATGCAGACAACCATTAGTTACATTCCCAAATGTTAATTACATTCTCAAAATGAATTATAAACAGTTTATCAAAACATTTCTCAAAATGTTCCAACTTCCAACTCGCACTTGGATACCCAATTCAAATGGTATCCCGCCGGTTCCACTCTATCAGACCTCCTGGAGGAACCGAAGCGGTCTCCTCCGCTGGCGCCGGGGGCGCTGCAATGCCGGCAGGGGCAATCGGGCCTGTAATGCCATCAATAACACTAATGAACACGACGGTTCAACAATGTATAAACAATCTTGCAATAGTATATCAATACATTTATTTGCAATAATGACAATTTCAATGCTAGAGAAATCTAGACAATTTTACAATCAGTAATAAACAATGACAGTCAGTATCAGTCAGTATACACGTACCAATTGGCAACTACCATAGCATTCATTGCATTACATTTCAATTCATTTCCATCTTCCCTCAAAGGAAGGATTATTCATTTACCATCTCCCCTCAAAGGGAGGCTTCAATCAATACCCGAAGATATGATCGGAATTTTAGTGGGACTTACCAGTGTCTGGGCCAGGGACACTAGCATCACCACGGAGCTCCGGAACACCCCAATATCCATCTGCTGCAGCAGGATTAGTCATTCATTATTCATTGAACTCACTTGGAGTTCTAATACAATCGCTAGGTAGTGCCAGACTCAATGATCAATAACGTTCAGTGAGAAATCCTTTTTATGGATTCAATTAAACTCAATGATTCCTTTCATGACAAAAGAAAGGAATGACAATAATATCAATCTCGTTAGATTGATCACAATGACACAATGAGAGTATTACTAACCACATATGGTTTTACTCAATCCTATTCCAATCCTATCTCAATCCTAAACAACCATTCGGGTGTAACCGTTGGTTTCCGAATGCACGTGTTATTTACGATGGACATCACATTTGTATTTTTAGTATGTGCATTTCAAGTCCCCTTAATTAACACCCATGGAGCTTAGGCCATAATCAATTTATATGGTCCATCAAAGGAACCCCTTTTTCTTCTCTTTAAAACACCATTAATTCCTCATGATTTGATTAACCGATGAATTAGTCTTAAAACTAATCGGAAACGCATTTATACTTAAGAGTTATACTCCAAATTCTCGTAAAAATCCAAAACCCAAAATTCACCCAGGTTCGCTTGAGCGGACCCACTATTCGCTCGAGCGGACCCAGGCAGAATGTTGGTCGCTCGAGCGAACTCACTGTTCGCTTGAGCGAACCCACGTAGAACAAAGTTCGCTCGAGCGGACTAAATGTTCGCTCGAGCGAACTGTGCAGATTTTCATTTCGCCCAGACAGAGTCTAGGTCGCTCGAGCGAACCGTGCAGAATTTCAACCCGAATTCTGTTCAGTTCACTCTTCTTCTCCTCTCCTTTCTTAATCACATTTCTACAACCTGCATAAGAGATTGGAACCTCCTGTTCCCCCTCATACATCATTCCATCACATTCATTACTACTAATCATTCATTAGCCACCTTAATCACTTCATTAAGCATTCATAATAAACCCAAAATCCATATAAAAATGCATATAATCCATGCAATCTCTATGAACAATTACAATGGTTAATACTAATCACAAGCAAGGTTTATACTTGCCTCTATTGAAGCCAATGAACTCAAGCCCTCTTTACTTAGCTCGGCCCTAGACTAAAATTCTCAAACTTCAAACCCTAATCATAAAAACATCCAAATGAACTCCCATGAGTCATTGGTGCTAAAAATCACTACTTAATCACTAATAGAACTTGGAAATCATATGAAACACTTAGTCACTTACTTGTGGTCCAAAGCAAAGAGTTCTTGAGGTTTCTCTAAAGCTCCACTCTTCAACAATGGTGGATTTGCTTGGGGAAGAAGATGAAGTTGATGCTTCCTTCTTCAAAGACCACTCAATCACTCTCAAGCTCACTCTCAAACAAGAGGAATGGAAAAGAAAAAGAGGGAAAATGGAGAGCTCTAGGGTTTGCTCTTGAGTTGAATGAAGAATGACTCTCTCCTCTTCATTTCATTCTAATATAAGCAACTTCACACTAAAACCCCCTTACATTTAGCATATTTTCATTTTGAGTCAAATGACTCCTCACTTGGTCCATCTTAGGTCAGATGAAATCGCGTCTATTACGGAAGTTGACGTACTCTTCGAGATACGCACGCTGGTACCAAGAATTTCCGTATTTGACGAAATACGAGAAAATCCGTATTTACGAAATAGTCCTTAGTTTATCTTGTTTGAGTCTAAACTCATTTTAATCCATTCAATTCCCTTCAAATCCATTTCATTATGCTTAATATATTAATTGAGACTGATTTGCCCCTCTTTGGTCATTAACTTTAGTTAATCCAATTATCCATGCTTAATCAGCATTAAACTCAATTAATTAGCCTTAATCTCGATTAGTTCGGGTCGGGGTGTAACAATGAGGCCATATGCAATAAAGTTAAGCACAACATATAGTAAATTGGGGGCATTCTTATAGTTAAATTCACAGTCTCTTGTGTAATGATCTCGTCTAATCCCACAGGATGTGTTATAATATCTCCATGATCGACCACCGTTGTACCCTACACATGCATAATTTGAATTCAATTAGATTGTACATAATTGAATGATGTGTTGATTTGCTTTAAATAAATAAAACTCTTAGACTAACCTTCTTTATCATCTTTTTGCTTGTTTTCCTACACTTCCTAATAATTGTCTCAATATTAGACTTTCTTCTTTTTTCTGGCGGTCGGCCCTTCTGGAAGTGTTTGATTGGATCACACACGTGGTTAATGCTCTCTTGTGAAGAAAGATTATCATCATGACATATAGTTGAGGCTTTATGTATGCCTATAGACATAGGTCTATTGTATACTGTAACCTCTTTACAAACATCTAGCTCTGCTTTCACTTCTAGCAACGAGGACATTACTATCTGACTCTTTTCATTGGAATCCATGGCCTTATCACTGACCCGATTGGAAATAGTCCACATTTTGTCGTAACGACGCCCTTTAGCCCTGCGTTCCCAATTGTCATACATGATCTTGATTTTTGTGTTGCTTCTTCTCACGATTTTACTCCACCTTTCTAAAATGTATTTCTCCGGTATATGATAAACCCTCTTCTTCAAATAAATAACGATTATATGCTTGCAGAGAATTCCTTTAAACTCAAACAACTGGCAAGTACAATTAGCTTCTCTTGATATCTCATTAAAATAAACATGGAAAGTAAAAGGTTGGATATTTCTTTCTCCTACTATCACATCTTCCTCTACATCAAATTCTGAAAAGTCAGCTCCTACCTTAATCGAGGACATATTGCGATAAATCTTATAGACTATTTCCTTCAGAAACTCCTTAAATTTAGCAAGAGTATATGCTTCTTGAAATTGCCTCTCAAACTCATAAGGGGTCACACATGGAATGTATACATTGAAATAACGGGCGTCTTCCTCAGCTTCTAGTTACACCTTCTTAGACATAGCATTACCATACTGCTCAACAAACTGATTCAATGTGGTCTTAGAATTGATGTAGCTATAAAAAAAATATGCATACTCTCACTACGCTGGGTTGTTGACATCTCTGCCCAAAAAATATCTTTCACAAATGCCGGCACTCATCGGTACCTCTCGTCATACAATCCAGCTAGCCATTCGTTGTCCTCTGGCTGAAATGGCCTAACAAACTTGGCACAATTCTTTTCAAACTCCTCTTTTTTAATCGAATCATAGACAATATTAAAAAGATGAAATTTAATTGAATCATAGCCATTATACCCCCTCAATTTTTCAGGCACTTTTTTCAAGATATACCACAAACACCATCGATATAGTGCTTTACGAAATACTATTCCTATCACATTTTGCATGGCCTTATCTTGGTCGGTGATTTTGGCATTAGGAAAACGTCCACACATGCAATCAAGCCAAGACTGAAACAACCATTCAAATATATCTTTGTCCTCTTGTGATATCAATCCACAACCTAACAATACCGAATGTCCATGGTGATTCGCACCCACAAAAGAAGCGAAAGGCGTATCCAAATAAGTGGTGTCAAACGTGACCACATCACCAAATTCAGCGAATGCTACTCTACTTCTCGCATCAACCCAAAAGATGTTCCTTACTCGATACTCTATATCAAGATCCATGACATAAAGAAAGGATTCGTTGTCTTGTTGCATTTTTTTTTTTTTAAATAGCTTAGCATTGCCTCGGCATCCCCTTCCTTGAGTTCTAAGCGTTTGAATTTATCCAGGTAATTTCTAGCATCATTTGCTAACCATGTCAAATTCCCATGCCCCCTTCCTCTACCGCCCATGAGGTAACAATCTTATTCAATTTAATTCTCGCTTTGTTATTCAATTCAAGCTGCCTCTTCACATGTGGTGGGATTACCCGATTACTCTTGTGATATCGAGCTTTATTCGGACTCATATCATGGTTATGCTCAAGTACAAATGAGTTTAGAAGCCTCTTCCCATCGAATTGCAAAGAAAGATTCAACGGTGCTTTGTGATTTGTCCTTTATTGTGGATGGGGTTTAACTAGGTTGCTTGCACTTGGATTTGGCTTTTTACCCTTAGTGCAAGCAATTGTAATAAACCTCTTTTTTCCATCTGACCCTTTTTTTAAGGTTTTTTAGGCGACAGCAAACCCTAGCTGTCTGGCATCTTGCATAATATTCATGTACTTCTTCAATTAAACCAAATATCATTCCCCTCTGAGGTCCCATTACTTCCTCTTCTAAGTTTTTGCCTTCCTCCAAGGGCTTCTCTATCTCAACGCTGTTTAATTTCTAACAAACTATCCCCATTTCAATTTCATTCTCATCTCCATCAAATTCACATGATAATTCATCTTCTTCCATGCTTCTAAAAATAATAATAATAAAGCATTCAGGTGCTAAGAATAATTCGATAAAAGAAATTAAAGTATTGAGAAAAATGAAGCATCATTTTGTAAATCTAAACTCAGGCATTCACTTTTTCTTCCTTTTCATCAGCAACATAACTTGAGCCTACAACCTCGTGATCTTCTTTTTCATTAGCAGCAGTGATCTTTTTTTTCAAAGGCATCTTACAACAAATCAATAGCCAAAAAAAAAATAAGATCATTCAAAACCAGAATATTAAAGAAATGGCGACCAACAACACGCAGAAATAACTTAAAGGAACATCAGCTCTCACAATTCCGTCTCCGTCCACCAAAACTACTGGAAATGTTTCAAAAAAAGTAGGCATACAGCGTACAAAAAATTTATGCCCTTCTTTATCTCTAAAGATAGCGTGTCCTAACCATCCAACAGCTATCCCATCCCCGTTGTCTATTGAGTTGTCATTCATTACAAGAGACACATAAAGGCAAAGGGTTGATTGATTAAGAAGTTGAGAGGCCAAAAGGGTTCGAACCTCTTCTCCTTGCGGTGTTTGCTGGGAAAAGACGATGGAGATTGTGAAGGCCGCGATGTCTTCTCCTTCTGCAAGTCCTGACTGAGACTGCGGAGAGAGAGAGAGAGAGAGAGAGGTTTTGGAAATGAAGACGTCAGTTTAGGGTTTTATGGGTTGGCTTGGTCCAGATGGGCTCGCACGATTTGGGGTTTGAGAAGGACGGGTTTGGTTCTAGTGGTTGGGACTTTAGGGTTTGAGGTTCGACGGCTTTGGAGATTTTGACTCATTTGGCAATTCTACTAATAGAGTCAAGTAAGGTAAAACCTCCATTTTTGAAAAAAAAAAAGTCTCATCAAAAGCACTTTAATTCAATTTTCCCACCATATTTTTCAGAAAATAGTCAAAAAATAACCTCATTTCTCTACTAATAGATAAAAAAAACTCCACAATCAATACAAAAGGTCAAAAAGATTTCATAATAAGCAACTAAAAATAAAATACCATCATAATTCACTTATATTTTACTCTTTCTTCAATATAATCTTATACTTCAATCAACTCCTTTAGTAAAGCCCCCAAACAGCCCACACATTTATTAAATGTGCCCTAAATCTCCAAAGCCGCCAAACCTAAATCTCCAAAGCCTCCCAAGCACTAGAACCAAACCCGTCCTTCTCAAACCCCAAATCGTGCGAACCCATCCGGACCAACCCAACCCACCCCAAACTGACGTCTCCATTTCCAAAACCTCACCTCTCTCTCTCTCTCTCTCTCTCTCTCTCTCTCTCTTTGCAGTCTCAGTCATTAGCTCGGACTTGCAGAAGGAGAAGACATCGCGGCCTTCACAATCTCCATCATCCTTTCCTAGCAAACACCGCAAGGAGAAGAGGTTTGAACCCTTTTGCCCTCTCAACTTCTTAATCAATCGGTCACGTTTGGCAACCAAATCTTTGGGGAAAAGATTTTCAGATTTCCTCTGAAGTCGTGGTAATCCATGAGGATTTGGACGAATTAAAATCTTCATTTGTCAGGATTTTCATATCTGACCACCCCCCATAAGATTTGAGAATCCTCACTTAAGTGGATTTGCACACTGAACCTTATTTTTCTCAGTTATATGCATCGATACACACCAATATTGATGTGAAATCATCGACTATACAAATCCCCAGTGAGGAATCCCTGTTCTAGTGGTAATGAAGAATCATCAGATCTATGGATTCTTCACCTGTTACCAAACATGCTCAGTCATTTGCCTTTATGTGTCTCTTGTAATGAATGACAGACCTCTCTCTATCTCTCTCATTCATTCTTTCTTTTTTTTTTTTTTTTTCTTATATGGGTCCGTTAGACCAAGTACAAATTAAGATTTAGTCAAACCCAAGATTCACCCAGGGCCTATTTCCCTGCATAAAATATACATAGATTTGAATTACTAGGGTTGATTTGAATTACTAGGGTGATGCCATTGAGCTGAAATTAACACTAAATCTTGTAATCTTCTTGTTTGCAATGATGATTGTGAGGGAAAAGTTTAAATGACTTGGAAGTGGGTTTGGGTCAAAACAGACCTAACCTGCAAAATTAGCCAAAGAATGGAAGTGGGGAAAGAACATCTCACGAAAAGGGGTCATGATCTTCTCACATATTCTAATGGGGAAGGTGGGAAAGGACATGTGTCAAGCAACATGAGGAAGTTAGGCAAGAATGGAAGTGGGGAAAGAACATCCCAAGAAAAGGGGCATAATCTTCTCACATGCTGTAATGGGGAAGGTGGGAAAAGTCATGTGTCAAGTAACATGAGGAAGTTGGGGAAGAAGGAAATAAAAGGGGAAAAAAGATGAAGGAAAAGGTATGCCAAAATCATATCAAAAAACTAATCATTACATGAATTTTCAATCTCGGTGGCTGACTTAAGCATCAGAGAAAGTTCGGTTGGGCCAACCGATCGAGTTTCATTGTGTTTCCTTCTTCTTAAACAGGTATCTCATCCAAGGAAGGAGATCCCGCAAGGAGAAGAAGAGAAAAGCATCAAACCGAACAGTAAGGTTGTTCCATCTTATTTTCTCTCTTGGAAATTGACCTTACAATGATGATGATAAAACAAGTTTCAACAAATTCTAATAAAAGGGGCTTTTGGGATTGATCAAAATTGGAAAGATGAAAAATTCTCATTCATTTTCAAAAATCAAAAAGGGGAGGGCTAATTTCTGAGGTTATTTCATTCCGGTCGTATGTCAGTGCCTGTGGCGTATGGAATATATATAAGATCAGAAGCACAACACTCACAAAATAATGTAATTGTAAACAATAACAAGCCATAGCTAAAGCTTTGTAAGATGATAATAATCATGTCAAAGTTGATGCTTTCATCTTAGAACTTTGCCTCTTCTCTTTTTTTGCGTGATTTTAAGAATATACAAGAGATTGATCTATGTTTCCTTTAATAATAATCATTTACACATCTTAACTAATCAAAGAGGAAAACCCACAGAGCAAATTCTATTCCCATATAGAATGGGTTTTCGAAATCCTCCCTCTCCCCATCAAAAAAGGATTCCCTCACTAACGAGGAAGTAGAGCTCAAAAGTGTCCCTTTTCTTCAAGGAAAAGGAGCTGCATTGAACAGAGGAAGAAACTGAAATGCAAGTTTTTCCTTTGGTTTGGTTTTGGGCTGCGCTAAATGAGTCATAAAGTCAGTTCTGGGTTCAAGACTTAACTGTTTTACAAAATTCGTCGGATCTGGGTTGTGGCCCAAACAGGTCCTGCCTGGATACTTGATAATTAGTCATTGGTTGAGTCATTATTTTGTTTGAGTAAGGGTTTTAGTGATATGTATTTGGACCAAGTTGAATGATATTTTGTGAGATTTTGGTGGTGCTAATGCTTGTATTTATTGACTCATTTTGCTACTGGTGTGCTCTGTATAACCAATCCACCTCATCCTGTAATGGGTCAGGAATGGGCTTGAACAAAAATAGGAAGAACTCATGCGTATCCAGTGAGAAGGGAGGAGGAAAGTCTTTGGACTTTTCTCTGCCATTACTTATAATATGTACAATGTAAGATGGAGAAAAAGAATTCACGTAGCTGATCCCAACATAGTGGGAACAAGGCTTTGATGATGATGAAGATAATGTACAGTTTTTTTTTTTTTTTTTTTTTTTTTTTTTTTTTTTTTTTCAACTCTCAATTTGGACACATGAACAAACTAGTGGGTAATGCTTGTTCCACAATGTCTAAAAAATTACGCCACATTTTGATAGTCAACAAAATATGTGATGTATGGATTCAGATAATCATGTGCAACAAGGGTGTACGGCCGGTGTTACTTATTTCCAAAGCCACATGGATCTGGATAAAATTATCCCATTTATAACCTGCTTGTAGACATAGCTTTATGATTTAAATTAAATATTCATATCTGTTATTATGTTTCTTTTTCAAATAAATGAAGCTGGCTTTTTTAGCATATGAGCTTGGGCTCATTCTTTTGGAGAAGTGCAATTCTCGTTTGTCAGGAGATCTGCGAACACTGCTGCCCCCAATGTTGCTAGGGTGGGAGGTTTCTTGTCAGGTCCTGGAGTGTGGAGTCATGTTCCACCTCCTTGGTTGATTAATGCTTTGTCGATTGACATTTCAGTTTAATGCAATTACTTATTCCTTCAAAAAAAAAAAAAAAAAAAAAAGAGAGTACTAGTAATACCCTCTTTAGAGTTCCTTTACAAAACAAGTTTATAGCCTTCTTATATTTTTTTTTTCTTTGGACAAATTCGTTAAGGAAATCATTATGAGGTTGGATATAATGAACCAAGACAATAGGAATGATTGACATGTTTTCTAAAAATATCTTAACAGTATGTTGTACTAATTTAGTAGTATTGTTACTGATTAACTGACAAGAAACCTTGTCTGTATAATTTATCTGCGCATCTTAAATAAAAAATCATGATCTCTTATAGGAGAGGTCATTTTCAACTAGTTAGCGAAATGTGACGCGAATTAGGGTAAGAAGATGAAAATTTTCTTAATGGTTTTTTCACGTTATGCGTTGAGTTTGATGATGCAAGTCCGGTCCAATACTAGGCCCAAGAAGACAAGTGGCCCAACCCATTGACCATAAGTCGACCCTGTCCGTTGGGTTTAGCCCATAGGGCCATTTGTGAACGAGAGCTACTGTGGGTGTAACATTACACTTTCTTTCAAACTCCTTTATATTAAAGTTTTTGAGGATAAAGTTGTTAAAAGAATCTTTCCTAAATATGAATGAAGAGTTTTAGTAAAAATCATTTTAGAATTCATGAACAACCATTGATCATAGTGGCCCTTATTGCTTATAAATTTAACGTGGGATCCTATAGTCATATCACAATTAAATAACCCTTGTTGATTATCAATATTTGGTGGGTCCTACAAATGTCACACCAGAGGCTTTCATTGTGATTACACCATTAGATGTGTTCCATCTATCAAAATTAGTCGGTCCCATAATAATTACCAAGATTGAATTGTATGATTGTAATTATCAATTTGTCATCATTAAACGAGTCTCACTATTTGATAACTCCCCTAGTGTTAATATGACAACCAACATCACATGAGTCCCACAATGATTTCTCATAAATAGATTCATCAATGATCAGTGGCGGAGCTAGGATTTTCTTCGGAAGGGGCAAGCAATAGTTGACTAACAACTGATAATATAAGGACTTTTTTATAGAGGCAGTTGATAATATTCTTTACATTTTTTTTTAATTTATCATTAAAAAAATATTTTCCTTTTTTGCAAAGTTTTATACTAAAATCTAAAAAATGATTTATTTGAAAATACTTTAATATTTTAAAAATATAATTATTTAAAACTTTGAGAATAATTAAAATATAAAAATAATAGGACTACCATAATGAATACAAATTGCTCAAAATAATCCTTCACTCCTTGGTTCAAAAGAGTGAGAGTTCTATCTCACTTTAATTAAAGTAAGGCTTATATTGGATTGATCAAGTGCAAATCATTTTATCCATAATTAATTAATTAATAAAAATTTGTTAATCGGCTACTTGTGATCATGTAATAGGTCATTAAACAATGCTATCAAAAGGTAAGTAGTCAACTATTCATGCTGCTTAGAATAAATGTCCTCTTCTTAAGTGGATTTTTCTAAATTTTATTCTAATAGAAGTTGTCCTATCATAAGATTGAGCACATCATAATTGTAAATGTAAATGCAGTGGGACCAACTCATATTTCAATTCAAAGGATAACCAATAAGCTAAAATCCAACTAGTTTTAAAGAAAGGATTATCTCAAAGTGTGGTGAGAGAGAAACCACTTGGAAAGAAAAACTCTCCTTAAAACGCGGAGATGATTTGCTTGTTTTTTTTTGAAGCAAGCAAAGGACAAAAATAGCTTCATAATATAAGGAGGAAAGACTAAGAGAAAATATTAGAGGGGAAGAAGAGAAAGAAGAGAGAGTCTTTCTATTATCTTATTATGTGTGCATCAAATACAAATGTAGAGATGCCTATTTATAGGCAAAGTAACCCCATAAAAGAGGAAACCTAAATCTAACCCTAATTCATCTCAAGTGGGCATCCACCCAAGATCCATATCTTATAACACTCCCCCTTGGATGACCACCATTCAATGACAGTTGCCTCATTAAAAACCTTGCTAAGGAAAAACCCAGTGGGAAAAAAACGAAAGCGAAGGGAAAAAGAGTACAACATTCTTGAAGATCATTGAACTGGTGTTAGACGTGCATAATGCTGCCTCATTAAAACCTTAACTAGGAAAACCTAATGGGATAAAACCTAGAGAAGAAAAAAGAATACAGCGCACAAATGTCCATAGGTAGCATACTTCAGGTTGCTCCCTGATAAACCACTCCCCCCGATGATAGCAACCATTTACATAGTTTGATGATAAACTCTACGCATGCCAATCTCATATACAAACTTCTGGAATACTATTTTTGGCAAAGATTTGGTAAACAAGTCAGCCAGATTGGTACTCGAACGAACTTGTTTGACTTCAATTTCATTGTTCTTTTAAAGTTCATGAGTGAAGAAGAACTTCGGTGCTATATGTTTAGTCTTGTCTCCTTTAATGAAACCTTCTCGAATCTGTCTTATGCATGCTTCATTATCTTCATAGATAATGTTTGGGATACCTGCAATAGAAGGTAATTGACAAGAACTACGAACATGCTGAATCAAAGATCTTAGCCATACACATTCCATACTGACTTCATAAAGTGTCAAAATCTCAGTATGGTTGGAGGAAGTAGCTACCAAAGTTTGTTTAGTAGAATGCTAAGAAATGGCGGCATTACAGTTTAGAAACACATAACCTGTTTGTGATCGACCCTTATGAGGATCAAAGAGATTACCTGAATATGCATATCCTAAAAAACTGAAATCTTTATGATCGTAAGCATAAAATATTTCCAAATCAATTGTTCTATGCAGATATCGTAGAATGTGTTTAATACCAATCCAGTGCCTTTGAGTTGGTGCAAAGCTATACCTGGCAAGTAAATTCATAGAAAATGCAATATCTGGTCTGGTGCGTTGTGCCAAGTACATCAAGGCTCCAATAGCACTTAAGTATGGTACTTCGGGACCCAACACCTTTTCATTTTCCTCGATGGGACGATATGGATCTTTCTTTAAATCAAAAGACCGGACAACCATGGGGGTGCTTAATGGATGTGCCTTGTCCATATAAAACCTTCTCATTATAATTAGATTGATAGACCAACATCCCATTAGAATTTCTCTCGATTTGCAATCCGAGATAGAATCTCATTTTTCCAAGGTCTTTCATTTCAAATTCTTTCTTTAAATAATTAACAGTTTCTTCGAGCTCTTCTGGAGTCCGTATAAAATTTATATCATCCACATAAATTGCTAATATTGCAAATCCCTTCAAGAATTTCTTTATAAATAGACACGGGCAAATGGGATCGTTTTCATACCTTTTTTTAGACAAGTATTCACTAAGACGGTTGTACCACATTCTTCAAGATTGCTTCAGGCCGTATAATGATCGCCTTAATTATATTGAGTACGTACTCCTTGGCTTTGCTTCAGGCAAAGGAAATTCTTCAGGGATTTTTATGTGAATTTCTGTGTCTAAATCCCCATATAAGTAAGCAGTTACAACATCCATGAGTATCATTTCTAGATTTTGAGAAACTGCTAAACTTATCAAACATCTGAATGTTGTTATATCCATAACGGGGGAGTATGTTTCCTCATAATCAATCCCAGGTTCCTGCAGGAAACCTCGTGTAACTAATCGTGCCTTATATCTGGTAATTTCATTCAGCTCATTTATTTTTCTTACAAACACCCACTTGTAACCTAACATCTTTTGGGGTTTGTACTATAGGTCTGAACATACCACGTTTATTGAGAGACTCTAATTCTATTTTGATGGAACTTTCCCATTGTGGTCAATCCTTTCTTTGTCGACATTCATTTATAGAACGTGGTTCTGTGTTCCAATCATCATCATCATTTTTCTTTGATATTTATGTAGCTACCACATATGCAAATTCATCATCGATGATAATCTCATTTCTCTTCCATCTATCTCTTGAATAATTGTAAAGTATAGAAATCTCTTCATTTTCCGGTACAGGTGCCTCTTCAGGGGCTTCCAAAGTCTCACCAGGGACTTCCATTATTCTAGAGAGAACGGAATTTGCCATAACCTCTTTAGGAGAATTATGTGCCTCTTCGGGAGGATCTTCTTCAGGAGCGTTACATGCCTCTTCGAGAGGATATGATGGTGATTTCTCATTTCTCCTTTTTCGCGGAACTGAGTCCTATGAACCTATAGGTCTGTCACGCTTTTGGCGTATCGCAGATTCTTTTGCTGTCGTATTTTGACTTCATCCTACGGGGACATTAATCCTGGCAGGTGCATTCATAACTGGCACATGAGACTTTGTCACCTTTGCTGCATCGTTAAATGCATCAGGTAATCTGTTTGCAATTTCTTGCAAGTGCACAATTCTCCGAACTTCATTCTCACATTTCGAAGTTCGTGGATCTAGATGAAACAGAGTGGAAGTATTCCATGTTAATTATCGCCGTTCTTCAGGAACGGGTTGTTCTATAGGAACAATACGTTCTTCAGGAACTATCTTATTTCCCTCTAACGGCGGGAAGATTGTCTCATCGAATTGACAATCGGAAAAACGAGCAGTGAAGACATCTCCTATCCTTGGTTCTAGATATCGAATAATTGAAGGAGGGTCATAACATACATATATTCTCAATCTACGTTGTCGTCCCATCTTAGTATGCTTAGGAGGTGGTATTGGGACTTGAACTGCACAACCAAACTTACGTAAGTGAGAAATATTGGGTTGATGTCCTAATATAAGTTGTGCAGGTGAATATTGATGATAAGTCGTGGGCCGAAGTCGAATTAACATTGTTGCATGCAACACAACATGTCCCAAAACACTAACTGGTAATTTGGACTGCATCAGCAGAGTCCTAGAAATAAGTTGGATGCGCTTGATCATGGATTCAGCTAAGCCATTCTGGGTGTGGACATGGGGCGCAGGATGTTCGACTACAATTCTTATAGACAAACAAAAATCATCAAAAACTTGTGATGTAAATCCACCTACATTATCAAGTCTTATAGACTTAATAGGATAATCAGGGAAGTAAGCCCTCAGTTTAATTATTTGAGTTAATAGGCGGGCAAATGCAACGTTCCTAGTTGAAAGTAGGCAAACATCCGACCAACGGGGGGAGGCATCGATCAAAACCATAAAATACTTAAAAGGTCCACTAGGGGGTTGATGGGTCCACAAATATCACCTTATATCCTTTGTAAAAAGGATGGGGATTCCGATGCAACTTTAGTAAGAGAGGGTCGGGTGATCAATTTCCTTTGTGAACATGGAGTACATAAGTACCCACTAGGTATTGTCAATTGATGGTTCTCTAAGGGCCCGTTTGGTAATTTACTTTTAAAATAAAGTGGAGTGAAGTGAAATAAAAAGAATGAATAAAATATAAGTGAGTTATGATGGTATTTTGTTTTTAGTTGTTTGGGATAGAATATTTTTGACTTTTTGTATGGGGAGATGGAATTTTTTTGTCTTTTAGTGAGTAAATGTAGTTGCTTTTTGACTTTTTTTGAAAAAGATGGAGGGAATTTTTTGGAAAAGTGCTTTTGATGGGATGTTTAATTTGATTTCACTTCACTTTACTCTATTAGTAAAATTACCAAACACGCCCTAAGGAATGCCCAAAAGAGTTATCGATGATTTTTCTCAACATAGTAGCCTCAGGGTGACCTAACATATCATGCCAAAGCTGTAAAGCCTTAGGATCACTGAGCTTCGAGCTCGACTTTGTTGTTTTGCTCATAACAGAATGTGATTCAACATTGGAGATTATCGTGTAATATAACCCTGAGGAGAGTGCACTTAGTTTTTCTAGTATTTGCTTTTGGCTTCCAATATTAGTAACTATGCATAAGTATTCTTTGTTACCTTCACTTACAGTCTCAATGTGGTACCCTCATTCTGATGTCTTTGAAATTAGGGAGATTCTAAATGCACCCACCCAAATACTGTGCACACCCACATCCCCCTTATGTGAACAGTGAAAATCATTGTTCACGTAAGGGGGATGTGGGTGTGCACAGCACATAATGGGGGTGCATTTAGAATCACCCTTGAAACTAATCAAGTTTCTTCGGGAACTTTTTGAGAACAAAGCATCTTTAATGAATAGATGGGTACCATTAGGTAACATCATATGGGCTCTTTCGCAGCTTTCAATTATCTGCACAGGTCCAACTATGGTGGAAACGTTTCTTGGAATGAACATCAATTCTGAAAAAAAAATCTGATTTTTCATAATGGTGTGCGTTATGGCACTATCTACCAAACATAGATTGTCCTCAGTTCCATGATCCATACCTTAAACAAAAATAATAAAACATCATAACTATGCAATCACATGATTAAAATTGAAAATAATTAAAAAATTCACCATAAATTAGGACATTAATGAAGTTTTCAATCAAAACAGAGAAGTCTAAAAATAAAAAACATGCATCTCAAATGAACTAAAAAAAATTTAAGTTTTTGATTTTCAAAAAATCATGGGTCTTTTAGACCATGCCAGGGGGTGCCCCCAAAAGATTATTAAATGCCTCATTTTCCAGATATTGGTTATCTTCATCTTCAAAGAAATCACGAGTCTCCAAGTTTGTAATGTCAATTGGAGGGCTCTCTGATGTCATTATATTCCAATTCTAGCCTTCTAGATCATTTGCCTCCGCTGAATGGACAGAGGCATTGTATGCTTTGTATTGTTCCACCACTTCCTTTGGTGCACGACAACTGTGTGACCAATGCCCACTTCTTCCACATCTGTGTCACGTGTCATCAGGACGGTAGGAAGGATTTGCCAGTGGATTATGGTTGTTCTTATGCTTAGGGCTAGACCACTTTTGGTGATTTTTGAATTTTGGTGGATGACCTTTAAAACTACCTCGCCTAGATGAGTTATGTCGTCCACCTCTATTGGAGGATTTATGTCTGCGATGTCCCCCTACCTCTGCCTCTGTTTGAGCGAAGACTGACATTTGCTTCAAGAACTGACAAAGATCCAGTTGGTCTGGAGTTATGATTTTTCATCAATACTATGGAATTTTGTTCAGCAACTAGGAGACATGAGATAAGTTCTGAATATTTGGAGAAACGTTGTTCTTGATACTGCTGCTGCAGGAGCACATTCGAGGCATGAAAAGTGGATAGCGTTTTCTCCAACATTTGCTCCTCCAAAACAGTTTCACCAGATAATCTTAATCTGGAAACAATATTGAATAAGGCAAAGTTGTATTCAGATATTGTTTTATAATCATGTAACCTCATGTTTAACCATTCATTCTGGACAGCTGGCAGTATGCCCATTATCTGGTGTTCATGCCTATCCTTCAGGGATTTCCATAGGCCTGCTGGGTCTTCCTCAGTAAGGTATTCATTCTTGAGGTCATCATGTATGTGATGGCGTAGGAAGATGAGGGCTAATGCCTTTTTCTCTGGGAACATCTTGTTACCTTCCTTTATGGTCTCTCCTAATTTCTTGGATTGCAAGTGGATTTTAGCATCCAGTTGCCAAGATAAGTAATTGTCCCCATTTATGTTAAGTGCTTTAAAGTCAAGTTTAGCTAGATTTGACATTATGCAAGAACTATAATAAGAAATATATATTAAGTTAATCGTATGCAGATAATCAATAAAGTAAAAGGAAAAGAAAAAAAATAATGAAATATTAACATCAGAAGTAATTAAGGAAGGAATTTAAAAAACAAAAATGGCTAAACATCAGGTTCACAACTTTAAAAATCAGTTTTGTTGGTTCTGTCAAGACTTCAGGCTTGATTTAGAACTTCAGGTTCATAACTTTTGAGAATCAGAATTGCTGGTTCTGTCAAGTCTTCAGGCTTGATTTAGAACTTCAGCTTCATGACACATGAGATTAGAACTACAGGTTCTATCAAATCTTCGGGTTTGAAATAGAACTTCTGGTTCTAATAATTGATCAGAACTTCTGGTTCTATCAAAACTTCTAGTTTAATTTTATGGCTTTTTAATTTTATGGATATGAATCTGCAGGTTCATATCACTTTTCCAACTTCTAGGACTGCTGGTTCATAAATAGGTGAACTTCAGGTTCACTTTTAAAACTTTTGGTTCTATTTACAAATTCATAAATTTAAATTTAAAATAGATATAGTATGCAAGAGGATTAACAGTAAACAAAATACTATAAATATTATAAACAAGCATTATAAATCGATTTTATGCATTTTAATAAATTGAATTTGTACTATGGTTTGAATACTACTTACCTGATCGTCGTCTAACCATTGGAATACTGATCTAAGAGATGTTTTACTTTCTTTTCTGGCACTCACCAAGCACATGACGACGTGAGATTCGGTATGTGCTGGGAACGTGTTAGTGTGTTGCACACTTCCCAGAGTAGAATGACTCGCTGGCGGCTTGAAAAGTTTGAAACAAAAGTTTGAAATATGAAACAGAAAATGTTGCAGTATGGGTGTTTCTTTTTAATGCACACAAAACAAGGCAAATAGGTGGATTTTTTTCTCCTTTCAACGCACGTAGAGGAAAAGGATGCACATCGTGCCAATAACGTAATATAAGGAGGAAGGACTAAGAGAAAATATTAGAGGGGAAGAAGAGAAAGAAGAGAGAGTCTTCCTATTATCTTATTATGTGTATATCAAATACAAAGGTATAGATGCCTATTTATAGGCAAAGTAACCCCATAAAAGAGGAAACCTAAATCTAACCCTAACTCATCTCAAGTGTAAAGGAACAAGATTTTTATTAACTCTCTTCTATTGTAATGGAACAAGATAATGAGGAGGGGCAGCATTGTGAAAAACCAAAAGGCCTCCAAATTTTACTCATTTGTTCCAAGGAAAAAGGGAAATCGAGGAGGGGCAATTGCCCCTCCTTAACATTCCCCCCCCCCCCCCCCTTTTCATCCTTTCACTTTGCATTGAAAGAAAAAAACAATTTAGGTCATGAACTTAGTAGATCAAGCCTATGGGCAAGGGTTAGGCCAACATCCCCGAATGTTTTCTATAGCTTAGTGTTGTTAATTTTTTTCTTTTTATTCCTGACCACTAGGCGAGCACTATATCATTATGGGCCCATCTAATTGGTCCAAATTATCTTTTCATTTTTCCTTCCCTCATCTTGCTTCCTTTATAAGTCTTTTTTAGGGCACGTTTGGCAACAGTCCACGCTGGGAAATCCTCAGATCTTTTCCGCGCATGCGTGGATTTCTCACGTTTGGTTCACAATAGATTTTGAGTGGAAAGACGCTAAAAATGCACGCATGTGATTATTTCTCCATTCAGACCTCCCCTGTCAGACTCTAGAAATCCATGATTGCAAAGAAACGTGGAGCTACAGTGCCTGCTATAGTAAAAAACCGAGGTGAAGAAGGTTATAGGATTTTTCTTTGAAAACCTACCTTTGGGGTCCCCCAATCAAGACCCAAACTATCAATTATGTTTAAACCCTCCAAAACAGTTATGTGATGAAATATCAGCCGCTAATTCATCATGGATCATGAGAAATAGGCCAAAAACTAGTGACCATTGATTTCACATATGGTGTATAGAAATGCGATGAAAAAACAATCCTTTTTCGATTTTTTTGTTCCTGTGGGCCCTAAAACCATGATATGAACCTTGACTTATTTCCAAAAGGTCAGGCACGGCTACTAGATCAAATTTCAGCCGTTAATCCATACTATATCTTGAGATATTTTCAGAAAGGTTTAGATTCTAAAGAAATATTTTTTTATTCCCGCGGGCTCCCTTTGCGCGATCCGAACCGTTCAAATTCTCTAAATGGCCAAGAACATCTTTGGGGAGAATGTTGAGGTCTTGATCTTTCATGAATTCTGAGAAATTTTCAAAAGGCTTACGACCATTGGATCATTCATCTACAAATGGTAGGAATCCTCTCTAAATACCAAACCTAAAACTCTTATTGGAAATGATATATGAGGATGTGTTGATTCTAGGGAGATGGAAAGAATCCTCTAAATAGAAGAATATTCTCTATTTACCAAATGTGCCCTTGATTTTTTTTTCTTTTCCAACACGGGCCTCTCACACTAGTATCACTTAAAATCCCTCCATTAGGGCGGCACTACCTTCACAGATCACCGAGCGAGTAAAGAGGGTAGAGAGAGCGGAAGAGGGAGAGGACGAGAAAACAGAGCGAAAAAGAGAAAATTAGAGAGAAATTTTACTTACTTCCCTGATACCACGATTGGAGACTTGGAGCAATAGGCCTTTAGCACCCAAATAATATCGTTCTCAGATGTTTTTGAAGTAGTGCATGGTCAAATTTCAGAAAATATAATTATTTTATAAATTGACACAAAATCTAAATATTATAAATAAAAATATAAAATCAGAGAATAAAAAGAAGAAAATCCCAAATCAACTGAATTTTCTTCTTCTTCGATTTATCTAATCCAGCTTTGGGCCCCACTTTATTCAGCTTGAAATATTAGACAGCACGCTTCTTACTGAATCAAGAGATTTCATTTTGATTAGGTCCATTGAATAAAGAGTTCAAATGAAAAGTTAAAATGTTCCTCTATTTTACCATATTTCAAGAATTCCATTTTTTATCTGTTAGATAAGACCCACAAATTTGTAATATTATATATATTAAAGCAAACAGGGAGGAGGGTTGTGAGGGGTGCCACATCAACACCCATAATTTCTCCTTTCAGAAAAATACTTATAATATCACACAGAGCTTTGGATTTAATGTGGGCCACTATACTCCTCCCAAACAAGTATCCTCCCTTAAAATTTCAACCCAAACAATTCTCCTCAATTCCCCTCCCTTAATCCTAGGAATAGTTATAATCTTATAACTAATCCCTTAAATCTAGATCACACTACTATTTCTAGCAACAAAACTCCTTGGATTTGTTCTCTTTAAAATCTCGATCACTCCCATTTTAAAGTAAACCTTATCTCATTTTCCTTACAAGATTAGTAACAACTCCATTTAATAGAGGTCTGTGGGGCCCACTTTCATGGTGTTGGCAATCAGAGACAATGGACAGGACTAATCTGAGAATAGATCAATCATCCACATAAAGTAGAAACAACAGATGGATTTGTGGAGACCACTTTGATCTCCAGATTGATAGACACCTTCAAAAGGTACCACCATCCAGCTTAGCCCATCAAACCAACGGCACGGATGATGGAACACCCAACAAAAGGGACCAACCAATATGGAGTTGTATCAAGACCATTAGTTTCATGATCTAGACCGTTAATTACAAGGTGGAATCCAACGTTCAACGAACAGAAAATAGTGGACTCTGGTGATCAATTATATTTGTTATTAAAATGCATATTAAGAACACATTTCATTTCTAATTATATATACATTAAATAGTATAAGGATTGATATGAGACCTGCCTTTAATAATTGTTGTAGACGAGGCCACCTTTAAACACATCATGATGCACTTTAATGAATTAGGGTAAGAGGCCCACTTTTAAATATAACATCATGTGACCCCACCAATAATGCTCCTTGGAACGCCACATCAACAAGGGCCTACTGTCCAAATGTTCAATTGGACACACATTTAGATATTTGGATATGGGCCTATCTTTAGATGTTACATCATGTGACCCCACTGAGGATCCTCGGAATGACACATCAACAAGGTCTCACTGTCCAATTGGACACACCTTGAAGAAATTAAGATATGAGGCCCACCGTTAGATGTTACATCATGTAACCCCACCAAGTTTTTTTTTCTTTTTTTATTAAAGTTATATATAAAATAAATATAAATTACTTATTTACTTCTATAAAATCTGTTCTTTTCCAATAATATTTCAGAAAAGAATCACATATTTCATTATATTTTTTGAACCCGGGCACCATACCTCTCCATTTAATTATGTAAGGTTACACTTGTGGGGCCCACCCTTGGTCCATCCAAACACACGACCTCTCTAAATTGCACATGTCCACTGGCTTTTGGTCAGTGCTAGTGAGCTCCAAGTGTAGAGCCACGATGTAATAATAAACTGGTGAGACCAGGTCGATCCATATGGAGCAATGTAAATTAAGGTTCCTTCTCAAATTGTACTTGCCCTAAATTAAAAGTCTAAATCTAGCCTAATAAACTAGAAAAGTTACAATCATCATTCCCACTTTCCAAAAATTAAATTAATTACAATCCAATGAAAAGAAAACTTTCTAAATCTAAAAATCCTAAACTAAAAACTAAAATTGCTACAAAAGAACACACAAGTTAGAACATCAAGAATAAAAAGTACCAAAAATAAAAATATGAATCTAAACTAGAAACAAAAGAAACCTAAGTTAGAAAGTTAGTAATGGGATGTATGCCATGAGATGCTGAAAAATTCTATATCTGAAAAACTAGTATGCAGGGCTGTTTTTATGCATGATTTTTCCTAATCTAATGAAACCTAAAACTGAGTTTAATGGCTGGAATTTAAACTATAATGATTCATGAATCAACTAAAAAAACGGAAGTGAAAAAGGAATTAAAATGAATGAAATATGAGTGCATAAACATGACATAAAAAACTGAAACTGTGCAGAAATTCTACACACAGGTAGCCTAACATGCCATGTTCAAGCCACTGAATTCACCAACCTCCGAAATCGTTTTGATCTCAAATTTTGGGACGTGATAGACCACGTGCTGAACTTCAATTTCCCCAAATTTCACTTAAAAATACCATGATTTGATTAGTCTACCCATTTCGAACTTTTTGCAAAAAATCTTTTTTGCAGTTTTGCTGAAATTGTAACAAAGTGTTGTTTATATGCTGGATCCAAGATTTAGCACTATGTTTGGCTAAATTTCACCATTCAAATCATTATTTTTTTCTGAACTAGATTCTTCAGCCACTTAAACATGTAAGAGATTCCACTATATGCAATGCATGCAATATGATCACTACTTCCAGCCATAAACTATGCACAAAATAAACATAAAATTGAATTGATCATAAAAATAAAGACAATAAACAAAAGTTCAAGAATTTAAAATGTGTGGTGAAAACAAGAAAAGTAAATGTGTGGTGAAAACAAGAAACTTAAATTTGTGGAAGAATATAAATTTAAATGTGTGGAAGTGTATTCTCCTCTTTCAAAATTCTTAAGCGGGATCATAATTTGAATAATGCTCTTAGGGCCTTTGGGTCGTCAGTCTAAACACCAATAAGAAAAGAAACATAAAACAAGCACCAATCATCCAAGGACAAGAAAGAAAAACTGAAACAGTAACAAACAATTTTACTAATATGCAAAGTCTTACATAAGATAAAAAAAATAAATAAACAATGACAATTACATACTAGGATGGAAATCCTCTTCTAGATGAAAAACTTAAGGGTGTAATGTGATTTCCGGCCAAATCTCCTTGAGGACTCAAATGGAGAGAAAGAGAGAGGAAAAAGATGGAGTGTAGTAGCAATTCTAAAGAGAGATGGTATATCTTCCCATCCGAGGAAAGAGATGCTTATGCCTTCAATTTATAGATTTTTGCTCTCTTTCTTTCCTTCTTTGCTCCAAGTTTGTAGCATGCAATCTTCTTTGTATGGCAAGTCCCTTCCTTGGCCAACAAGTCATCAAAGAAATAGCAAGGTGAGTGAGAGATTTTTGGTGCTTTCCATGTGCAAAATTGCAATCTCAAGTAGAAATTATAGTACCAACTTCCAGAGGTCATATCTTCCTCATTTTGACTTCGATTTACACAATCTTGGGTTCTAAAGATATCTACTCGAAAAGAGCTTTCCAACGATGTATGGATTGTACCAATCCGACTGCTAGATTAAGAGTTGTGGCCATTTTAATCTTGTTGCCCCTAAAAAATCTGAAAATAATTGTGCACATATGGAATGTTAGTTGTGCAATGGGGTGTGGGACCCATGTGGACGTCCGAAGGGATCATGGGATCTTTCTTTTCTTGTTTCTTGACTCCTCTTCCATCTTTGGTTTGCTTCCAAGCTTCTTTGATTGACTAGTCAACTCTTCTAGCACACTTTCCTTTCTTGAATTTCTTTCTTGATTTTTGAATTTTCAAACTTATTAAAAATTAGATCTTACCGAATTTGAAGTTTTCTTTCTTGATCTTGAAATCACAAATCTAACTTTCCATTGTTGACTTTTCAAACTCTCCAAAAATATCAAGATTTGTAGGTCTACCATGAAAGATGTCCTAACCTTGATCTCTCTCAAATTTCACCAATGTAAGTCTCATTCTTGATTTCTCCTGCATAAATTAAAACAAATGAATTAAAGAATAATTTTATGTAAGGAATTTAAATGGACGATGCATGGGACCCTGCTTGATGCACCCAAAATAACTGACTTTCCAAAAATAAATATCCAAAAATGGCAGGTTAATTTCATGAATTTATGCAAAAAGTGTGATTTTTGAGCAAATTCTGCATGAATGCACTACAATGGACCTTAAATGCATAAAAACATGATTTAACACTATATAAAGCTCTTTAATATTAATAAGCCCTTAAAATGGTCCAAAATGTGTATTAAAATGTGCGCCTTTCAGGAATCATCAGTCAGATCTGGATTTACTGGACCGTTGGATCGACTGTGTACCGTTCTGAATGGATTGTTGACCATTAAACTTTTGGAGCTAGATGGAGATGGTAGAAACCACGGTTGGGACTAATTTTTTTGCAAAGAGAAGGGTCCCAGGGAGTCCTTGAAATCCCCCATCACCACCCACATGTGGGTCGCCAGGTGGGCCCCACCACAAACTTGAGCTTACCTTAACCTAAGCTTTAGCTTAGGAGAGTTGCCCCTATATAGACACACATTCATACTTGTATAATAGTCAATGCCTTTAAATTCAAGAGTGTTATGTTATGTAAGTTTACTTCATTTTATATTTATTCTCATTACATGTTAAAAGATTCTAATATTCAAAAATAATAAATTTCTTTCTTTTAGACTTATTTTATCTTAATAATATTTTAAAATAATTCTTAATTTTTTTAATATATTTTTATTTTTGACCCGGGTTTAGCACAGGCATTTGTTACTAGTAGTGATTTAAACCAAATGTGTGAGTTTCCACAGTTACTTAGTTATATGGGCCCCAAAAAGATATGAGTGTGATCCTTCCACAGCATGTCATCCATTCAATAGTCAAGGTCACATTAGCTGTGAGTCCCACAATATCTAATAGGAATTCATATTGATTATGTGTATTTATATTTTGAAACTTTACAGAGAGAGGCTAGATTCTATTAAAAAATACATGATTTGTTTAAATGTAGCCTCTTTCTAAAAAGGGATTAGGATGGGTTCCTAAAATTTCTCTCCAATCTAAAATCGGAGCAAAATTGAAATTTTAATTGAGGCTCAATTTCTCAATTGACCAGATATGCCCTGAAAACATGTCAAAATGTCCCTGACTACATGTATCAACAATATATGCCTTTCCTTAAAATAAAATTAAAAAACTATATACGCCTTCCATGGAAGACCTTGGGAGAGACTAAGGTTCTAGTGAGGTTCTAGTTAGGCATGTCAAACGGCATGGCCCGCCATGGGCCAGGCTGGGCCGGGCCTGGCCCGGGCCAGGTGTGGCTCATTCATATTTTTTTCCTTTTTTTTTCTTATCAGTATTAAAAATAAAAATTAGAACACAAGCACGAAGAATGACAAAGATATTTAAGTGGTTCAGTCAAACTCGACCTACTCCACTAAGAAGAGAGAACCATTTGGATCTTAACTTCTTGAAGGTTTCTAAATAGGATTACCTTCAAAACCTTACAATTTTTTTAGAAAATAAAAATAAAAATGAATTACAATAAAAAAAAAAGTAAAAAATCAGATGCGTAGTCCACTAATGTATTCTGCTGGATCATAATCTTCCATTGATGTCAACTCTTACTTCCTCTTATCTGCCAAATACCAGCCTCGTAGGCAAACACAACACTCCACCATTTTTTCAGTTAGATTTGTTCTTCTGTCATCCACTACAAGTCCACCTACACTAAAAGTCTGTTCTGATGCTACTAAAGACATTGAATAGTCAATAGATTACAAGCCATGGCGGCCAACACCGGCTAAATGCTTTCTTGTTGCTTCCACCAGGTTAAAAGGTCAAAACTAGATGCATCCTACACCCGTATTACATCAACGTCAAGATACGATGATAACTCCGTCACAGTGTTACTTGAGCTTGAGTTGGATGCAATGCTCGTGAACAGGAAAGAATACTACACATCCCACTCACCAACACTTGTTTGCTGGACTTCTAAATGGCCCATACTAAGCCCAATTGTACCCATTTGCTCACAATCAAATTGAAAAAGTGCTTGTAAATTTGCCCTTATATTTGAAAAAATATTTAAATCTATATAATTCATATTTTTATTTATTCCATCAATAAAAAAATTGTACACCACTTAATTTTAACCTAGGATCAAATACAGCAGCTAAAGAAAATGTCATTGGAGCCTCTTTCCAATATTTATTAAATTTTTCTTCCATGTTTCTAATAGTGTTACTCAGTAAAAAAATGATCTCTAAATCTACTGAATTGTAAAGTAATTTTAAAAGGTTTCATTAAAGATTCATTAGATGTGGGGTAATATATCCCAGAAAAAAATAATGTTGAAGTATAAAAAGCTTCTAATAAATCTCTTATATGGGCACATAACTCTCAATGTTCATCACTAATCATCAAATCTTGTGCATGAAAAGCACAAAATTCATTCAAAACAGTTTGAATTACATCTATGTTCTACCACTTTAGGCATTTTAATAGCTGATACGCCTTGCCTCGCACATATTTGGGCATACAATTGTCTTCTATGTGCGGATGAAAAAATAAATCTAACAATGTCTTTAACAGCATCTGTGTAACTTACAATATGCTTTAAATCAACCTTTACAATAAGATTTAAGATGTAACATACACATCTATTTTGAAAGATGAAGTTATCTGTCAAAGTTGCAAGTGACATCTGCATTCTCATTAATTCAATAGCCACTGTATTATTACTGGCATTATCTAAAGTTATAGATAAAACTTTTTCTATAATATTATATTCATCTAGTTTTTTCAAAATAAATGTACTTATTCTAGTGCCATTGTGTGGCCATTCAAGACAACTAAAACTAATTATATGTTTATTAATAATCAATTTTGCATCTATGTTATGTGCAATAATACAAAGAAAACTATCACCCCCTTTAGAAGTTCACATATCTGTGGTTATGGCTATTCTTCCAAGAATTTCTGCAAGGTAATTTTTTATATTTGTTTTATCTTCCTGCCAGAGTCTAATAGCATCATTTCTGGCCTTATTTCTTGAAATACTGTGACATTGTGGTTGGCAATATTTCTGGACCCATTCTTCAAAAAACTCATTTTCAACAAAAGAAAATGGTAATTCGGATAGCACAATCATTTTAACAAGATTTTGTATAGCACTTTGTGCATTAAAAGAAAAAAGACTCAAATTGCTACTACCACCACCACCAGTAGTAGAAATTTGGGTATGTGAACCAGGCCTCCCTGTCCCTGCATCCACCGGCTTATGCAATGCTAAACATTTTTGCCTATGTCTTGCCAAATGGTTGGTACCCGATTTTGACTTGGCACCATAAATCTTACTACAAAATTTGCATTTTGCCTTCTTAATTTTCTTTCCATTTTCAATAACATCAAACCATGTACATATCTCCCAAGCTACTGCAGTTTTATTCCTCTTGGTTAGTTTATGGGAACTCTGAGGAAAGGGGGTGGTAAATCACCTACTTCATCTTGTAATTCAATAAAATTTTCTTCTACCTCTAAATTAACGGAAGAAGATTATGTAGGAAATCTTATAGCCATATTTCAAAAAATAAAATTTATAAATAATAACAGTAATAGGCTCTAATAGCCTTCTTTTGTGATAATTAATATAAGAAAGGGGAGAAAATAAGAGTTAATATATTATAATATAAACATATATGGAATCTCAAATTTAAATAATATAAATACCTCTAAATCTTTGAAGGCCCATTTAATCTTGTCTCTTGAAGACTTGATCTTTGGCCCTCCAAAAACTTCTTAGAGAGAGTGAAAGAGTTGAATGCTTTAAGAGAGAGCTAGAAAATGTATGAAGAGTGAGAGAGTTGTGTAAATTGGTGAATAATGAGAATGGGAGGGTTAAGGTATTTATAGACTTTGTAAAATAAAAAATGATACAAAATACCCCTTATATGACCGTTTTATAGTTGTTGGAGGGGATAAAATGGACTTGTTTTAAAAAAAAAGGGCTTTTTGGCCGTTGGGCGGGTTGGAGGGCCGTAGGTGCCAGCCCACATGCCAGGCGGGCCAGGCCAAATGGGCCAATGAGCCCGCCCAACACGGCCCATTGGTTCGGCACGGCCTGGCCCATTTGACGTGCCTAGTTCTAGTGACAGTATCGGATCTTATGGGCAAGTCAAATAATCAAAAAAAAAAAAAAAAAAAAAGCAATCACAACTGAGATTGTATCGATTATATCTACATAATTTCTTTTTTCATCTAAAACGTTGACTAATGGCTTGTATTGAGAACGGCTCCTTACCTGAGTGGTAAGGAGCGGCACAGTTCTCACATGGCTGTCCAAGGTTCGTATTCTAGATAGACCACCTCTTTCCGCATGTGCAGCACCCTTCCTACTTGTGTGGGGGCTAGGATACAAAATTAAAAAAAGAAAAAAAAAATTGCTTGTATTAATTGGCATGCATTAGCTCATATTAGCCTATAGTGATTTACCTATCACGTGATGACATCAATATGATTCGATGGAAAATGTTCTACGAGAGCAGTTCACCACTATGGGGCTCACTTAGGAGTTGGGATACCTTTATCAATGTAGTCCCTTTGATTATCTTTTCATCCCATGATCTGGTATGAGACCTAATTTTACACTAATTGAACTTTCACTCACTACTGGATTAAATTTCAGGAAAGCCTATGACTAAGATGCCATTATATTATAATAATATATTATAGACGTAGGCATCGATTTTGAAATTGGGTCTAATTTGCTAATCGATTGCAAAATTGGACTCTAATCTCAAATCAATTTGAGAAATTGGATCTCAAATCAATTTCAAGAGATAAGCTCTATCAATCAATTCAGAATCCACTTTTGTTAAGCTTCTTTATGTGAATTTAAATGTTAATATATATCTATTATGGATAGGTGATTAAAGAGTCCATTTAAAAAAATCCACCGTTCTCAATAACTCTATCCAACCAAGTTAAAATGAGTCTTCTTTAGATGGATTTAGAATTTTAATATATCTATAATGGTTCGAAAATCCTTAATGTTTGTGATTTTTAAAGTGGATCATTGATAGTGATATACACATATGGGCTCCACATACAATAAACTTTTTTAAAGTGGGCTTCAAACTCTAATTCCTAAAGACGAGGCCACATGCAATTTTGCAAAATGTTTGATTTCAATTTTAATATTGATTTTATTTTATCTTCTTTTTAAAAAATAGAGATATATATTATCTGTTAGGATTTTCTTAGGGCTTTTTGCATATACCCCCCTAAGGTTTGTAGGATTTGTAAATAGGCCCACATGGTTTTGGTATTTGCAAATAGGCCCCCCGTACCTTTTCATTTTAATACCTTTCGTATCCCCAAAATCAATAGCCAACCAACTATCAAAAGTTTTTAGCGTGAAATGACACATTTTCCCATCTCTTTATCCTTATATGGTTAAATTCAAAGGCTTAAATTTATTTTTCTCTAAAGCTTGTAACATTGATAATTACATTTAGTAAGAGAGAATAACCGTATGTAAATTTATTTTTATCAATAGAGGGCCGATTTCATTAAATTTAAATCTACTATAATGACAATCAATGCACGTGCTTATAATTAGTTACAATTTATCCAATCCATGCATGACCCACTATTAAATTGATGAAAGTTTCAAAATACATAATTAGGCTTCATGTACATTAAAATGTTATTGATAGAGACCGTTGGGAATAGGGATACAATAATGGAACTTTGGTAAATACTAATATACTCATATTTGCTTAATTGATATAAGAGCAAAGTTTTCATTTTTATAAATTCTCGACATGGATCCCATGGTCATTACCTATTTTCATTAGAAATACTGATTTTGGGGGCATAAAAGGTATTTAAACGAAAAGATAGGGACCTATATGCAAATACTAAAACCACCGGGGCCTATTTACAAATTATGTAAACCTTAGGGGGGTATATACAAAAAACTCTTTTTCTTATAAAGAGATTCATTTAAATAGAATTCATAATATATATCTTATCTTTTGGATTGCCTTGCAATTAATTAAGAAAGTTGCATATAGTACCTAAAAGATTTTGTATCGAGTGATATGTATACATAGCAAGTTATATTGCAACTTTGTAATGCACCCAAGTTCCCCAGTTTGGAAAGAAATAAATGACAAATCTTGATCGAGGACCTTTGCTTTCTACCTTTTTTATTCATCCCTAATGTGTACCTGTGAAATCCAAACTACTCAAGTCCAACATTATCGTATGTATTGGTGCCCGACATCCAAATGGGATTTTGGCCCATTCCGCAGAAAGTGAAATGTTTCAAAGTTATTTTTAAGAATATATAAATACAAAAGGGATTCTTACAAGAAGATATAAAGACCTCCAGTAATTCTTAAATAAAGATAAGATTTGAACTTTTGTCAAAGAAGCATGGCCCACTTTTAGATCGGCCTAACCGTGCCATGCCGTACCCCAATTAGGCAAGGCAGTGCCACACACGAGCTAGCCCACATGCCCATCCTAATCTTATATTTTTAAATTTGCTTATATAAATTAAAAAAGACTTTATGGGCTTTTAGGGTTTTCAACTTTACATAAGACTTGAAGTTTCATACTTATTTATATAAAAAATAATATTTACTTTGTATAAATGCGGAGCTAGGCCATACTTCGAACCGTAATAAATGGTATATCTATTTGTTTTATATTTATTTTCTCATTAATTAATATCTCATAAAATAGCCACAAATTAGACGTATTTTTATTTCTAGGCCCGGGCTTAGTGCAGGCATACTTTGCTAGTTAAACTTTAAGGTTGTTTGGTGACTAATATATATATATATATATATATATAGACACACACACACCCAACCTGGGAGGCTAGGACCATGAGAGAGCCTACACAACACGGGAAGAAAGCCCACACACATGGAAAGAGGGCAGCATGCCCAGGGATCAAACACTAAAAAGCTGGTTGGGAGATGGGAGTTCCTATCTAACCGAGCAACCCCTAGTTTCCAATGATTACGACTAGCTAGTTAGATAACGAATTTAGGCTTGTGGCAATTAGTAGGGAAGGGATCATGAATATGAGGGAAGTAACTTGATTATAGAAATCATACATGCTATTCCCATCCAAATATATGCACAGTTATTAAATATGCTCCATCTTATTTTTTGGGCCACCTGGTTACCTATGATAAAATTTTATTGGACTTAGAATTAATGGTCTCTTCTTGTTGTCAGCCCGAATATAATCCAAATGAGATTACATTTAAAGAGTACAGTTCATTTAAATTTGTGAATCAGTGAAATGAAAAGGCTAGCTATTGGGGATCAAGACGGTTAATTTAATCCACTAACAAATTTAAATCTTGAGGTTTGAAGCCAGCTCTAAAACTCCATATATGGGGCTTTCACTTTAATATTGGCCCCGCTAATGTCTAGAGAGAACTCTCTAGGCCTAGGTTTAATAGATTGAGATTCACCACTATCATATCATGTGTTCCACTTAAATTATTTAAAAATGATAGTTACAAAAGACATAACCCCAAGGGTAGCTCAGTTGTTTGCACGCGGAGGTTGTAGGTTGAAAACTGTACTACACTAAAGCTACAGGGGAGTTTACCCGGCTCGTTAGCAAGAAAAAAAAAGTTACAAATGACATGAATGAATCCAACCTAATTAAAAGTATTTATATAGCCCCCCCATGGATTCATACGAGTGGAGGAGAAGCAGCTTCCGTGAACTGGATTTATCTTTTATTGGCGAGTTGCATGTGTTTAGAAACAGACAGGCATCCCCCACAAAGAACAACAAAGCTCCATTTTACACCTCTGACTCGGTCAACCCATGCATAAAAACCTTTGGTCAGTTCCTCCTTCTTCTCCTTCTTCTCTCTCCGTCCAAAGGAAAGGAAGGAGGAGATTTGGCTTCTGTTTCTCTCTTTCTTCTCCTTCCTTCTTTGAGGAGAAATGTCATCTGAACGCTGCTTTCTAGCATTACTCTTCCTCCTTTCGACGGGCTTCGCCACTTCCACCTTCATTTCTGGTACCATTCTTTTGCTAGTTGTATTTTTAGAACCAACACCATGTTTGGATGCTTGGATTTTCATAGAATCCACTTCTTTTTCTTATTACTTGAAAGATAAGACTAGAGTTTCGTATAAATGTGAAGAAAAAAGAACATTCAAACACCACTAATTCCTATTTATTATATGAAACTAAGAGCCTACTACATGACATTAAATTCCTATGGATTCAATGTGAAATTAATTCTAATAAAGGATTAGTAAAGAGATAAAGAATGGAGGGATAATGTAACATGTAGATGGGACCCAAATTTTCTCTCCATTTTGATTTACAAGGAGATGGTTGAGTATTCATTTTCCCTTCTCAATTCATTTTTCATTAAAGGAAAGATTTTTGTATATATATGGCCTTTTATGGATCTTCGCCATCCTACATTTAATCGTAACCACTTCTAGAAACACGTTACTTAAATAAGGTTTTTTTTTTATATACCTGCCTAAGGTTTATATGATTTATAAATAGGCCCCTGTGATTTTAGTATTTGTATATAGACCCCTACCTTTTCATTTCAATACCTTTCATGTCCCGAAATTCAGTATTTCTAATGAAAATGGGTAATGACCATGTGATTTGTGTTGAACTTCTATAAAAATGACAACTTTGCCCTTATATCAATTAAGCAAATATGAGTATATATATATTATTATTATTTACCAAAATTCCATTATTGTATTCCAATTCCAAATAGTCTCTCTCAATAACTTTTTAATGCACATAAAGCCTAATTATGTATTTTGAAACTTTCATTAATTTAATGGCGGGTCATGCATGGATTGGATCAATTGTAACTAATTATAAACGCATGCATTGATTGTCGTATAGTAGATTTGGATTTAATGAAATAGGCCCTCTATTAATAAAAATAGATTTACATACGGTTAATCTCTCCTACTAAATATAATTATCAATGTTACAATAGAGAAAAATAAATTCAAGCCTTTGAATATAAGCATACAAGGATAAAGAGATAGACAAATGTGTCATTTCACCCTAAAAAACTTTTGATAGTTGGTTGGCTACTGATTTTGGACCACAAAATGTATTAAAACGAAAAGAGATGATCCTATCTGCAAATACTAAAACCATAGGGGACTATTTACAAATCCTACAAACCTCAGTGGAGCATATATATACAAAAAGCTCTACTTAAATTCATTAAGATTCAATTCCATGCAACAAGCTCTTAGGTACGTTTTCATGAAAATAAACATATCCAAACATATAACTCAAGTATTGCAATAAATATTTTGTATTTAATGCTCTAATTTGTAGTTCTTACATGTTGTTTATTTCACTTTGCAGATGCTATCTTTGAGTCTCATGGATTGACGGGTCGCAATCTCCTTCAAACAAAAAAGGGTAAGCCTCCATCCTTGTTGGATTTTTTTAAAAGTTCTTTAAAATCTCAGTCAAGTTTGGTTACACCCTGAATTGCAATTGTTTCGAAATTGAATGTGTTGGTAGAATAGGTGCATTTTCCCCTTTGACAGTAGATTTTATTTAAAAAAATAAAAAATGACTCTCTCTCTCTCTCTCTCTCTCTCTCTCTCTCTCTCTCTGGATGCAGATTGCCCAGTGGACTTTGAGGCCCAGAACTACACAATCATCACAAGCCAATGCAAAGGCCCCAATTACCCAACTGAGATCTGCTGCAAGGCCTTGAAGGAATTTGCATGTCCATTTGCAGATGAAATAAATGATGTCACGAATGTCTGTGCTTCAACCATGTTCAGTTACATCCACCTCTATGGCAAGTACCCCCCTGGCCTTTTTGCTAACTTGTGCAAAGAAGAAAAAGAAGGGCTTCAATGCGATGCATTGCCCCCAGATTCAAGTAAGGCTGATGCAAGTGAAGGTCATATGGCTAAGACCTTCTCCTCACTCCTCCTCATGCTAGAGATTGGCTTCTTTCTCTTCTTCCATGTTTTCTAAAGATACCTTCCTTGAAGAATGTTTACACTTGTTGGGAATGTTTATATAAAAATACCATGCATGGTGGGAATGGGATGGCATTGTTTCATTACATAATTTGTTTTGATTTCTGAAGCAACTGGTTATCTAATTCTAACCATGTAGTTTTCTTTATCAATATTCAGAGAAAGTCTAGGTCCCCCATGTTTGTTAATTGTGCCCGGAGTTCGTTTTCTCTCTTTCAGACTGTAACATTATAATCAACTTATTTAGCAAAGCCATTGAGTGATGTTGGGGTATTGTGCTTGATATCTACAGATTTGAATATTGTCATATTTGATCATCTGCTTGGAATAAAATATTGTGATTGTAATATTTTGCGGCCTGATTTGTTTAGCCGTTGGTAGTTTATAAGATTCTGAAAAATAAGTAGATGGACCAAAGGTGTGATTCATGTTGTGTTTGCAAATATTGCAATTACAAACGGATCTGTTATGGTGGGTTTCATGTTATGTGTTTGCACTTGGAGACAATCCGAGAAAGAGGTAAATGAGGACGAATGTACCTCGAGTAGGAATCAAAAGAAAAGGTCGTTTTTTTTTTTTAAGAAGATCAAAAGAAAAGCTTTAAAGACAGTAATTGTCAACAATGCTGAAAAGTTTTCTTTTAGGTATCCCAGATTATGGGGGGCTCGAGCCCCTAGCCCTCTGGAGAAGGGGCCCTCAGCTGAGGGGAGTAAACCTCGGGTGAGGTGGGGGGCCTTCTGATAAGAGAAGTAGCCTCTGGATAAGTATCACAGCCTTGGGTGAGGAAAGGTGCTGCTGGATTCAAACTCAGGAGAAGCAAGTAAGAACTGGAGTCTTTTACCACTAGGATAAGAGGCCATTCTTGAATGGTAAGTTAATGGCTGACAGCATTGCAATAGGTTCACCTTCATAGACGATTTTATTTAAACATAATTTTGTAGTAATTGGTGAGGTTAATTTTTGAAGGTTGCCTCGTTGTAGATCTTTCATAATTCATGCTCTAAACTGTGGGTTGCTTTAGTAACTTACAACTTCTTAAATTAGAGGGTTAGATTCCAAGAATAGGTGCTTTTATTGAACAAAACAATTGCTTGAGAATCAATATCTTCACTTGTAAGATGTGCTTCAATTTGCTATGGTTCAGGTTCTGATTATCTCTTTATATTTGCATTTAAAAATGCTGAACTCTAATTTAATGTGTAGCTTTTCAAATTCAAATTCTTTTGTGTTCCAATCTCGAATTGTTTAACAAAACAATTCTAATAAAGTTATTTTCCTAAACACAAAATTGCATTTTTCTTTGGGATTTTTGTGATGATCCATAGAAAAATCTATGGATCATCACAAAAATCCCAAAGAAAGGGAATGTTCTGGGTGTGATGGCGATTCAGAAGGAATAACGAGAGAAAGGAGAGAGATGGGATAATAGGTGGGCCCCCATTAGAAGTTTTCCCCCATCCATATATCCTGCAAGGCATAAGATCACGCACTGAGAGTATCTGTGGAACCCACTCAGAATACTTCAAGTCCTACAACATATTAGGGGGTGGACTGATATCACTATGGTTGGATGATATATATTGTGAAACAGAAATTCTCTCTATTAAAGGAAAACCCATCATATTAATGACCAAGATCACCCAACATGGACCACCACACCCATCTTCCATCATCAGATTAACGATCAAAATCACATAACATAGCCCACCACATCCACCTTCCATCATTAACACATTAAAATGTGTGTAATAAAGATCCATCAAACCTAAGTTGTGTGCGCCCTCAAACCTAAACTCAAAATAATAATAATAATAACAATATATAATATTCTTTAAAAATCCTACTTCAAAAGACACTTACACCACCTAAATTACCTTCCTCTAAAATCCGGATGTGAAGAAAATGCATTAATCCGCATTTCACAAGTTTTAATTTTTCATCCCTAGAAAAAAATCTAAAAAAAGAAAAGGATCCATCATCTTAAAAGATTATAAAAGGGCCAATCATACCTTTAATAAAGATTAGGAAGATTAAAAAGTAGTACATGGAACGGTGCCGTACATAGTCAATCAGGAGGAGAAGCAGAGAAATGAGGAAAAGGTCACAAAGACAAAAAGCAAATCCATATTGCAATATACTATCACTAGGGGTATTTCATACATGTTTCCTACATAAAAGCAAGTACAACTGTACAACACACCTCTGGGAATTTTTTTCAAATTTGACAAGATATACCATATCTAATTCTAAAGGCAAGTGTACAGTCAAAATCCCTACAATAAACCCTTGCACACTTCAGGCAAAAAGACAAATGGTGTTTCAATATCCTAGGGCTCTTCACAAGTAATCACAAGTGAGTAGTATCTTGACCTTCCAACAAAACAACCCAGCGAAGATTGACTCCTCATTTGGCAGTGAAAAGTGAAGATTCAAACTCATCTTAAACCAACCAAAAACATGTGGTTACAGGGCTACCCCGCCCATGTGTTGGTTGATAAAAGATAAAATGTTCAATCAGTCCATTAACTGTGAACATGATCATTCACCCACAATCACAGGTTGCATTAAAATCCAAAGCCACACAAGGCATTTGTTTTACTCTTTGCCATGTACATCTGGAGACAATCGGAGATGCAGGCAAGCCATTGAAGAGCCACTGAGTTCAAGGGCCCCTGATTATTCCAGTAGGTGATAGGTCTAAAGGAAACAGGATCCAACAAATCCGACCCACATCCCATGGCAAGAAAATAACACACAAGAAAAAAAAAAAAAAAGAATAATATAACAGATAAGGGGGAAAGGTGGTGTAATGGGCCCTGAAGAAACAGAATCCAAAATATCTGACTCGCATCTCTCGTAGCAAGCACAAATAAATAGAATGATACAACAGAACAAAAGAAAAAAAAAAAAAAAGGGTATCTCATTGTCGCAGATGAGTCTGCGGAAGTCTCTTTCACTCTATTTTTCTCCTTACTAGTCCTTTGAAGAAGTCAAATTAAGCTGCATAAACATGGCAACCACTTATTTAATGTAGTTTTCTTTTTGTTTAAACATACTAATGCATGTGGTTAGATGCTAATGGGGATCACGTTTCATGTAATATACCATAAGAATATAACTCTAGTGCAACCAAATGAAAAAAGAACAAAAGGACTGGAGAACATAACATGTTGAGGAACCATACTCGTATCCCTACTGTAGTCACATATAGATTAATTATATGAACCTTGGCATAGGAAATGCGTCGCATCCTTAGTGCTCACACTGTCGCACATACAATTGGAGTCATGACAAGGTGGACAAAGATTATCCCTATATTGATCCATCTCACCCCAGAATTTTTTAAATTGAGATAATTATAATTCTAGACAAGCCCATTGTACAGTTGAAAGGTACTCGGTGCCAAGGTTGTGCTTTATTTTCATTTTTTTTGCTAAGTTGGAGCACTATTCAAGAGTGATACTTTTAACTTAAAAGACCCAGGGATCGATCCCTAGAGCATATGTGTGATACAAAAGTGCCAACAACACTCAACCGTGAGAGTATTGGCAAGGTTGTGCTTTCGAGTCATGTTACCATTCAAAAGAGAAAAATAATTATAATTCATCAACCCAGCCAATAAAAGGAAGGCCATGGAATAACAGTATGATCCTCACAAACAATAGTATGGACCCCACACACCACCCCACATTTACAAACTCAAGGCCCAAAGAAACTAACAAACTCAAGGCCCTAAGAAACTATGCTTAACTTCACGTTGGAGATCAAATAATTCCGCATGGAAGTGTATAGTATCATCCATTGTAGCCCTTTTAAAAATGTACGGATGGGCTATTCTCATACACACATCCATGGATCAAAATATCAGCCACAAAGTAGCATAGTCACCAATATCAGCCATGGCAGTCATGGCCACTATGCTAAATTGAACATATCGCCGCTGCGGTATAAAAACCTAACCAAGCCAAGCAGATTTCATTTAAAATATTGCTTTCCATATGTCTTCTCCCTAAGAGCCATTCCTAAAGTTGTCTCTACGCTTAATGGTTCGAATTTACTATAAAGAAAAAACAAAAGATTGACCACTACATACAATTCAAAAAAATTAAATTAACACTATAAAAATCCACACCGCTAAACCACTACATATCACCCGCTATGTAGCGTTTTGGCAATCAGCCGCTACACCCGCCGCAACCACTATTTTGATCCTTACACACATTAGCATTATGCAATCTGCCCATAATGCTGATTCCTTACAATTAGTCTCTTCCAGGCAACACACTCGCATATGATGCTAATATTTTGATAGAAATGGAATCCTCGTATGCTATCAGAAAACAGTGGCAAAGAACCTCTGTTAGGACGGTATTACAAGAGCTGGCTGCAGAGAAACTAAAAGAAGTAAAAAATGAAGGATATTGCTTCCCATGCGAACTACAGATTTGAGATCCCTGAAGCTTGCAGCAGGTCATATCCAATCCAAAATGAAGTACATTTTCTATGATTCCAGCATCATCACCACATATACTTGGCGACTTGTAAGATCTGGACCATCTATCAGACTAGCCCCTACATGGATGAGGCACGGTCCAAAAATTGCATCAATGGAAAGTAACTGACCATGGCAACAGGAGTTTTGCCTGTTACATGCTGCCTATTTTCGTTTCTAATGTTCCTGCCCCCACAGTTGAAAGGTGCTCACTGTCACAAGCACAAGGTTGCAGGTCCAAGTCATCTTATACCTTTCGGTGGACATTTGCTCAGCCTAGGGTTTGTCTTTTAAAATGCTGCGGTAGAGGGAATGCGGATAGCACATTGTTAGTCATCTCCCCACAAGGAAGCAGGTTCTGGGGCTGGGATCCAGTTTGTGAGCCCCGTACTAGTTTTGGTCTTACCTAAACCAATTACATAATGATGAGAAATTGAATAATTTGAACAATTTAAGCTTCATAAACTACAACACTGTAATTAAATATTTTCATTATCACCACCATCATCATTATCCCATAATTAAGTCACCTTTGTGAGTTTTATTCCCCTCGTCCTTTTTCATTCATGTCATGGCTAAGTTCTCTCAAAAAGCCTCAATTTCTCTTCTATTGAGACTACCCATTTATTTTCTCTTATGTACTCTTTCCTAATCTTATTTCTCGTTACTCCATACATCCACCATAGCATACACATCTCAGCCGCATGTACTTCATCTTCTACCCATCTCCTTGTAATTAGTCCTTAATATCCACATATTACTGCAGTCTACAGTTAACGAGTGTTATCTGTCTTCTACACTTTGTTCACCTTGCAGTTATCCTCTTTGTGTATTCTATGCAGGCCATTCATTTTGTTAGATGGTTTCTCCTAGAAGTAAGAATATACAGCATAGTGGGCCTGTGGCCCCAAGTACTGTTCAATTTATACCAAAATTCCCCATTCTATAAGAAACCATTAGACTTGCACTTCATAAATCCTGACTGCATTTTGCTAATTTTTGAATTGTTGGAATGAAACGTCTTCTCCAAAGTTCTAGCTTATATACTACGTGAACTTCTTTGTCAAACTAAAAAGCACTATATTGCCTGCAAACAACATACAGCATGGAACTTGATCTTGAGTTTCTGTTATCATTTATCAACAACTAAAGTTTCAGAGTAGATCCTTGGTGCATCCCAACTCCAACAAGGAAAGCACGAGTCTCTGCCTGCAAATTCTTACACTAATTGCCACCCTTCATACTTGTATAATCTTAATAGAATGAGCATCATTAAAGACCCATTTTTTCTTCAATTTCCCAAATTCTATTCCTTGGCACTTGATCTTGAATTTGCATATTCTTTATTTATCAACAACTGAAGTAGAGACCCTTTGGTGCCATCCAACTCCAGAAGGAAATCAGTCGTCTCTTCACACAAATTCTTACACATCTTGCCATCCATCACATTTTTATAATCTTAACAGCATCATTAAAGATGCATTTTCCCTTCAATATCCCCCAAATTAATTGCATTACCACTCTTTTAAAGGCCTTAGCTAAAAACAACGTGTTCTTTTCTCCTCTCTATACGTTCAATGAGTTGTATCAATATAATATGTCCTCTACAATAACTTACACATTACCCTATTACTCTCTCCCAAACCTTCATCATTCAACACAAGTTTTATAACTTGGTAGTTTGCAAAACTCCTTTATTCATAAAACAAAGACGACCATGCACCCTTCCAGGCCCTCACCACCTAAAGGCATAGGAAATGCATAAGGGTATGGTAACAATCATGCCACAAATGAGTATAAACGAATGGAAAAACAAAAGAAAAGGGTAATTTAGTAAGACTTTGTGAACTAAAGATAGCTCAAGTATAAGCTCCACGGTTACTGTTTAGTTAAAGATCAAATCGGCCGTTAAGGGTTAACCAAATTTGACTTATACTCGGGCAAAAGGTATTTTCTATCCGAAGGTTGAAGTAGAACAGAATCATAACGGTCCTCTTCAAGGTATCCAGCCATTGGAGAGGTTTTCCAAAATGTTCCATTTAAGAGAGGCAATTTAGTGACAAATCCCATGAGAGAGAATTTCTAATTTTATAGAATGTCTGAAAAAGATATGTAAGATCACTTTTCAGATAGGGTAGGATGACCCCTAGAGCTGGTTGTCCAGCCTAGAGTAATAATTGGATTTTTTTTTTTCCCCTTATCTTTGTCCAGTTACATGCCAATCTTGATAAATCTCCTAATTCAATTGTACCAATACAAGGAAATATTCTTAAAATATGCTAAATCAAAGGAATGTGCTATATCTAGGGAATATTCTTAAAAATATGTTAATGTTAAGATAGGTCTAGTTGGAAATGGGGGGCACACACTTGCTTTAGCATTAATTAAGCACTTGCATAATTATGGAATTAAGTGGTGGTGTTGCCCATTACTAGGCTGGTCAACACTGGTTAGGTGGTATTCCACTTTGGGTTGGCCTTGGGCCTCTGTTTTTACACTCAAGGCCCATGACTGAGTCACTCCTGGTTCATATCCAAGTGACCTTGGGCCTTGGATTGCATCAATTTCTTTGGCAATTTGTGGTTTCTACATGCATAGGTGTGGGCTAAGGTCGTTGGAAGGATTAGTGAAATGGTTGTTTCCACCTAAGATTAATAGTTAAACTTAGATGACAATGCTCTAAAGGAGTCCAGTAACATTGAAATAAGAGGATTCCTTGTGCTTAAGAATGATATGAGTGGGGTTCATGATGTTTGTCTTTGAGTGGAGGGGAATGCAATTTATTGAAGCAGGGGTGTGTGGCATAGGGAAAGTTGAGAAATTTTCGCAACCACTATAATGGCTACTCATGGAGGCAGACTCTCAAATGCATCAGTTGGGAACTGTTTATTGCCAAGAACCGCGCATTTTTTACCTTTTCTATTTAACTTAAATCACTATTTTTACAGAAATTCCAATCACCTTTCCTATATTTCAAGACAATAATAATTTGCCAATTTTATTATTAAGAAAAATAAAAGATGACTTCCACTTCAAAAAAAAAAGGTCATTACCCAATGCGGGTCCCGCTGAAGTAGGGTCTTGGGAGGGAGGGTCTAGACTAGAGACAGACCTAACCTTTGACAGTTTCGCACAAAGTGGCTCTTTGCAGGTCTCGAACCACCGTTATCACGCATGGCAACTGAGACTTTTACCATTGCACCAAAGCAATGACTTCCACTACAGAATTATATTAAAAATAGAAGGCATTACCTTGAAGGCAATTAAAAGGAAAGTTTCATATAGAAAGTGGTTCATTAAATACATCAATCAGTATCTAAATGTCTCTAGATGTTGGTAAGAATAGCGAAGATCCACATAATCTTTAAGTAAGAAACTCTGCAGAGACAGATTTTGGTTAACATAAGAAATTCCTAGATCTAAAGGCAGTTGATTTTGGTTAACATAAGAAATTCCTAGATCTAAAGGCAGTGTAGGAAGCGAAATCTGGTCAGCGCAAAACCTACCTACATATGTGCAGTAGTTTGTGTTAAGCAAAAACCCTTAGAACTAAAAAGTCTATAAATGACCTTTCATTCTATAGAAACATGGCTTGAGCAATTAACAGAACATTCAATAGAAACAATAATTATACAGTTGAGTTCCTTCTATCACGATTCACGACTGCTCATTCGGCAACACAACAGGAGGAACATGAAATGGAACTTAATAATACCTATTGCCATCAGGATGAAGTTCACAAGGCTCGCTGTCCTCCCCAATAGCCAATAAATATCCTGCTGACGTCAAACCCTGCATTCAACCACGCACAAGTTACGTAGATGATCAAAATCTCAAGATCTAACAGCCTTTTTACTATTAAGTTTCACCTGAATTGTAACCGTAGTGGCTTCCACAGACTGCCCCTCACTTTTTTCTTCTATGACCACCTTCTGCCCACTGCATATATAAAATCAAGCAAAACATTGTATCGTAGTCTGGCATTATGAAGTGTTCGTGTAATAAGTACACTGGCATAAGAGGTGCCGCATAAACTTCAAACATTACGAGCGTATTAAAATTTTAAACAGCAGAACATTGTGGAGATCTAGAGATAAAGCATAGTGAATTCAAACTTCATGGGCAATGGCATGAAGATACTCAGATTAGTTCATAGTATCAGATACTGCAATTCTGTAAATCAAATATCATTTTCTAACAGTAGAAAGGAACTAGTTACCATAGAAATAAACAAGGGTATCATGGGCCAACCCACTGTTGATCAGTGGCAAAGCACGCCCCCTACCTACATGGGGAAAATTGGGGTTCAAACCATGGTGGAATGGCACTAGCCAATATATATGTATGTATGTACTTGTGTGTGTGTCTATATATTACCAATCTAGAAGAATGAAAACAAAATATCACGGAAGTTGGAAGTTTTAACACTTGAATTTGAAAATTATATCTACATTAACTTGTCTGATTGTACTTGAACAGACTGCAGAAGAACAAATTGCCAAAGGAAAAACAGTTAAGACATGGGAGAGCTCTAGGAGCTTATTATGATAAACATGTGCACACCTCTGCAAATGAATGTTCTATGATACTTCCAGCAGTAATTCTGTATTTATTTATATTTAGTTGCATTGTCCAGAAGCAATAAACAGATTATTCCACTGCATGCTTATAATAGCCACAGATGTTGGCAGAGCAAGAGAGAACAGGAGAACAGATGCTGGTGGTTGTCATGGAAAAAAATAATTCTTAAATAAAAAAAATAACTAAATACCGAATAGGATTTATTTCTGCTGAGAGGAAACTCTCACGGCTTGTGTGGAAGGTAACAACAATTTTAGTACCATGCGGGATCCACCTACCATCAATCCAACCCCCTCACAATCACTAATCCCCACTTGAATCAGCACTCACTGTTGGACTGAATTCCACAAAATTTGTAACTCAAGAAACTGTTAAAATTTAAGGCCGCTAAAACAATAGTTACGATGCTCTAATTCAGAAGATTTTTGGACCAAAGTCATGCCCACAATAAGACCTTTCCATCACACTATCCTCCCATGATTGCCATCCATCCAAGTGGGTCCCACAAGGGACTAAGATTTTTACCAACCACATAAGCAGTGAGAGGTACTTCTCAGCAGAATGTAAGCTTAATAAAAATAAAAAATAAAAAATAAAAAATAAAAAATAAAAAAAAATAAAACCACTTTACAGAATGTTCCCTATTTATGCCTTCTTTATTCCATTTTCTCCTGACTTTCTCTGTTTCTCATGACATTTTCAAATTTGCAGTATTTTGAATTTTTTGTGATACTATTATGCAAAAATCATTTCAGGATTCACAAAATTATTACTATATTTAAAAAAATTGTCGATATTTGTGACAGTGGTTCCTATGCAGCCAATAATAAAATAAAACAAAGAATTGTCATGGCCATTGCCATGCTCAGAAGCATTTGGCTAAAGACTCTGTCAGAAAATGGCACTGATAATCCCATGATGACTTCTATAATAAGACTACCACCATCCAAATTCTTACTAATATAGTCAAGTGAAGTGAAGTCAAGTAAAACATCCCATCAAAAGCACTTTTCCAAAAAATTCCCTTCATCTTTTCCAAAAAAAGTCAAAAAGCAACTATATTTACTCACTAAAAGACAAAAAAGCTCCATTTCCCCATACAAAAAGTCAAAAATATTCCATCCCCAACAACTAAAAACAAAATACCATCATAACTCATTTATATTTTATTCATTCTTTTCATTTCACTTCACTTCACTGTATTTTAAAAGTAAATTACCAAACGGGCCCTAAAGTCTCTCAAATTGCAAAGAAGCATCAAATGCTCAGCTTTACTAATAATCAATTGTTTGGACTGGCACACAAATAATTCCAATGGAACTGTAACTAAATAATTTTTATCCAGTTTGAGAGTGTGCTGTAGGTTATTGCATAAAACTGTATTTTGTCATTTAATACTTTTAGTTAGTTCTTTTATTTCTTTAGTCATTCTTAAGGCATGTGTAATTAAACTTCCCAAACCTCTGTATCATGTAAGGTTCAAAAATAATGACTTGTACTACCATTAGGGGGGGAAAGGGCATAAACATGCATACTGCAGCAATTTGTGGAAAATATTGTCATCGCATCATAAAAACATGTTCACTTCTACCAATTAAAAAAAAAACAAGAATGATAGATGAAAAATCAAAGTCGCCTGATGTCTGTACCCCCCATATTGGAAATCCATTTTGCAGTTAAGCCAAATGTTTATCCATTCAATAGTTTAGAAATTGGATTATGGGACACCATGTTTCTTCCCTATTCTCACACAAAATACATAAAATACAATCATGTTTGGCAAGGAATTGATCCAAGTATTATGGAGATAAAGCATGTGAATATAAAAATAAGAGAAATAATGACCCCATGGAAGGAAATCCTAGGGTACCTATGGAGCCATTTCTTGTAGAACAAATCCTCAAGAGCTTCAAATCCTGAGTAAAAAGCAGCCAATGATCACATTGTTCTCCATAATTAATGAAATAATAACCAATCCTCTAAGTACATAAGTATAAAATGGTTGCTGCCAAGGATTGAAAAAAAAAAAAAGACGTTGCAAAGGGCGTATTTACCTACCCCCAAAAATCATACAAATTGGGATATCATTATTTAATTTGAGGTCCAAGTTTTTTTAGAAAAAAGTATCCAAAAATCAAAAACTAAAATAAATGTATGTATCAAACCCTTAGACTGTTATACAGGTCATGTATCACTGAATGATCATAGAAGAACAATATTAATGTACTTGTTCACCTATAGTCACGTTAGAGTTATATTAAGACCAGATAAAATGCTATTGGTCAATCAGTTGAATCACTATTTAACATATTCTATGTATTTAGCATGTAGTGCCATAGTGGCATCTGGTACTTTGTAGCGTGCGGTATACTAGTAATTAATTTCTACTCATGCTGCTTCTTTTTTTTGGATAACGGAGGGTGTCCCAGCCCTTTGGGCCGGACTAATCCCTACGGACCTAGGAGAAGCCGGGTAAATCCCATGTGGCACCAATGTGGTAGCGCAGTTTCGAACCTTCAACCTCCAAAAGCAAACCATGGTCCTAGGCCAACTGAGCTACCCCTTGGGGTTTAATCGGTGCTTATTTAATACTTGTAGTGTGCATAATGATATATAAAGTGCAATTAGAATTGAGTTGTCACAGCTCCCAAGGGTTCTTGAGTGTGCTAAATAACAAGATTGATGCTAAAACTGAGTAACTGACTAGCTAAGGAGGTGCTATGCTAGCTGCATTGTTTTTCTTTTCCTGGAACCAAGACTACATTTGTTGATTTAAAAAATTAAAACTGAAAAGGAATTTAGTCCATTTCAGTCCGGTGATATCAGGCAATCGTTGTTGACATCACTTGACAACAGACGAGTAAGAAAATAACAAAAGTCCCTGATGTGAGTGTGTGTGTGTGTGTGTAGAGAGAGAGAGAGAGAGGGAGAGAGAGTTAAATTCTGAAACAAAAAATAAAGTAAATGGATGGTTATAAGACTATTAATTCACCTTCGTCCATGAAAGCATCAAAAAGAACTTCAAATTTGTTGAAAAAATGCAGCAAGTATATCTTCTTTCCTTAGTTGGTGTGCTGAACCCAACCGATGTAGCTTAGAATTCAAGCATGTTGTTGGTTTGTCATTATCCATATTCAAGCCAATTCCTGCAAGAGTATCACTTGCTTAAAAAACTCAGCATGACATGATTTCTTAGAGAGTCCATTTCCAGAACATAATGTACAGATAAGAGATGGTCGGGTCATGATTAATACAAGAGACCACAAAAGGAACAACACGGATAATGATTATGTTAACAATGCAATCAAGGGATTAAGGGCCTAAGGCATCACGAAGATACCTAAAGAGACTGTCATCTCAACTAAGGCACATACAAATGATGCTAGCCAAATGACAATAGCATTTAACACAAAAGAAAAAACAGGCCCTTTTACCAGCACTGACATTAAACTTCTTTGATTTGTATGTTGAGGTGCAAAGGATGCCTCCAACTTTAAGACCATCCAAATAAAGGTCATTTGGCCATTTTATCTTTACATCAAGATGTGGTAAGCCCTGAAATTGGATCATAATTCCAAAACAATGTATGAGATATCAAATCATTCCAATTTGTACCCCAAAATAGGAAAAAAATGGAACCTGATATTCAAAGCTTGAAGTAACTTAAGGGCACACAAGATCCATGGAGACTAACAATGTTATAATTCAAACTCCCAACCATTTCTTTGTTGTAACAGTGTGAAATGTTAATGCAGTTACCTTGTCAAAGGACGTTTTAATTTCAATGCTTCAAAGTCAGAACAGTATTTCTGGGTACAGGACAATTAATAATAGTATATATAATCATTAAATAGCATTTCTTCAGGATCATCTACTCACTGTGAAAGGTGAATTTGATAGCCCGTACAGCTCTACATCTTTACAAAAAGTTGGAAATGATACCATTGGAGACGCTTGATACTATACAAGTCCTAAACAAACATTTGGATGTACCTCAAATTGCGGTTGGTTCAAATATTGTAGGAACAATAACTGACTCTGACAGATTTTGGCATAATGCATGGATTTTATTTAATTTTCTTTTTCCTTATTTTTTTCTTGCAATGATGATGGATGGATAATAGTTATAGGAATCATGACGGAAATTGCAAACATGGTGGAATTCCATTTCCAACTTTCCTGCCCAAGAACAATACTGACGATCAGATTGCATGAGGTTTGGGCAGAAAAGGCCATCCTGGTTATTGTGCTTCCCAATTTCTCCAACACTTGAAAATTTTCAGATAGAAGGATCATTAATAATCCATCATCACAATCATCATCATCAAAGACCTATCCCATCTATCTGGGCTCAACTTTGCGTGTGTTACCTTTACACTCTTCCCTTCTTAGGGCTGTATTCTTGTCACCTCACAACCTAACATGTTTTTATAACTACTTCCTTCCAACCAGACCCTGACACCTAGCGCTTTCAACAATTCAATTCTTAATTCAAAGTCTACATTCAAAGCATATGCCCAAACTTTCAAACATCATTCACTTGATTTCTCTTATTGGAGACACCCATCTCTCTCGTTTTATATACCCTTCCCAATTCTAACTTTTTTTTAATCCACATATCCATCTTAGCTTCCACATTTCAGCCAAATCTCATTTATCATCTTGTAGACAGGAAAACCACCCATTCTACCATATTATTTAAATTGCTTACATTGGACTCCCATTTTAACATGCACTCAAGATGCCAAAAAAAAGCCAATTCTTGAAAAATTTTAGACCTCATCATGTCTATTTTATTTTGTCTCCGCTGATACAAAGCTTATAAAAAAGCTAAATAAATAAAGTATGAATCTAAACTCATTCTTTTAGCATTTTTTTCCTCCAAGAACAAAGGATGCTGTAAAACGCGCAATTGACAGGATAACAAATACGCAACAAAACACAATTTAACTCGTATCTGTTTCCCTTTTTATTCTTTTAGGAAGATCACATATACATATACTCTTTACTTCATTAACAACCCAAGCTTATAAGGCCCGATCCTATCTATACCTTTGCTTCACAAACCATTTTTATTGCCTCAGTCACTGCAAGGGACACCACATATTGCAAAAGAGGGACAACGCGACCTTCCTCCATCTGTAACGTAAAAGAGAACAAAATGCAGCCAATGGGAGACACCCATACATCAACAAATTCCTATCATCAACAAATCCAAAACACACACTCAAATTAGGCAATCATACCAATTCGGTAGGAAAAACAACTCCTAATCGTTCCAAATCCAACCTCTCCCTTTGAACTGAACATCAGCAACACAGACAGAACCAATTGGAAGCTCGCAGAAATTCCTGCGCGTAAACGAATACGTTACAAATAATGCATCAAAAGGAGAAGAAAAAAAAAAAGAACAATTTTTTATGAGATCTTCTGTATATACTGACTGTGAAACGATCTCATGCGTCGAAGCAAGCCGCGGAGACCAGAGGAGGAACCTGCCGAAACGATCCGTGGAGAGAGAATCCATGTACGATTCAATCCGAAACGCCTGATTTGATGATTCTGGGACCTCGGATTGCAGCGAAAACTCGATTTCTTCGCCATCTGAAACCCTCAGATTCTTGATCGTTCTCGATAGGTGATTTCCCGCATAAAACAAGAAGAGATTGTTGAATTTCCATGCCCGTGAAAAGAAGAAGAGGAAGATGATGAAGATTCGAATCAACGAAGGAGATTGAGAAGAAGAAGGGTTTTGGAAATCAAAGGAGAGATAGATGGACTTTCTCGTGTTTGGCGGGAAAGGACGCACCGACTAGAGCCCGTTATCTTGGCCCATTAGGCAAAAGAGCTAGCTAACCGTCCTCAATACCTGCTCAAGCCTAGCCCTCTGTGGTTTGTTCCGGACTCGAAACCTATTATGTTGGTTTCACATCTTAGTTTAATAGGAAGATTCGGATCCGATTTTGAAATCAAGTCCACTTAAAGGCTTGAAATCTAATTTCAAAATTAGTTATAATTTTTACTTATTTTTTTATTTTCTTCTTAAAATAAGCATATCTTTCAATTTATAACAGTGCATCAAATCTATTACCTCTAAAATTATACATAAAAATATTTTTAAAAAAAGTTGATTTTAAAGTACACTTTACAATTGCAATATCAAAGCTCATATGCCACAAAGGTTGAGAACTTATAACTCGAACTTAGATTCATTCAAAACAAAGAAAAACAAAAAAATGACTCAAATAAAGTCAATGTAGAGAGTCGGGAGAGCCACGTTTTAAAAAAATATAATTTAAAAAATATTTAAAATGAAAATTCATTACTTATAAAAAATACATTTATTTATATGCGTTCATGATAATCAATTCAAATTATTAAGTTTTTATATACAAGAAAATTACTACAATTAGAAAAAAAAAATTGCATATTATATAATTAGTTAGTTCAAATATTAAATGTAAAAGATCAAATAGAAATCTCAAATTACATTCTGGTCATCATTTTTAAATTAATTACTCCAAACCTTATTAATAATTACTTACAAATAAATTTTAATTACTTAAAATTAGATATGCCTATTAAATGGTTTGGAATACAAACAACTTATTAAAATGAGATGACTTAACCGAGTCTCCCCTATTTTTGAATCAGACCTTTGTCAAAAAAAGATGGCTCGGGAGAGTTAAGAGTCAACTCGGAGAGTTTTCCAATCATGATATGCCAGGTTCCGGGTCCACAAGTCGAAACCTATATGGACCCAAAACAGGACCCGTTTATCAATTAGAACCTAAATTAAGTTCCAAACCCAGACCCATTTATGAATCAGAACCTAAAATAGGTTTAGGACCTAGTTTTTTGTAGGTTGGGATTTTCAGATAATCAAATACATGTTTGCAACCCTAGCTATATGAATTCTAACCGTTGTACCTTCATTCTAAAATGTAAAATTGTACTCAGTTTTGTTTTCTCATTCTTATACGCTCATGATCCGGCACCATGTCTAATTTTAGCTCACACGGTCTTTACTAATCATTAAATTGAATCTAAAACAAATTATAGTGAAAAGACTTTTCATTAAACTTTAATTAAGTTTAATTATGGGCAAAGATGATTGATAGAAGTGATTTTTTATTTTTATTTTTTTGCACCACTCTTATCCATAAACAGATCTATCCATCCCATCTAAGGTCCAAGTGAGTGAGCCCAACTATATTGTTAATCTGCAGCACGGACTCTACTGGCGTTTTGCCCTAATAATCTCATCAAACCCCTTTTACATCTTTTATTTATAAGAACGTATACAGTTTTTATATAGGGAGTTGCTATTGTCACAGCTCCACTTGCTTATTTCATATCCCTTCTTTCAAAAGCTCGGCACTCTTGTAAGAAACCCCCAAACTATCCCTCTCCCTCTCCTTCCTTCTCCCTTCCTTTCCCTGCTTGCTGTCCCTCTCCCTGTCGTTCGGCCACTCAGGTTCGAACAAATTAATATTGTTTGCCCTGAGTGGGCGAACAAGTATTGCTCGACCACTCAGGGGCGAACAATATTAATTTGTTCGGCAAAAAGTGTCCGAGCGGTAGGGAGAGGGAGGGAGAGGTTTGGCCACAAGTGACTGAACGGCAGGGAGGGAGAGAGAGAGAGAGAGAGAGAGAGAGCTGCTATCTACACACTGAAAATGGCTCTCCACACACTGCAATAAATGGAGACTAAAATACCCACTTATAAATTTACCAAAATGGCTCCATTTTGCCCCTCCCAAGTGCTTTCTATACACTTCATTTTCCCTCCCATATGAAAATCTGAAAAGGGTTTTTTCTTGCTACATTAACTCATCTCCCTCAGAAAAGTGCTTCTGAAGCAGCATTTCTTTTCTCGGTCTCATTCCCATTGCTATCCCCTCTCTTTCATCTTCTCTCCTGGTTTAAATCTTCAGCTCGTCCTTTATTTTACTTCATCTCATTAATCTCGATTTCATTCAAAGTTGTTACCTACTTAACTAGCATTCTTAAGCAATGGACGAGCCAAAGGACAAGCAGATGATGGTTCCCGATCATTCTAGTAGTGATGAGGTAAGCATATTCATCGCGATTTGTTTTTTTAGTCTGAGACGAACCGTTCGGCCCTGCATATCCGTTCTGTTGTGCTTTGGGCGACATCATAGTATCAAACAGTTCAGCATTGAACAACACTACAATGTCGTACAAAAAAAAATAATTTCGGCCATTCACGACCGAACATAAGCACTACATGTGGTTGTATTTGGCCGAACAATTTGATTCTGTTTGGATATTCAGAGTCGTGCAGTTGTATCATTTACATACTCTAATAAAATTGGTTCCATAGCAGTTTCATGCGCCTACCGAATGCAGCAAGGTTGGCTCGGAATGTGTGGTGGACTATAGCAATGAGTTTATTACCCAAGAGGTAATAAATGTAGATGAATCATTTGAGATTTAAATTGATGTTGTCACTTGGTTTAATCTAATTTTGTTTGGTTATGTGCAGATATTCACAAGTCGAGAAGCCCTAATTGAGTAGGCTCGTGATGTTGGGAGGAAAAATCGTTTCATTGTTGTAATTAAGACATCAGCAGCGCCCAATAGGAGAAATAAAAAACCAAAACTAACCATTGGGTGTGAGAGGAGTGGGTCTTATAAAGACACGAGGATAGCTAAAGATGGGACTATAAGGAAGAAATTGAAGCTAGCTGGTTTGAAGAAATGTGGATGCTCATTCATGTTATAAGGCAAAGTGGTGGGCTCAAATGAGGAATGGATGTTGCATGTAGTATGTGGTGTACATAATCATCCAGCTGTAGATTTCCTAGAAGGGCACTCATTTGCCGGGAGATTAACAGAGGAGGAAGCTTCATTGCTAGTAGACATGTCCAAAAATATGGTTTGGCCAAAAGATATATTGGTGACATTGAAACATGAAAGTGAGTTAAATGTAAGCACAATGAAGACCATTTACAATGCACGTCATAGGCATCAAGTTGCGGAAAAGGCTGAACAGAGTCAGAAGCAGCAACTATTTTAATTATTGGCAAACATAAGTACATTGAGTGGCATAGGAACTGTCCCGAAACAAATGTTGTCATTGACTTGTTCTTCACACACCCTACCAGCTTAACCCATTGTGTGTGTTTCCTCATGTGTTGATAATGAACTGCATTTACAAAACCAATCGGTATCGAATGCCCTTATTGGATATTGTTGAGGCGATATCCATAGTGAAGACTTTTTCAGTATGCATTGTATATCTCCAAAATGAACGTGAATACTCTATTCATAGGCATTGGGTATATTGCGCAAAGTTATTGGCGATGGTGTTCTTCCTAGTGTTATTGTCATAGACAGATAGATGGCTTTAATGAACGTCATATCTAATGTTTTCCCCAATGCCAAACATCTTTTTATGCAGATGGCATTTCAACTGAAATATTTTGACTAAATGCAAGAAGTTTTTTTAGACAAATGAAAAGTGGGACCGGATTATAATGAGTTGGAACATGTTGGTTTTCTCATCCACGGAGGAACATTACAATCTACAATTCAACTTGTTTCAGAAGGAGTTCATCACCTATCCGGCAGCACTTCAGTATGTTAGAGGATATTGGTTAGATACGTACAAGGACAAATTTGTGGCTACTTGGACGGACAAGGTTATGCATTTTGGGAACACTACAACAAACATGGTGGAGAGTTCACAAGCACAGCTGAAGCGGCAGCTTTGATCAAGTCATGGGACTTTTGAAGATTATTGGACGAAGATTCACAACTTACTTCAGTTGCAACATACAAATATAAAGGCTTCATTTGAAAAAAATAAGACAGTTATACAACATATTATGCAACATAATTTCAAACCTTTTGAATTCAAAGGACTTCGTGGTAATATTTCTATAAGTGCATTAGAGAAAATCTTGTCGAGACGACACGAGCTTCGTCAATTAGTATTGATCAAGATGCGTGTGGCTGTGTAATTCGACACACACAGAGTTTACTATGTGCTCATGAGATCGCAAAATACATAAGTACCGGGCGCCCTATTCCTCTAGATTGCATACATACGCATTGACGCAAGCTTTACCTGCTATCAACTGCTTCTTACCATGACTCTAGCCTTCATTTGGATTGCATGCTAAAGATAGATTTAATTATCGAATGGTTTAGAGGGTGTGATTCGAGTAAGAAGTTACAAATTTTGAATAAGCTTAGGGAGCTAGCAAAGCCTGAGACTACCTCATTGATCGAACCAGACATGAAAACTAAAGTTAGGGGGCGCCCAAAACTGAAATTACATAATTCTACTAAACGTTACCCCTCTGCCTTTGAATTGGTCAAATCTGCCTAGGACAGTTACTCACTTGCCTTGACCAGAGAGACTATTGTCAGTAGTGGCACCTCCTTGGTGTCTAAGAAGAGGTTGATGCCTAAGCAAAAAGTCATTCACACAGGAAATTTGAAGCCTGTTTCTTATATTAACACATTTCCAGATGGTTTAAGGCCTCATATTCATCATGTAAGAGATGTCACTACCGATGGAAATTGTGGCTTTAGAGCCATTGCAGGGTTGATGGGACTTGGTGAGGATTCATGGCAACAGGTACGGAAAGATCTTTCGAGAGAGTTAGTGACTCATGCAGAACATTATAAACAATATTATGGATCACACCAAAGGGTTGATGAACTTCTCCACATCATATCATACCAAGGGGATTGTCCTCCTTATGATCAGTGGATGACGATGCCAGATATGGGACATTTTATTTCATCGCATTATAACGTTGTCCTATACCATGTATCAATTGAACAATCCCTAACTTTTCTTCCTCTTCGATCGGTGCCTATTCCTACTACTGCTAGGAGGGAGATCGCAATTAGTTTTGTCAATAAAAAACCTCTTCGTTCAGGTGATAATAGTATATGCGTTGATGTACCTCTCTTTTTTTACGTGAAATGGTAATGTGACTCATTTGATAAACTAATTGTCCTATGTAGGTTTTCCTTGTTCAAGGTCATCCAATTCCACCCATTGCCAATAATTGGTGGCATCACCATCACCCTTCTGCAAATAGTTGGGATACATCTTATCAATTCCGGATGCAACTATTCAGAGAAATTATCAGTCCATCAGTTGCCATATGCGAAATCATCGAGATGGAATGATTGTTTAATTTTATAAGGATGTAAATGGATATAATCATTTATTTTTCAATGAAATTGAGCTTTGTTGTAACTTTTTCACTTGTATTGTTATAAAGAACGTTCTATATATTTTAATGATGCATGGTACAACTTTTTAATTGAAGAGGTTGATTATGTTATACTGCTCGGTCCTGAGACTCCAGCCAAGGTTTAATTGCATGGCCTTGCATAACCGAAAAAGTGTAGTTTGCATAACCGTTTTGAAGCAGTTTGTACGACGCAATTACGCCGTATATGTATTACATATTCGGCCTTGAGACGCCGGACAACACTGGCAAAAATATAAAATTAATCAGAAAAAATAAATAAACATGGTATTCAAGCGTAAAGCCATCAATTAAACATAAGGGTAAAACAACATGTTCATTTTAGATTTGTAAGATTATCATTCGTATAATAAATATAACTTTTAATTATATCAGGTTAAACAACATGTTCATTGGTACCATCCTTGGTACCCAAAAATCAAAAATCAAATTAAACAACATGTTCATTGGTACCATTCTTGGTACCCAAAAATCAAATATCATGTTACATAATTAAAAGTACATAACAAAAGATAACTCCACATCAAAAACCTAGACGCCACATCTCCCTCTTTGGTTATATGTACGTGTCTCACTACGAGGCGGTATTTGACGAAGATCTTCCGAATCAGCCCCATCTAGCAACCTGTTGACATCCTCTAGGACCACGTATGAGGCATCAGGATCTTAGACCCTCAGACTATGCCCCCTCCTTAGAATCGGCTGAATAATACTTTGAGCCTTCATGATGCGCTATTCATTGATCACATAATGTACGAATTAATCAGTTTGTTCTAACTTCAATTATAATATAATAGAAGTGCTTAGGCATCATACCAGTCGGGGGTCTATAGAAGAGCTACCCTGAGAATCTTGAACACCCGGATTATACGTGGAGCGATGTTCAAGGTTCTGAATGATCGGGTACGACACTCGTGTGAACCATTCCATATAATTGGGTGCGCAATCTCACGGATGCACCACTGGCACACCACACTCCATTGGAGATAACATGTGGTTATACCATCTCTCTCATATTTGGTTCAGGTAATGGTATGCAATCCCATATTGATTTGCAGTGGCACCCCTCATGGCGCGCTGTGGAGCTAGTGGAGTGGGAGGAATGGATTGGACCCTAGCAAATTGCCTAAGCACCCGATCAGGATGATTTGGTTCAACAATGTCCATGTATTTAAGACAACCAGTGTAATAAGCAACTGCGTGAAAGGGGTGATCTGCCCTATGCTCTCGATAGGGGTCCCACACTACCTACAAGCAAATAACAAATGCATTATTTGAAACAAATGCATTATTTAAAGATACGTGATTCATATACTCATTTTTTATACTATAAATTGTAAGACCTTACCTCATGGGCACCAAGATCATCAAGTGCCTCTTGTAATGATTGCAGGTTTGACATACTATCCTCAAACTCTCTACATGGCACCCAACGATGCACCCGAGGTAGATTTTATGTGTATGTGCGGTTGCGGTTAGGCCTGCACATGGGAAAATGCTCGTATATCCATGCCTCTAGAAGAGTTAGATACCCCGCAATTTGCCTAATGCCAGTCTAGTTCACAAATCCCAACTGTCGGTATATGTACGCCAGCGTAGCAGCACCCCAAGCATATGTGCGTGCCTCATCAAAGTTCATTAATAGCCTTAGGTAAATCACTAGGACCCTAGTGCCACTCTTGTCTGTGAAGAGTATACAACCTTATATATATAATAACGTGCTCTTATGGCTCTGCATCGGTTACGACTCCAAATAGGTCCCTGAGCCACTCCAGTCTAACTGACGAGCCCCGCACAACTGCTAACTCTTTGTGTGCTTACTAGGATGTGACCCCAAGACCATGCTCTACAAGTGTTTTTACTCGCTCAAATGACAATTGCTCAACTAATACTGATTTTCCTGTCACCGATATTCCAAGAATCGTGCCTACGTCATCAAGGGTAATCGTCATTTCACCGTAAGGCAGGTGGAATGTGTTTGTCTCAGGCTGCTATCTTTCCACAAAACCTGACACCATGTTCTTATTGATGAAACGATAGGATGTCGAGACTAGTGGAGCCAACCCTGAATGGCCAATGAGTCCACTAAACACTATATTCTACCTTCCTTCTACATTCCATGCCCATTCACTGATTTTTTGGGCATGGCTTATGCATTTAAGTGGCGATCTCTTCTGCAATACAGAATAAAAATAAATTAGTGAAGGTAATAAATAGTTACAAAACGTTTGCCAAAATTAATCACAAACCTACTGCTGCCAAATACTTACAGCAATATACGTCCGAAAACTGTGTAGCAGGTTCAAACTTATAGGCCCCCCGGGAATTTCTCCAATCCTTGCCTGAACAACAATCGAAGTTTGTTGACGGGCTTTTGCCTGTTCGTGGACTTCTGTTTGCTCTTGGGCTTTAGGGTGTTCTTCGACTACTTTTTCAGCGTCCACGTCCACTGCATCCTTGGCCTCATCAGTTCCTTTGACTCATCAGCGACAAACCTCTGACGCAGTCTCCTATTTGACATCGTGGGTCGAATCCTAAAACTACTGGGCACATCCATATCTGGAAAAAAAAAAAAGAAAAAAAAAAGAGAAAACCAGTCAAAAATCAGTACAGGAAATAGACAGTGAACTGTTCGGCACTGAGTCACAGCCTCCTAAAACATTGTTCGGCCCTGATTATCCGTGTGGATAATGTACGTTCGGCATTACCTCACCGTTATACTGTGACCCGTTCGGTTATTTAAGGCTATCTAAATCTTATCTGTTTGAACTTGTGATGCCGCAAAGGTACGACGTTTATGGTACATTTAAGCCGAACAGGTTCTTCGTATTCGGGCCCACAATGCCGAACAATGTCGAGAAATTGAGAAAAAAAAGACGACAATGGCTTGAAATGAGAGAGATAGAAGCGCAAGAAAAACCTCTCAAGAAACCAAATAATGGATCTTAAAAGAACACTACAAGCATTTCTAAGCAAGCAAAGAGATCGAAATCACTCATAGAGATTGAAATAGTAACGAAAAATAGAAATGTAGATTGAAGATGAAGGCACAAAGAGCACAGAGAGATGGTTGAGTCAGGAGGAGGCGCAGCTGCAACAACTTGGTGGGGAAGCTCGTCGAGATCAAAGAAGTCGTGGAGGTCACAAAGATTCAAGAGGTGCAGCGAATCATCAAGTCACTAAAATGAGAGGGAAGAAGGAGTTGAAATACAGAGTGTAGGGAGAAAACACGAGTAGTATAGGAAATGGACGTTTTAGGAAAAATGTAATGCGTAAAAAATAAAAAATAAAAATTTTATACTAAAAATAATTGTGTAAAAAGATGCCGTGTGTGAAAAGTCAATTTCACTGTGCAGGCAGCACTCTGGGAAAAAAATGGGTCGTGGAATAGCAGCTCCCTTTATATATAGCCCCCCAAGATTTCTTTGTTTTTACGTAGTGCTCCCTCCAAGTCCAATGCAAAATTTCTGGGGTTCGCCCCTGATTCTTTGTTCTTTAGCCTCTTCCAGTTCCAAGTGAGTGACCGCAATGGAGAAGTTGCAGAGTGCCCTATCAACCCATGCCTTGGCCGTTTCGTCTCTCCCTGACAAAGGTCGCTGCCTTGTTTCCACCCGCTCCTTCGCTCCAGGTCCCTCTCTCTTCTTCTTTTTTTCCATTTCTTACTCTCTTTCTCTATAGATTGATTTGTTGAAAACAAGGATAGTGTGAGACTTCGGTTCTCAATGTATTCCTTTCAGGAGAAGTGATAATCTCGCAAGAGCCTTATGCCTGTATACCAAACAACCCCTCTGCTGATGTAAGATGCGACGGATGCTTCGCGTCTGGAAACCCCAAGAAATGCTCGGGCTGCCGGATGACTTGGTACTGTGGAAGCACATGCCAGGTGTATTTTTCGTAAACATCTCTTGTGAGGTTTTTATCTTTATCAGTTCCTGTTTGTATTTGTGTGATGATGAGATTAGTCATGAAGTATTATATGTTGTATATTTATTAGGTTATACAATGTAGGGCTGCACATGGGCGGTTCGGATACGTTTAACACTAAAACCAACAACCAAAACGAACCTGTTGGTTTTTTAATTAACCGATCCGATCCAACCTACGGAGAGGGCTTTATTGTTTTTTATTTTATTTTTTTGAAAATCAGACATTGAAAATTTCAAAATGATGATATCCCGTCCTTTGCATTTTTTCCAATGTTTAGTGCAAATATAAAAATCCAACATTCCAGGCTGGACTAAATGCATATAAAAAATAATTCTACTCCAAAAAGAGAGTTTAGACTAAACGCAAGCGCACAATAAAAACAATAACTAGCTTGTAGTGAAACATTCATTCGACATGATACCATTTGGAATTACAATAGAATAATAGTTCATGTCAAGAAAAGTCACACACAAACGGAATCTGTATCAGAACCCACTTTATTTTTTAGAAATGAAGGTTTCTTAACACATTGCCTTAGGTGAGACCAAAACCAACCATCAAAAGGCTAGGCTTTACTGGCTTATACATATTTAAATTCATTACATCCCAAAGAAAATTAAAACATATAACCAAAGAAGCAGCAACTTTACTCCAAACTACTAGCACTCCAGCAACAACTCCATAAGCCATAGCACCTGATGGGACATTTTAAGCATGTAGTTTATGTTAGGAACTGGGATCCAATTTGGAGAACTAGGGTGCTGCTGTTTGTTGGGTTTCTGGAAGTGGGCTGTGTCACCATAGATGGCATGTCCTTTCATTTGGATTTCATGTTGATTTGAGATGTGGGTAGATAATTATTTTGTTGCTTGTTAGCTTGGTTCTCCAGTCTTTCAGAGGTGGTTATTACTCGAATTTGCATGAATAACAAAATTAGTGGACAAAAAAATTAACAAGAATAACAAGTATTACGAAATGCATCCACCTCAACCATCGCAAAGCTCAAGCCATAGCACTTCAGTCACAACTCACAATGAATAATAAGCTGCATTAAACATTATGCGTTAATATAGCCCTAAAATCAAGATTCAAGCCATAGCTTATGCTTGTAAACAAATAAACATAAAGCATGTAATTACCTTATTAAATACCTCGAATTCAATAGCTTTAATTTCCTCAATATTTTCCTCCACATCAATGGAGATTGCTGAATCACGCAACCAATCTTTTGTACAAATCAAGGCTTCCACAAGCTTAGGGATAAGAGAACTACGGAGTTTATCTAGAACACGACCTCCTGTACTAAATGCGGACTCAGAAGCAACTGTTGAGACAGGAATTGCCAATACATCCCAAGCAACTTGAGAAAGGACCCTATACCTTGGGGAATTCACCTTCCACCAATTCAAAATATCAAAACTTGTGTTTGGATCTATCTTTTCAACCGTTTCCTCCAAATATTTGTCGATTTCAGACCTCCCTTCATCACTAACAGCTTCTTTCATGTACTTTTGAAACTTTGAAATATGACTAGTAGCACTTACACTTGTAGTTGTGGTAGCACTTGAACTACTTCCATCCACATCAACAACAAAGCTTTCTAAAGATGAAGTAAATGACTCAGATTCAAACTTTTGATACTCATCATAAAGACGATTCAATGCATTTCTTACTTTTTAGTGAGCTCTTCCGCTGCATCATATGTAAGAATTTCAGAATAAGAGAATTTCACATAATCCAATTTCAAACGAGGATCAAGCACAACTGCAACCACTAACATCATATTCACTTTCTCAATCCTTCCCCAGTACTTTTCAAATTTAACCTTCATTTTCTTAGCCATGTTACTCAAAGACTCTTCCAAACTCAATGACATATCATATAAGAAACTTTCTATGGCATAAATTTCAGTAAAGTACAAATGAGAAGTCACATACAAAGAGCCAAACAAATAAATAGTTGCATCATAAAATCTTTTTCAAAAACTGTGATAAAAAATGAGCTTCTTCCCAATCCTTTGGGGTAGGAGGTCCACCAAAATCAGCAACTTCACTAACAAATAGTGGATCATCCTCCTCTAATCTCTCAAATGCTTTTTGATACTTCATTGCAATGTCTAGCATGAGATATGTTGAGTTCCATCTAGTTGGTTCATCCAATATCACACTTTTACTACATGCCAACCCCTCCATCTCCACACACTTCTTGAGGCGTTGTTCTCTTTGTGGAGAACCTCTAGCATATTTCACTGCAGCACGAATTCGAGCCAAATGAGCTTTCAATTCACTTAAGCCTTCGTTCACAATCAAGTTAATAATGTATGCACAACATCTCATATGAAAGCATTCACCACCTAAAATAAAAGTCCTAAATTTCTTAGAAAACTTTCTTCTCAAATATCTAGTAGCAACATCATTTGCAGATGCATTATCTACAGTAAGAGTGCATAATTTATTTATACCCCAATCAACCGAACATGCCTCCAATTCCTTACCTAATGCCTCACCCACAAAAGTTTATGTTTCTTTTATTCAATTTCCAATCTTTATCAATCCAATGAGCTGTGAGGCACATGTAAGATAGATTTTGCAAAGAGGTCCATGTATCAGTAGTGAAGCAAATTCTTTAATTTGATTTCATGAATTTTTGCTTCAATTTTCTTTTCTCACTACCATTACAAAGACAATCAATCCCTAGCAACAGTCATACGTGACACTTCTTCCAATTAGGTTGCATAGCAGCACAAAATAGATGAAAACCTTTACCCTCAACAAACTTAAATGGCAATTCATCCATCACAACCATCTTAACAAGTGTATCTCTACAAAAATCTTGGCTAAATTTCCACTTACCAAGGCTATTCTTACCCAATTTGGTTTGAGATGATGTCAAAACCTGTTGTTTTTTCATTTTATCTTCAATATTTTTGGGATTCTTGGGACAAACTCCGACACGACTTCTCAAAGTGCTAGTACCATTCTTACTTTTGTAAGAATACTTATGAGGACAAATTCTTACTTTTGTAAGAATACTTATGAGGACAATATTTACATTGTGCACCATCCACTACATTAGAGTCTTTCTTATAAATTTTTGTAAAATACTCCCATACATCAGATTCCCTACCCCTTCTTTTAGGACTGCATGCTTCAGAAACGGAAGGACTAGGACCACTGCTTGTTTTAACAGAGCTAGAGCATACATTCACCTTCACCCCTGAGTTCTCAGTATCATTAGTCATTTGCTGCTTCTGCTAAGAAGGCTTAGTAGCACTAGCACCACATTCAGCTGCATCTCCAATATGTTCCACTTCCATCTAGTAATTGAAATTCAAAAACAGCACATGATTAGTTGCTGAAGTTCATAATCTCATCCTAAGTTGAACGCATTTTCATGCTCCACACCTCTGCCAAAAAGTATGTATTTGATTCATATGTAGCACTGACCTGTCATTTGGATGCCCCTAGTATATCGATTTTTGAAAGTAGCAGAAATCTCAACATCTATCCCACTTAACATTATTTTGTAAATGATACAGCATTGGCTATATTTTTTTTTTCTAATGAAAACAGATACAGAGTGCAATAACTAATACTCACTGGTTCAATCTTTTGAAATCTAACTATTTTAGAGTAAAGATTAAACTGGATCCAAAACAATGCAGTTCCAGACATTGAAACACGGCCATTTCAGATGCTGCAAATTTCACACATCTAATGAGAGACCAAATCAACTATTAACACTAGGGATTCACAAGTAGAATTGCATGTCTACTCACCTTGAGTAATGGGGTCTACAAACCACCAAACTGCTGTCTTTTCTTCCTTCTTCTTGTTTTCTTCTAGGCTTTGCCAATCTCTTGTTTAGGACTGGGGTTTGGAGAGGGGAAACAAGAACCGGGAGAGAGAGAGAGTCGTTGGGTAGAGGCACCACAAATGGGGGGATCCTGCCAATCTCTGGTTTAGGACTAGGGTTCGGGCCTCTGGTTTCTTGAAATAGAGAAATGGAGAAGAAGAGAGGGTTTTTGTTTCGTCGGTGCCGGAGAAGATCGAATAGAGGGACTGTAGCAGTGGAGTCCTCTGGCGATGATCAATGGTCGTGAGAACTGAGAAGGCAGAACCGATGGCGATAACCCTCTGAGGCAGTGGACTCTTTGAGTTCATGTGAGAATGGAGTTGTCGAATGTAACTATGAAAGTAGTAAAAAACGAAACCCTAAGCCTAAAATAGTAAAAAAGCAATACTTAAGTTACTGCATACGGTCGGTTCGGTTTAAGCGGTTAACCTGGGCTCAAACCGATAACCGACTGATGTAAGCGGTTTTTATGATTTTCAAACCCTTAACCGAACTGATCTACTATAAACCGATCTGAACCGCTTGGTTCGGTCGGTTCGATCCGGCTTTGCGGTGATACCGGATTTTTTGTGCAGCCCTAATACAATGTGTTGATGTTATCATATAATTGACCGCAAGCACAGGGTCAACTGAATTATTTTTGCTCTTATCAGTTCCTATTGATAGCTGTGATGATGAGATTAGCCATGAAGTATTACGTGTTCTATATTTATTAGTTGATACAATGTGTTGAAGTATCATACAATCGACCGTGGACACAGGGTCAATTAAAGTTTTTTATTGGAACTGCTTCTACTGAACCAATGTGAAAGATGGTATCTGGCAATTGATTCAATAGTCTTGTGAGTCAATGAATGTATGCGGAACTTGGACTTTGTGTATTGATGATATATTATGCATAAGCTCTTTTATGTAGATTTTTACATATGTACCCTGTAGCATTTTCACGAATTGTTTTGATGGCAGGAGCATGGGGAATTATATTGTCCTTGCTGATCAGGATCTTTGTGCTCATCATCGATGTTTAGGAGTCGTGTTTGTTCTTTGAAATGTTTTTTTTTTTTTTTTTTGTTTTTCATGAATTATTCTTTTAGGATGGTTAGCATCTATGTATTTATCAATTTTAAGATTCTTCTTTTAGGGTGGTTAGTATCTCATTAGGGGCCTCATCTTGTTTATTGTTTTCCTGTTTTTAGCTTGCCAGTATACATCTCTTGTACTGCTTGCTTCTGCTAATGAAAGTAACCATTCAACCAAAAAAAAAAAAAATTTTTTTATTTATTGTTGATTAAGGGGACTCACAAATGTTATCCATTGTTCCAATTATTGTAATGGTACCCTGCCTGACTTCCCATTGGTTATAACATCTCACAGTATATGGGCTAGTTTGTGCATTCTCAAGCATGTTACGGCAATTATGGTATCCTGTCAGACTTCTTGTTTGCCCTTGTGCACGTCTTATAGAAATAAGAATTGTTTAGTTTTTAGAAAGAATAATCTCTTTCATTATCTTGCGTGATAATTGAATTTTTTCATTAAACACAATTTTTTAATTATCTTACAACATCTCATCTAATATATTAACTTTTTATCAGAAATCAGAATGGAAGTTGCATCAACTTGAGTGTCAAGCTCTTGCAAGCCTTACCGAGGACAGACGGAAAATGCTTACACCTTCTATACGTTTAATGGTGAGACTCGTCCTCAAAAAGAAACTGCAAAGTGAACAGGTGAGTAGATTGGTGTTATGAACAAAGTGGCAGATACAATTTTTTACTCCAGAAGAAAATCCATATCCAGATTGTGGTATCTGCAGTTCGCATCAGGAGTGGTCTTGTCATTTTTTTTATTTGTTTATATATATATATATCGTGTAATTTCTACAAGTTTTGTGTTTGAATGCTCTGCCTTATAGATTCCTTTGAACCTCATTAAATGCTTGAAGTAGAACAATTCCCTTCAATATGTTTTGTAGAATTTTGTCCTAGTTACAGGAATGCCACACTGGGAAATGCATCAACCAAATTTTATTTTTTTTTGTGGATAGTACCTTACACATTTTTTTTTCCCTTTTGCTCTACAGGTTATGCCAACTACTACTGTAGATAACTATGGTTTGGTGGGGGCATTGATGGCTCGTATCCTTATTTCACTTATATTTATTGGTGAATGACGTGGTTAACATGTTTATTGATATTTTGAAGGCTCATTCAGATGGATTGTTTAATTTAAGTGTTGATTCCACTAAGATATGTCTGACATTGGTGAGGAAAAGCTAGTATTGTATGCACAGATGGCTAACCTTGTCAATTTGCTACTTCCATCATTGGAGATCAATATAAAAGAGATCACACAAAACTTTTCCAAGGTATTTGTGATAATTTATTTTATGGTGTCGTATACTTCTGAGGTTGTATTCAGTTGTTTTTGTTCTTCAATGACGCACTAGTTCCCTTGAATTGATCCTTTCCTGCCGCGTTCTTATATAATGGCTTTATTGAGAATTTGAGATATTGGTACTCTACTGAAACCTTGTTAATTCTGTTTTATTTCTCATGCAGCTCGCTTGTAATGCTCATACAATTTGTGATAGTGAACTGAGGCCCCTTGGGACGGGGTTGTATCCTGTAATTTCCATTATTAACCACAGGTATCAATTTCTATTTTCTTCCTTTAATGTAACTTGTTTAATTTCCACATAATACTTCTATCACCAATACACTGGAGCTTCTCAGTAACTTAAGCTTAAATCATCAGTGTGATTTTTCTTTTGTGTGATTGCTGTAGCTGCTTGCCCAATTCAATATTGGTTTTTGAAGAGAAGAAAGCTGTGGTTCGTGTTGTGGAAAATATACCCAAAGGTGCAGAGGTAACATAGCTTTCACTATCCTTTGCCTGCATCTTTATTAGGATCATTAGAACTGTTCACTCTTTGATGTTTTTTTTTTTTCTAATTTATTTATGCAGTTGCATCATAATGTTGATTTCATGAATTTTTACTTAGGTGTCGATAAGTTACATAGAAACTGCTGCAAGCACCACAACACGACAGAAGGCCCTCAAAGAGCAATACTTTTTTACTTGCACATGCATCCGTTGCAAGAAAGCGGTACAGTTCTAGAAATTTAGTTAGTGTTGAGTTATTGTTTGTCAGTGCTTACTGCTATGGATGTAAATGAGCCAATCTAAGCTTTACCAAAATTGAGTTTGAGCTCAGGTCAAACTTGAGATCAGCTTGAGCTCCACCCGACCAACTTTTTCCGAGCATGAGTTTGGATATTACCATATATCAACTATGATAGAACTTATATACATTTAATGAGAAAGAGAATGTACGCTGATGTACTCAAATAACAAGGAGACTAGCTCCTTGTGATTGCTACTAACGAGTTTTCTTGCAACTCTTTAAATCTCACGGCTAGATTAGCTGCAGTTCATTACAAGTTTCCAATAAAGCAAGGCTACGAAATATGTAGATATCTTGGCAATTATTGACATGCTATAGAAACATAAATGTGGTCTTTTGCATACCAGATTTTGATTGCAACGAACATGATTTAAAGACTGGAAGTACGACGATGAGAAGCATTTGGATTAGAAAAGTGGTAGAAGCAGAAGCGAACTTTGATGTGCCTGTAGTAGGAGATAATGTTCAACCGGGTTCTGCAAGGACCGTAGTAAGAGCCAGGAGGCCTTTCAGTTTTAATTTTGTAGCTGACTGAGATTCTGACAATCATTGGGAGTATATTGGCTTAAGTGAATTCGTGAAAAAGATGGCTTAGATAGTTGAAAACTGAAATTGTTTTTTTTTTTTTTTTTTTCTTACTGGGTTGTGGGTGTTATGTTTTTTTCTATTTTGTGTTGGGGTTTTGATTTTATTCTGTGCTGGGGTTTATTTGGTTTCTGTTTGTTGTTATGAGTTTGGTTAGAGCATGGAATATTATGTAGGAGAGACATATGAATTGTCACTTTTTTTTTTTATAGTGTGCTCTCTTTACTAATCAACAAGTTGATCTCTAATGGCCCATGCAGTTTTCTCTAGCCACTCCATGGATTTTCTTCTTACATCATCAATCTTTCTATTTGTCGAGATCTTGGTTTTTTGTCAACTACCGGTGTTACATCATGATGCCATAATATGGGAATCACAAATAGCAAACTATTACTATGTTTACTTCATGCATTTAATGAGAAAGAGAAAGTATGCCGATGTACTGAAATCACATGTAGACAAGTTCCTTGTGATTGCTACTGACCAATTTTCCTGCAGCTCTTTAAATCTCATAGCAAGAATAGTTGCAGTTCATCACAAGTTTCCAATGATGCAAGGCTGTGAAATATGTAGATATCCTGGCAATTATTGAGATGTTAAAGAAACATAAATGTGGTCTTTGCATACCAGATTTTGACTGCAACGAACAAGATTTTAATACTGAAAGTACGACAAGGAAAAGCATTTGGATTAGAAAAGCGGTAGAAGCAACAATTAAGTTTGATGTGGCTGTAGTAGGAGAAAACGTTCAACCAGGTTATCATAAATCATCTTTTTGATAAAATACCGAAGATGTTCAAGTTCTGCAAGGACCGTAGTAAGAGCTAAAAGGCCTTTCAGTTTTAATTTTGTAGCAGACAGAGATTCTGACCATCATTGGGAGAATACTAAGCCTCATAGCTCTTACCACAGTCCTTGCGGAACTTGGACATCTTCAGTATTTCATCAAAACATGATCTATGATAACCGGGTAGAACGTTCTCTCCTAATACAAGCACATCAAACTTCATTGCTGGTTTTATCACTTTTCCTTCCAGTCTTTAAATCTCGTTCGTTAGAGTCAAAACATGGTATGCAAAGACCACATCTATATTTCTCTAATGTCTCAATAACCATCAGGATATCTACATATATTGTCAATGTCTCGCAGCCCTTTCCCATTGGAAACTTGTAATGAACTGCAGCTATCTATCGTGAGATTTAAAGCGCTGCAGGAAAACTAGTCAGTAGCAATCACAAGGAGCTTGTCTCCATGTGGTTTCGATACATCATCATATTTTCTCTTTCTCATTAAATGTACGAAGTAAACATTGTAATAGTTGTTATTTGTGATTCCCATCTTATGGCATCATGATGTAACAGGATAAAAAACCAAGATCTCAACAAATAGAAAGATTGATGATGCAAGCATAGAATCCATGGAGTGGCTAGAGAAAACTGCACGAACCGTTAGAGATCAACTTGTTGATTAGTAAAGAGAGCACACTATAATAAAAGTCACAATTTATATGCCTCTTCTACATAATATTCCATTCTCTAACCAAACTCATAACAACAAACAAACACTGAATAGATACAAAACCCTAGCACAAAATTCACAGACAAACTCATAACACCAGCAGCCCCAGACAAACGAAACAACACTTTTAGTTTTCAAATATCTAAGCCATCTTTTTCACGAATTCACCGAAGCCAATATACTCCCAATGATGGTTAGAATCTATGTTTGCTACAAAATTAAAACTGAAAGACCTCTTAGCTCTTACTAAGTTCCTTGCAGAACTTGGACATCTTCTGTATTTTATCAAAAGATGATTTATGATAACGCGGTTGAATGTTTTCTCATACTACAGGCACATCAAACTTCGTTGTTGCTTCCACCGCTTTTCTAATCCAAATGCTTTTCCTTGTCGTACTTTCAGTCTTTAAATCTCGTTCTTTGCAGTCAAAATCTGGTATGCTAAGACCACATTTATGTTTCTTTAACAGCTCAATAATTGCTAGGATATTAATCTACTTTTTTCGTAGTCCTGCCTCATTGGAAACTTGTAATAAACTGCAGCTATTCTACCTGTGAGATTTAAAGAGCTGCAGGAAAACTGGTCAGTAGCAATCACAAGGAGCTTGTGTCCTTGTTATTCGAGTACGACAACATACTTGTCTTTCTCATTAAATGTATATAAGTTCTCACTTGCTTCTCACTCGCCTACAAAAACAATACTAGACTGGACTTCCTCACCTGCCTCTCCACTCGTACATACTTTCACCAGCCAGGCTTTACTGAAGCCTTCCCTACTCCATCCCTTTGCTTGGCTCTAGCCTTTTCCGAAACTCCACCTCGCTGAGTTCTTGCCCCCTGAGTTGCGCTCTTTGTCTCGTTCATTTGAGGCTGATGGCTGTGTCACATCCTTTGTGAGCGAATCTCTTTGCCCTCCTTTGGTTCTTGGCTGTAAGCACTTCTCTTGCATGCGCAAGTTCCACTAGCTATGTTCATGGATCCATTTTAAGACTCAAATTTTCACTATTCTTGAAGTGATAGCTTTTCCACCTACTTTCTTTTAGCCCTTCCCTTACATCTATTGCTCAAGGTCGAGCTCATACTCATTCAGATAGGATCTTACCATAGAAATGGGCATTTGTGCCGTAAGGCCCGGGATAAGACAACGTGGTGGACAGTTCTTCATCTTTTTTGTGAGCTGAACTGAGCCTACCCATTGAGGAAAAACAACTTTCTTCGCTCTCATTCGCTAGACTGCAAAGCCAGACCTCCCTACTAGCTAACTTGACTGCATTGACTTACTAGATTGCCCCTGTTTAGTTACAGAAAACTTAGGGCGTGTTTGGCACTTTACTAGTAAAGTTAAAGTGAAGTAAATCCTCCATTATCTAGACAATAAAAGACAAGGGGTCATATCAAAAGTACACAAATTCAAAATTTCCTCCTTATTTGAAAAAAAAGTCAAAAAGCAACCTCCTTTCTCCACTAAATGACAAAAAAAAAAAAAATCCTATTTTTACACAAAAAGTCAAACGGATTCCCTATCAAACAACTAAAAACAAAAGACCATCACAACCCCCTATATTTTATTGTCTCTTGATTTTATGCTTCACCTCACTTTACTTCAATTCACCATATCCAAACATGCCCTAGGCAAAGAGGCTTTACTGAGATGTCACATCAAACAAGAGAAAAAGTGCATTTTAAAGGTGGAAAATTGAAGATTACAAGCTTGCACCTCTTTTCATTCTACTCCTATGTTTTGGAAATAAGGAGCGCTACCACACACATTTAGGGAACCCCTCATCCTGCTATAAGAAGTCGGAATGTAAATTCAGACAAGCGGGGTTGGGAATCCGAGTTTACGAGAGTTGGGGCATGTAGAAAAATAGATCTGATGAGGCTCTGAATCAAAAGGCAGCAGATAGGCCGTTTGAACGGCCACTGAACGATCACTACGATGTTTAGGGCTGAGATCGGAATCGAGAAAGGAGGTTTTCTTGGTCACAGACTGTGGGCTTTTTGGGGCACTTTCACAAAAGACTGATCCTATTCCTCTTCCTCTTATCCGGGTGCATTGAATTGAAACAAAATGCGAGACTCGAATTATCATCCTTTTCACCGTCCAAAAGAGTTCACAAACAATCCAACGGTCTGGTCCATTCGGATGGGTGGCAAACAAATCAAACAAGTTGGGCTCGAGCCCCAACAGTCTCAAGATTGAGCTTAGCTTGTGAGCTAATTGAGACAGCTTGAGCTCAGTTTGATTAGCACACGAGCCAAGCTCAAGCTTGAGCATGCTGAGCTTTCTTCGCTCGTTGATATCCCACTTAGCACATAGTAACTCATCTTTTCAGATTTTGGTAATTATCCAACTTAGCTGCTGCTACTCTATTGAAGGGCCTTTATGAGGATATTCAAGAAAGCGCAGTCCTGGAAGGCTATAGATGCAAGGATAAGAAGTGCGATGGTTGCTTGCTACTCGATTCTGGTATGTCATTATTGGTGCCGAATTATGGTTTTAGCCATGAGATTTCACTTTATGGTTAAATGGCTGTAACTCCTATTTTAATGTGATTATTGTGGGGATGTTTTGCAGAAAAGAAATTATTTACATGTCAACAATGTGGGCTCAGCAGGAATCAACAAGAGATAAAGAGGATCGAAAGTGAAGTCAAACAAATGTTAGACAAGGCTTCAAAGATTTCATCCTCCGGCGGTATCCTACAATCATCTTCATGTTTATTGATCTAATTATGGCCAAGGAATCTACATGGGGAGCCCATGATGGGCTTCACTTGGACCTTGCCAGTGTGGCACGTGTACATATGACTGGGTTTGCAAATAGAAAGGAGGTTTAGGATTTAGATTATTTCTTTTAGAGGTGAGTTTAAATAAGTTGGGCTGATATAAGTGGTTTGCACATTGGGTCCTGTCTCATATCCAACCTGTCTGGCAAGAAATGTACATTGTAGGGCTATCCATCAAGGTGATGGGAACAAAGCCTGTGTACGAAGTATGCAAAGTTTGATAATACCATTACAATTATGAAAAGAACTCTAGATACTAATCCATTGAAAACAGTATGGTTTTTTTTTTTTTTTTCCTGCTTTTGCCTAGCTATTTGCCTCTACATTTTCTTCTTTTGGGATGTGTCTAAGTGAAGCTTTTGTAGTAGAAGGAAATCTTCTCAAACAAAGCTCTTCAACTGGACCCAGTTTCTAGTGAGAACGGGAATCATGTAAGATTGTAGAAGATCTCCAAGGGCCCTCTGCCTTACCACTGGCTCAAGTGATTTCCATATCATGAGTTGCCTTCTTCTATCACCAGACAATGAAAATCAGAGAAACCAATTTGTGTTGAGACCCTTTCTAATTCCCATGGTTTCTGCTTCATTTGAGTCACAAGTCCCACCAAACCTGAGAATTATATGACTATCTTATCTCGGTTGTTCCCGATGGTTTTTAAATATGTGCAACCCTTTCATTAAACAAGTTAGACATCCCGTACCCACAACCGGTGTGGGTCAACCAGACCGACCACTTATTGTCTGATTTATTTAGTTGGGGGGTGGGGCCGTGGGGGTGGATGGGCAGGCCAATCTACATCCAACCTGTTTAACTGTCTAATGCTGCAGTCTGGGTCATGTTTTGCCATCACTGATTTCCTTCTACAGAACTAGATTATATCCAATTCATTCTAATGGCTATATACTTTTTTATCAGTGAAATCCTTGGTCATGTTTAGAAAGGGATCCACCTTTTATGGTTCATAAAAGATTCTATGCTAAGACTTGTTTCCAGTGAAAGATAACAATTCTTTGACAGAAATTAGATTATTTTGAAGCCAGTGCTATGTATAAGACCATTGAGCAACTTCAACTGAAACTCTGCCATTCACATTCAATGAGTCTGCTCAGAACTCAAGAAACTCTTCTGAAGGTGCCATATCGCTAGTGAGATTTTTTTTAATATTTATCTCTCAAACATTTCCATCTTCTATATGATGCTTGAAATAGATAGCAAGTTATATTTATTCATGGGCTGAATCTACTGGCATTTGGTTCATTTAATTAGATAACCATTGGATGGACCATTTTCCTCCACTAAAAGACTGTTCAAAACATTATAGATACCAATTATTTGTTTATTGAGAATGATTTGTGACTCCAAACAATTTGTATTGTTCATCCTAGATTCTGATGGAATTGAAAGACTGGAGGGAAGCCCTAGTATATTGCCGATCGACAATTCCAGTTTATCAAAGTATGTGAGGTTTCCTATTAAACTCAGCTTTTTTTAATAGCAATTCCTTGATCAAGGCTTCACAATGTTCTGTTATGCATGAAAACTGAAAACTGCAGCTTACCAATTAAGGGAAAAAAAAAAAAAAAAAAAAAACGAATACGTGTTTCTTTTTGCATCATTCTCATTGTCATCATGCTTGCCACCTGCGCCTTGGCATCAACAACGCTTTTTGTAAGGATGATTGCATGGTAAGCTGTGGTTACTCTTTCTTAAAGAAATATTTGGTGTATCATCTTTTCCAACCTTTTCTTTTCGGTGTTGAATACTTGAATGCTCAGTGATCATATTTTGTTGTTTGCCAGGAGTATATCCAGCGATTCATCCTTTGCTTGGACTGCAATATTATACCTGCGGGAAACTAGAATGGTTGGCTTTCTCTCTCTCTCTCTCTCTCTCTCTCTTCCCCGAATCTGATACTGGTTTGACCATTCTTCACTGTTGGGTTGAATCAATAATTAAAGCTAGAGGCCCCAAGTCAAATGGTTAAAATCATTTGGGCAGAGTGATATTTGGCCTTCACCTAATCCACCTGAAACCTTTCCCATCCCACCCTACTCTTTGATTGGGATGCATCCAGGTGGGCCCCACAGGCCACAAGAAGGGTGGACAGAGCTTTTTTGTGAAGATACTACAGCAGATAGTTTGGTCAAGTATTGCAATGACTTTTTGTGGGCCCATTCTGCTGACTGCCAATTCATGAAGCTGAGAATAAGGGTAGGTAGCTTTATCTAGTCACATAAGCCCCACATCTAATGCCAAGCCATTGAAAATAATCTCTTTATAGAGTCTAAGATGAAAGCAGTCCATCTTCACGTATGTACAGTTGGATGTGTGCGAAACATCATCCGCCCCATGTTCAAAAGTAGGTCTTCAAATCCCACCCATGGGTGATTTTCAACCTATAGGACAGCCATCTGGGAATTTCAGCTGACACATTTGATTTGGAGGGGTCTTGCTTTTGTGGACAGAGTGGACTGAAAACCCCACACCATTAATATGCTGGAGTCTGTAGGTGAAACAAGTGCTCCCAGCCTCCCACCCATCGTCTTTTGTGTGGCTCCTAGGTTGGCCCCACAAAAGTAATCTCCACCAGCTTTTCATCTCATAGGAACATTATGCGTTTGTGGATACCCCAGCTTCCCATTGGTGTGGTCTGGGCCTTATTTTCCCTTGATTTATAGCTTTTAGAATAGAACGATTATTATTATTGCTGCTGCTGCTGCTGCTGTTGTTGGGGAATAAAAATGGTAAAACAAATGCTAAAACCTTGCATACATGTATGGAACTGAAGAAGATGTGCAAGTCCTGTTTTAAGTTTTCCGTAAGCATAAAGGAACCATGTTAAAGCATTTTCCTGGAATAACTAGCGTCTTTTTTGTATTTTTTTATCTTTGAGTTGTTAATTTCTTTTTATTTGGGAGGGCAGTTTTGTGAAATACCAAGCTTGCAGCATATGGTCTGATGTAGTGAAATCTGATCCTTAGTTGCAACATTCTTAAGACTCTGCAATTGTCCTTTGTGGCTTAACCTTAAATGAGGTTAAATTATACATACCATTCTCTAATCTCCATTGGTCGCTTTTAATTGAGAAAATTAACTATTGTTGTTGTTATTGCTACTGTAATATGGTTTGAAGATCACTGTATTTGGTCTTAAAATGTAAATTATAAGCAATTAGACTCAGCAGACTTCAATAAAAAAAAAAAATATTGGAAGCAAATTGACCATTTTACATTGAGACCTAGCCAGCCACAAATTGATTCCTTGGCTGCTACTAAGGTGAGATGCCGCTTTGCCTCTTGGTTGTGTGGCACTTCTTGTCCACTATGTATCATTTGTTGTTGCTCTTGTTTATGTAGAGAATGTACATCATAGTTTCACATTATCACACATGACTTGATTTATTTATGTGGCATCTGGAGAGAACATATTGTAATGTTGATTTGCCAAATTAAATGTCTGGGTTGTGACAAGGTTTATGCTGGTTGTCAACTTACCTAATGCAACCTTTGTCCTTTCTCCGGGCTTTTGACCGACAGCAAAAACTTGTGATTTATGTGGAGGCCCAATATGACACAGTAAAAACTAGTGATTTATGTGAGGCCCAATAGGACAAGGATCAGATGATGATGATGATATACTATGTATGCCAATTTCTCTTTTATTTTTCTAATAAATAAAAGTTAAGACAAAATGGACTCCAAATGAAACAAAACACTGAATCAGCTGAAAAGTTCTGTTACGGAGTCACTGAAATGAGGTCTGAAATTAAATTGACTACTAATTAGGGTATTCCCACTCTCCAAATGATATTGAGCGCATGTTTCATTTGCATGCATTATTGATAACAGCTGTTTGTTTATTGAGGATGATTTATTTTTAAAAACTTTTCTATGGTAACTTCTTTGTTACTTTTCTAAATTTCTCTCACCCTCCAAAAATATGTGATAGCTTGGATAATTTTGAGCTTCCACCTAGTTCAACTTTACACTTTGGCTAGTCACAGGGTGTGTCTATGCTAATAGACAGTCCAGACACATTTCCAGAGTTCTAGAATCATATGTCTTGGGTCAAAACCTATTTGCTTAACTGGCACTTGACGAACTTTGTGCTTAAACCTCGTTGTATGTAATTACAAGAAAGACCCATACCCATGGTCAGTATGAATAACTATCAAGTTTTATGGGAATTTTGGCATATGAAATCCTGTCTTCCATTCCACCCACCATTTATGTAGAAAATTATGTATAATGAATGTCTCTTTAACATATTTTAAAATGGGAGTGTATTGGATGCGTAGTTATCATTTCCCTTCTACCATTAATAAAAGCATATTGTGTAGTTGCAATATATTGTTCCACTGTACCTGTCTCTCCTTCTCTAATCTCCTTTTCTCTTTTAACATAAAGAGTAACTAAAATTTCTTTGGCACCTGATTCCTTACATTGTTTTGAACAGGTTTCTTGGGGATACCGAGAATGCTTTTAAATCCCTCGCCAAGGCCGCAGATATTCTGAGAATAACGCATGGGACTAATACACATTTTATGAAGGAATTCTTGAACTTGTTGGAGGAAGCACGTGCAGAAGCTGCTTACATGCAGACTTCAAGACAACCATTTGATAACTGACGTTGTTTGTCTAGCTAGAATCATCATTGGATTTAGAGTTAGTGAAGTGAGGCATTCAGCTGTGAATTTCAGCAACAGCCTTCATTCATTGTTCTGTGCTATGGCATCTGTTGTAACTGTTGTGTTTTTATTGCTGAAGAATAAAAAATACCATGTACATAGAAGTTGGAAGTTTTAGTTAAGTTCAAAAATAAAAAGTTACTTTATTTTTCTGTCAACCATGAAGTGATAGAGGTGACTGAGCCAAGTAGTTCAGTTTTTTTCTGAGTCAGCCCTGGACTAGGTGGAATTGTAACTTCAGCAGGCCAGCTCAGGTGTTGGCTTAACACAAGCTTCAAGGGTAAGACCCTTTCAGAAGACCCTCAGAAAAATTCTTAAAGAGGCTCCAATGGCGCCCCACTTATCAAAAATCTAATTACACAAAGGACTTTGGAGAATGTGAGGTTATTGAGTATAGATGCTCAATAAACCCCATAAATTAGCACTAGCTGTAATTTGACACTAATCTAATTGTACACACCATTGGATTAAATTCTATGAAATATGTAACTTAAGAAACCATTAAACTTGAAGGCCTTTAAATCAATGTATGTATGTATTTATATTTATTTCACCCCCAACAGTGACTTCAGAGGCTGACGAGTTACTTTGCTACAATAATTTGTATGAACTCCATCAGATTCATTTTGGTCTCAGTGGAGAATGCGTGGAATAAAAGGAAAAGAGATCAGAGGAGGAGAAACGTAGCAAGGTCGGGGGCCCTTTTGTAATTACACAAACCCAATTAGAAGTAGAAAGTGGAGTATATACCCAATAGAAATCGTTATTCTCTACATGAGATTGTTTGAATGAAGGGTGAAATAAAATAAAATTAAAGGTCAAATTAAAAGAAAGATAAAGAATAGGAAGTTGAAAGTAAAAGCATTAAAAGGCAAAAATTCTCTCCTCTTTTTGTCATTTAGTGTCTATTAAGAGTACTTTTTTTCATTTAGTGCCTTTTAATTGTGGCTTTTTGTCATTTTGTGCCTTTGGTTTCAACCCCTTTTTCTTTCTTTTTCTCTTGATTTGACAATTTAATTTTATTTTATTTCACTCGTCATACAAATAACTAAGTCTGGAGTGTGTTTGTGTATTATCCACAGAATGGAAGTACGTAGACTCCTATTTTTCCCCAAAACGCTCCTCATTTCCTAAATTTGTCCCTCTACTTAGGAAGAGGCTTTTCAACATAAATTAGAAAATCAGGATGTGTTATAGGCTTTTCCAACAATGGTTTGTTATACAACTGAGCATCAACTCCAAAATCAATTCTACAATGGATTCAACTAAATAGCCGGTTCGCCACCCGTAGTCCTCCGTCACAAGCGTTCCATAGAACGTCTCGCCCTCTAGAGCAATAGGTGGTCGGTAATGCTACCTACAACACCCAGGGTTGTACAAAATCAAATACAAAGGACCTGGCAGCACAATATACAGTTAGTATAGTATGGATGCATCAAAGAGAATAAAACGACGATAATAATGATCAATAGAGTAACAATTGAAATATGTGCTAGGCAGAAGTGCAATAATAATAACATGTCCATTAGGAACCAATAAAAAGGAATGGGCTTTAAACCATCCATATAACAATTAGGCACATCCACACATGCCATTACTACGGGAAATTATATCGTTGCCTTCCCATACTACACATGAGTTGTGGCGGGGATGCACGGGATCATAGACCGGTTAAAACAAAGTTACCAGGGTCTAATGATCAAAGTTTGGTACTATACAAAGTGTAGGTACCCAGTGAGGTATGTCTACCTCAAATAATCCCATCATGATGGCAAAACAATGATAACTCCTACCAAGGGTGATCAGTCCAAGGCTAAGATCTTCAACCGTGTGCATATTTGTGCCGACTCGAAAAACCATACAAAAAGTCGGTATCTAGCTAGGCTTCCCTTTCATGAGCAAGATTTCTCAATCCAAACAACATTCTGGTATCAATGTCTAATCCATCCTATAAACCATCCAAATAGTCCATCCATTAAACCATCAAAGTACCGACAATCAAACAATACCATCAAAGTCCGACTATGCAATTCATCCAAAGGTACCTAATCCATGCAAACAAACCATCCACTCCAAGTTTCAATGGTCATTCCAAACATAGGCCATCAAATAGCCCACCTAACCACAGACACATGTATTCGTCCTCCAATCATATCCAAGGTTTCCTCTGGGTAAATCCTAGGTCATGGTCCTCGCCATCATCATTAATGGTATGCTTCACATTCTGACAACATAAAGGAAATGAGGAATACAAGATCAATGTATATAAATTCATTGATAAGCAATTAAGCAAGGAACATAAGTAGCCAATCTAGGTCAAGGCCCCTCCTTCATGTATGGCATCAACCTTTTCAAATACAGTGGTTAATTAGAGTTTCGGATGTCCCATGATCAATACTTGTTGCTCCGAAGGTAATTGACATCCAAAACATCTATTAATCATCATATCGATTCAAATCCAACTTCCCATATGTTACTTTGAGGTACCCAGTGAGAGAATGTTAAGCTCCCCTATCCTCGCACCTCATGGTCTCCCATTACAAGCCTTTAAACAAGTTTAATTGGTTAAAAAGGGTTAAAAGATAGAAATTCCGCACTTCTGCCACACCCAGGCTTACGGTCAGCCATAGGCCAGTTACGGCTAGCCATAAGGGGAATGACAGTTAGCCGTAACATAACCGCTATAATGAAATCTCACATACTAGGAATGTAACCGTAGTAGGGTCTCCTTTGTATAACGGTTAACCCATGGTTAGACTCCAAGTCACCGCAATCCAAATTTCCAGAGAATTCCACATATTGTCTTTTGTAACCGCCAATACACTATGGTTAGCCTTACAACTAGCCGTAGGGTCCTCTACGGTTAACCGTAATGTCACCACACACCAAATTCTTGCAAAACAACCATATATTGGAAAAGAAACTACAACTCCTAAGGTTAGCCATTTGGAGTACAACGGTTAGTTATAGAAATCCCATGGCTAGCCGTGGAACTACATAATTCAAATTCCAAATTTCGAAATCCTCTCCAAATCCATCCAAATTCCCTTTAATTTCATCCGATTCACCAAGGTGCATTCTACATCATCATTCACCATCAATTCATCAACAAACGGGCCATTCATAATCAAATTGGGGCTCCAAACATAAAAACGTCTAAATCATGCAAAAGAGCTTAGAAATTAGAAATTTTACATCATCCATCGTGTCAGATGAAATCAAACACATGAATAAAAAAAGAATCAGTATGCATGCTATGTTATGTGTATATCGCACTTGCTTTGGCCTCCAATCTATGGTTTCTGTTACACCCCAACCCGATTTAACCCTAATTAGTACTAATTAAATGTGTTTTAACTAATTAATAATATTTAAGTGCTAATTATGGTAATTAGTGTTTAATAGTCTTCATAGACTTAGTTAGTTGAGCCTTTAACCTTGAATAAGTGAATTGAAATAGAGTTGACTCAATTGGGTTGAGTCAAGGACTTTTTCGTAATTATTGATTTTCGCATTTTACATCATTTACATGCCATATTGGCACCATCGTATGTATTTCGACGAGTACGTCGATTTTCGTTTTAAGCATTTCTTCATTTGATCAATCATTGAGGAAGAGAGCTTACATTTGACTCTTTATAAAAATATTGGAATTTGAAAGGGTTTCCTTATAAAAAGGACATCCTTATCCCCCCTCTCTCTCTATATATATAACCTTATCTCCTTCGTCTGTTCCTTTTCACCTTCTTTTCTCTCTACTCTCTTTTCCTTCTCCTCCAACCCACTTCTCCTCCAATCACTATAAGAGTGAAGGTAGATTTCTTGGAAGCTAGGAGCCTGCATCATCATCACCAACATCTTCTCCATCTTTTTTTCTTCATTGTTGGCAAGGAAAACATCTTTACCCTCTCCTCCAACTCAAAATTCTTGCAAGAGGTAGGCTCTAACTCCTTTAGATAGGTTTTTGAGTTGGATAGAGTCAAGGGACTCATAATTGACAACACATGCATATTCATTTCCATTTCTTTCATGTTTATGTGATTACGGTTTGATTATTTGAGGGTTTTGAGCTCGTTTGAGCCAAGGGTGTGAGAGAGGTTTTGAAAGCTTATTAGAGGCAAATATAAGCATTAATATATATATTTACAACTTGTTTATTTTCATTCGTTCCATGAAACCCTTACTCAATATTCTTAGTTCTTAATAAATGGAAGGATTTGAATGATTATGTGATTTATAATGATGGAAATGAAAGAAATGAGATTGTATGATGAAAATGGAGCAAGGATGCTCTATTTGTGCAGGTATTGAAGTGAGAAGAAGTTAGAAATGAATGGAAGGATGAACAAATGAGAATCTTGAAATCCAGGAATTCTGGACAGTTCACTCGAACAAACTGGACACTTCGCTCGAGCGAGCTGCCTTACCGAGCTGTCTTACCGAGCTCAGTGAACTGCCTTACCTAGCTGCCTTACCGAGCTCAGCAAACTGTCAAACAAGCTCAGCAAGCTGCCTTACAGAGCTCAGCAAGTTGTCTTACCGAGCTCAGTGAACTGCCTTACCTAGCTGCCTTACCAAGCTCAGTGAACTACCTTACCTAGCTGTCTTACCGAGCTCAGCAGGCTATCTTACCGAGCTCAGTGAACTACCTTACTGAGCTCAGCAAGCTGTCTTACCGAGCTCAGTGAACTACCTTACCTAACTGCCTTATCGAGCTCAATGAGCTGCCTTACCGAATTGACCGAACCGGCAAATTGACCGAACTGGTGACCCGCCGAGTTGCTGAACTGCCTTTGAACATGGTTCGAGCGAACAAAAAGGAGCGCTCGAACTAAGACGTCTCTGGATTGGGTCCGCTCGAGCGAACCTGATACTGTGATTGGGCTCCTTTTTAACTCAATTTTAGGGTGAATCATCACCCTTACTCTATCTTAACCCATCTTAAATGTCTCAAATTGATAATTAAGGTGCTTACCCTTACTCCATAAGAAATTAGGAATCTATGAGACTTTATGACCGTAAAAGTGGAACTTATTGGTCCAACGGGTACAAATTAGTCTAACATTTTGCCATGAAGGTTAGTTTCGAAACTCAATGTATTTTTCATATATAGTGACACCTAACAAGGTAGTAATACATTAATTTTCCTAACTTACCTTGTATTGGACGGTGAATGACTAAAATTAATAGTATAGTCTTGGCTAGTAAAATATCTTGATTCTTTTATTGCATTTCATATTGGAGGAAAATTTTTATTTGATATCAAATCTTCTTTATTGTAATTGTTGCATTAAAAATACTCCTTGAGGTCCAATTGTTTATATTCAATTCGTACCATCTGTATGTATACCAAATCAGTATTCGTTGAACATACGGATTGAGTGAGTAGTGTGATATGTGAATATGATTCGATTTGATTATGGATAAGAGAATTAAAAACTCACTCAAATCCGATTATCATTCGATTTGTATTTGATTCGATCGAGTCGACACTACTTAGCTTCAACCTTATGATACCCGACGGGTTGAACTCAGTTTAGTTTTTTGAGACTGCTGCAGTAAGTCATCTGAAGTACCAGAGCTCCAGAACCGGGTAGCCAGTTAGCCTTTGGCCAGGCCACTGGTGACATCTCAACTAGATTCGCTCTCTTTTGAGAGGATGAGCTTAAGGTAGTAGCCAATTAGTGTGTTTTCATTATACTTGATTCACAAGCATAAAATATTCAATTGTTTACAATTTGCTTAGTTGATACTTATCATTGACATCCTTGAATTATTCATCTTAAATTCAATTTAATACATTATGTATTTCTTTATTATTGCATATACTTGCTTAATTGTCATATTAATGATACTATTCTTAGTGTCACAGCCACAAGTGCAACCTCTGGCCCTGAGGAGGCCAAGGAGGGAGAGAAGGTCACCCAAGCGGTACCTTCAGGATTAGAGGAATAGCCTGAGCCTCCAGTTATCTAATTGTCTTCCTCGGAGTGCGTACCGAATATTTTGGAGTTGATGACTTGTGTGGCTAGCCCCTTTTTGTGTGGGTCACACTTAGATGTAGTTATTCTTTTGTTATACTTTTGGTATTGTTTTATAGGGTTCTCTTATACACCCTCTTTTGTAAAACATTGTATATATATATATATATATATATTTGTATAATTCTTTTGTATTAAAACTTGAATATTTAATGGACTGAATGGGAATTTGATAATCCTCACATGACTGAAATACAACTTCCGCTATGATTAATCATTGTTGATAAGTTTAATGAGTTATTACTCATGTATATGGAAAGTTGTTTTCTTTCGTTCGTGCGTCGTATTGGCTTGAGACAGGTACAACACGCTAGAGTACGTGTGACACACATCTCGAGGATTACCCTAAACTAAGGTGATTCAAGACCGGGATGTGACAGTTTCCAAGCTAGTTTCTTAAGATCCAAGACTTCTAACCCTCTAAAACCAAAAGAACACCTCCAAAAACTAATATCACAACAAGACCACACCTCCTACAATCCATTCCCAAGGAGAACCATGCATAAGAAAGGGGAATTCACAAAGAGAAACCCTAGGAAGCTACAAACATGGAGATCTCACAAAGCCCACACAAGTGGGAAGAAAGATCCCACACACGTAGGAAGGGAGCCCACAAACGTAGGAAGAGGGCCAGTGAACCCTAGGTACTTGGGTAAGAATCGAACTTGCTTACCAACAAAGCAAAACGTCGTTTTCCCATTTATCACTTGTACCTCTACATTGGTGCATGATTGCATATAACTTGGAAAATGTTCTCATGTGAACAACTACAAATGCAATCTAACTTTGTGGAGCCCACTGTGAAACACTTTCGAATTTTATAACTTGGAACATGTTCTCATGCCCAATTTTATACTCACGGGACCTTCACTCACCATTGGATTGAATCTCAAGAGAATCCACGATTAAGATTCCATTTAACTTTAAGGTTATTATATTAATCTTCAATGGCTGAGATAATCTGGTGGTGTTGATTTTTGGATCCCACTTGTGCATAAATAGACCTTATCATCTTCTCTCCTCCCATCAATAAAACCGAGTCTAAGTAGGCCGTACGAGCTGGATTACATATAAACTATATGTAGGCTGCTTCTAGGAGACCATTACCCATATAACCGTTGCTTCTTTACTTTCTTTTCATGGTTTTATGCTATTTCCTTCTCCTTCAATATTCAATCACTTAAGAGATCCAATATTTTGGGCGGCAACTTCTTCTTTATTTTGTACTTAGGTTAGGGTTTAGCTTTTGAACCTGAGAGTCAGGCTTATCCTTGTTCTTTAATAATAGATCAGTTTTTCTAAATTAGCAGAGTGGCTGGTTCAAATTAAAATCAGTCGATCATTTGGTTTAAATTACATGAAAAAATGATAGAAAAAAATGAACTTAAAAAAAAAAAGAGAGAGAGACAATGCAGTCCAACTGATGATTCCTAGCAGTTTTTTGCCATGTTTGACCTATTCTTATAGTTTTGGACAAATGAACAAAACTTAAACCTAGCTAGACCATGATGGCACCAGTTTCGGTGGAGCCCAGTTCTACCCACAGTATGATGTGATTTCAAAACAATGACGGCAGCCAATTTGTGTTAGACATATCAGAATGGATTGGGCCATTCAATCAGGCCTCCAGATAGAAAATGCTACAGGCCCTAGCCATTTATATATATAATATAAAGAGTCAATGGACCAAATCAATGGTCTTAGCTTAACTGTGGACTCTAAGCAAGGATGGGTAGAAAGATATCACCAACAAAACCCAATAATTTAAAAAAATCAATCACAGACCCATCAAAATTTTGAGTAGTGTTACTTGGACAAATTTTTTGGCCAGAATTTTGGACAAACCCTGTGGTATGGCTTGAATATCATAGGGGATATTCAAGCCATACCATAGGGTTTGTCCAAAATTCCGGCCAAAAAATTTGTACAACTAGAATTTTTGCAAAATTTTTGTTTTCTAGTGGTCCACATCAATTGTAATCCCTACCATTAATGCACACATCCCCTCACCGCATTGGTCTCACTACTAAAAGTTGTAGATATGACATGTGAGTAAAAGTGAATAGTTAAATGAGTTAAAAACTAATGCGAATCCTCTGCTGTGGGAGCACATACAGAATCCCTGCTGGCGTTTGTCTAATTTAATCGAAAGGACCTGTTGGCTTACACCTAGAAATTCTCTTGGATTGGGCTATTTGGGCCGTTTGTTTGTCAGAATTTTCGAAGTTCATGTTTGGAAGAATTTTAAATTCTCCAAAAGTTGTCCCCTTAGGTCGAATTCTAAATTATTTTTTTTATGGAGGATTTGAAATTCCAACAAATGGTATAGAGAGTGGAATTGCAGGAATTCCAAAATGGTTGGAATTTGAAACACTAGGGCCCGTTTCTTTATCAAAAATGTCTGGGAGAATTTCAAATTTTCCAAAAGTTGTCCCCTTAGGTTGAATTCCAAATCCCTCTTTTGGTGGAGGATTTGAAATTCCAACAAATGGTATACAGAGCAGGATTTCAAGAATTCTAAAAGGTCTTTTGGATGGTTGGAATTTGAAACTCCAATGAAAGAAACATAGCATTTCAAATGCCAGATAAGATGTCACATCATGTCAAAAAAACTCCAACCTCCCAAATTTTAGTCATAAATTCTAGTAAAGAAACACGTCATAAGGACTTGGTTTTTAACTTAGAATTCTTGAAATTTATTAATGCTCTTTTATACTTGAGCATCCGGTTCCATAAAAAAATATAAAGAGATTAGAATTTCTAAATTTCCAATGGTCATTTGAGGTGACTGGAATTTTAAAATGCCATTGAAGAAATATGACATTTGTAAAGATATCACATCATGTTAAGAAAAAATTCAACATGGTAAATTCTTGTCAAAAACTCTAAATAAAGAAATAGTGCCTAAATTTCACTTTAGTCCAAGCGATAGAAATTCGATGATGCGTCACCACCTTCATATTCTTTAAGTTTTACTATCCACATAGGTGATAGTTCACTGCGGAGAGCTTTGTGTTTGCTCTCCATGTCTTATGTTCAACTCCTGTACGGATAAAAATACCACGGCGATACCCAGATAAACTTAACTCCAACTTAGAGCTTGGTAACAAGTGGTTTAGATTTGTAAAGTGAGTATGCCCCACCCAATCAATATTAGTCAGCAAATCATAGAGATTCTCTAAAACAAGGGTGGTTGGGTCTAGCATGGAATGAACATTCTCTAAAACAAGAGTGGTTGGGAATAGCATGGAATGAACATTAGATGTATCCCAATGTTATTAATATAAAAAACCCAAGAAAGTTTTCATAAGATATTTGTTGAATTGGTCCACAAGAAGATTCTCAATTCTGATGTTTATTATCTGCTCTGAACTGGTATTCTTTTTTTATTTATAATATATATTTACAACCATACTCTGCCCTTTGTCAAGTCTCTAAGTAATGTTTTATTAATGCTTCTGGAAGATGCACACCCTAATCTAATTTATTTGGTTGAAGACACTTTTAAGGTTATGTCTGAAATGCCCACTGCCTTTTATGTTATTTGCAGAATGCCAAACTTTATATTGTCAAAATGTTTTTAGGACTTAAAATGGTTTTTTAGGCCTTCTGTTTTGTGCTTTATGCAATTTAGAACACTAAAAAGAATTGAAAAAAGTAGAAGAATCATGCTGCCATTATCATTTTTATACATCTTGAAAACGCACATAGGTTATGTCATTTTAGGATTTTATTTTTTATGCTTTGGATTCTTGTAGGGCCCTAGTTTTGTGATCCAAAATGTTAGAACTAATAAACCTCAAGATGTGAAGTTTGATATCTTGCATCATGAGTTTTAAGAAAGATATTAAAAACACAAAAAACAAGCTAATCTTATTGTTATGAACTCATGTAGGCCCTAATTCATGATATAGTATTCTCAATATTCTTGTTTTTTTTTTTTTTTTTTTTTAACCTGAGCCAAAGAGGCTGGGAGTCAAGAGAGAGTCACTCAAGTGGGAAGAAAGCCCGTACACATGAGAAGAAAGCTTACATAAGTGGGAAAGGAGCTCGCACATGCGGGAAGAGTCGACGTAGCCGGGTAAGAACTGATGCTCATTACCACTTAAATAACGAGCTATTCTTTTCTCAATATTCTTGTAAAAATGAAAAACCTTAGGATAAGATCCTGTATCTTAGATCTTATGGATTTTGAGATGGATATGTAAAAAAAACAAAAAAATATTTAGTTTACTTTTCTAGTTCCTTTGCACCTATATAGGCCCTAGGTTTATGATCCAAACTATTCAACATCTTGATAAAAGATAAACCCAAAAGTATAAAGTCTCATATTTTAGATATTCATAAAAATTTGGAAAATATGTGAGAAATTTAATATAAATAGCTTGATCGCACTTTCCGATTTTTATGTAGTCTTATGGGCCCTTAATTAATGATCCAAAGCATTCACTGTATGATATTCTCATTAAAGTGACGTCTCTTTGTGAAAGAATTGTTGGTCCAAATGCTTGTTAGAACTTTTGTGTGTTTTGGTGTGATATAATTCCGGCAAATTTGTTGTGAATGCTATCAAATTTTCTGGATGATCAATCAAGGGCTCATATCTCTTTTATATAGAGCAATTACTAGGAGTCACGGCTATTATAAACTCTAGCCCTCTCATCCCCTTACTAGCATGGGGATTCTGCCAAACCAGGAGTATGATGTTCCTTCAAACTCTATAGCCAAGAGTTTGATCCTTATCTCACTTTACTAAATCAAGACTCATTACGAGTTCATCCAGAACACACCACCGGGCTCGATCTGGCATGGGCCCTATGGCAGTTGGGCCACACAAATTTCCAACGCTTTAGACTATAATTGAAAAGAAATTATTGAGGCTTCAATGAGACTAGTTATGAAACCTAAACCCCTCAAAAGTAAATGGCCCCCTCTTTTATGAGTCCTTGTAAATTTTCGTTTCAAAAGAAGACAAGCTTTTACCAAATATTTTTATTTTATATTAATGAGCCATTGTTAGATTGATCACTTAAATATACAAATCTTCCACAATATTTGGTTCGAAGTCTTTTATAAGTGGCCACTCTAATGGCAAGTCAAATCCTACTAGAGTGAAATGTTGTGAGGTCCATGCAAGTGGGGTGGATTTGTTTTTGAGAAGTTTATTTTTTTTTTTCCATGCATGCAAAGTGGAAGCCTCATGAATTACTCGTCGGTCTAAGTCAAACCTTCATGGGGCTCACATTTTCAAAATCCAAGCCGTTTACATAAACCAATACCCCATGCATTTGACCAACATATAAATTATGACTCAAGTTAGAAAGATAGCTATCGTTGGATCGACTATATCTGGTACCCATGATAAACTGATTCTACTTTTTCACTAATTTCTCAATAGGAAGAGGACAGAGTCACTGGGGAGTGATCGATCTAACGGTTGGCCCACTGAAATTGACTTTGAAAATTTAGATACAACGAATACAATGTATCTTTTATTGGATAAAGAAAAAAAAAAAAAAAAAAGAGATGAGAGTTAAAGTCTTGTAATGGTTTTAATTAAATAGGGGTGCACAAAAAGCCCGTCGGATCCGTAAAACCAATTCGATCCGATCCGATCCGCAGATTTTTAACTGTACTGAAGGTAAACAAATTGGTAACAGATTGAGAATCTTGTAATCCGTTAACAACGGATCGGTGACGGATTTCACTTTCAATCCGCGGATTCAATCCGATTCGATCCGTTGACATTATATATAAATTAAAAAAACTTAAGGGGCCTAAATATAAGTTAAGAAGTTTAAATATAAAAGAAGAAAAAACTTCAGAGGTCAAACTGTTATTTACTTTTATATATAAGTATACAAATAAAACTCTAGATCAAATTTCACCATAACCTTGAGAGCATGCTCTTCAAATTTTCTTAAACATTAGATTTAACGGTTTGAACGGATTAATCATATCCGATCCGGTCTTCTACGACTCGGATCATATTGATTTTTAACAATCATAGATTGGTGATAGATCCCAAATCCATCAATTCATAGATAATTAATCGTCGATAAATTTGGCCTAATCCACACCAACTCTATCAATCCATGTACACCCATAGTTTTAAATATTGAAAAGGTGGGCCTCTTCCTATTGAAAATTTCAACATCATAAGGGGGTTTGTCATACATGTCCTATTTATCGGCGCGTGTCCTTTTCATCCTCTCCATCCTTCATTTCATTATCTCTCAAAATATACGCAACGCTCGCGCCCTTTGTTTCGCAATCTCTAGAAATCACGATAAAAAAATCTTTCGATTTTCGTCCGATTCCAAACTCTCGCAGCAACAGCTCCAAATACAGAAGGCGAACAATCTCGATCGATCCTTCAACAACAAAAAGGTAAGAAAACACTCTTAATGGCCTCATCTTTCACGTCCATACCCTAAAAATCCCTGCTTTTCTCTCGCGATTCCAATCCTAGGGCTTTTTCTTTTAAAATCTGTGATTTTAGTTCTAGGGTTTTGGGTTAGGGATCGTTTGGATGCACTCCCAATTTCAATCAGCATCTTTTGATTTCGATGATATTCAGATCAAATTGTTATTCCTTGTTTCATTTGTTTCTATCTTTCTTTTTTTTTTTATTATTTCGAATGGTTAGGGAGTGATTTTAGCTTGTCCGGTGTTTGTTGTGAAGTAAAGGTTATATGGGGTGTTTAATATTGAATCTGATAAGCTGTTGAGCTCTGTTTTGGATTGTAGGAAATGGGTTTCTGCTATTAGTTACTTGTAAGTTTAATTACTTTTGATTATGTTTATCTGTAATCGGTCATGGCGAAGAACCTACTGTCACTTATAGGTAACTAAGATTATCCAAATACTTCTACCAGAAGAACACATGAACCCCAATTTACTTGTAAATTTAGTTGTCTACATTCCATTTGCAAAGATCCAAATAGGCCCTCTGGGGTTCTCAAATGGTGTTTATGGAATAGTGGTTTTGAGACTGTAGCTGATTAGCTCCATTTAAAATGAAGAGGTTGATAAGGCTGCAAGTGTGCGATTGGGAACGGCTTAATGTAGATTAGGGGTATGTTCAATCTTATCTAACGCCCTGGTTTTAGAAGTGCCTAAGTGATCATTAAGCTTTAGGGCCTTTAAATGGAAACTGATATTGTACATACCACTATTTCATGGTTAAAGCTCCTTAGCCCACTCGAACCCCACTGCTGGTAGATTGATTGCCGTGTCAACAATTTGAATTGGTCTATAATGAAGCAACTGACAATTTGTTTGCCACCTGATGGACAGCTAACAGTAAGCATTGCAGCAATGGGCTGTTTCTTGCCGTTTGGTATAGATTTATTTCTGGGCTTTTGCTTTAAACTTTTCCTGATATTGGAAGGCTGTGAAATTCTGATTGATTGTCAGTTTTTCTGTACGTATCATGTGTTTGAGGACACAACTTTGCCTTCAAGTGTAATGATTCATTTTGTGACACTGATGCTACTGAAATGTGTGACTTGTTTTGCAAGTGACCTGTTAAGATGCCTATTAATGTTACGATTGTCTGCTAAACTGAATTTTTGAATGGTGACCTATTAAGATGCCTTTTAATGTTATGATTGTTTGCTTAACTGAATTTTTGCAACAGAGTATACATTTGTGAACTAGGGCATGTCCCAGAACCAAGGAGATGAGAATGAGTACATGGAAGAAGATCATGAAATGGCGAATTTTTATGATGACGTAGATGAAGAATTTCAAGGTCGAGGAATGGGTGGCATGGAATCAGATGATGATGATGATCACATGGTTTGTATAATTTTTTTTCTTGCATTCTAATATGACCCTCTTTTCCAAGTAGCGAATGTGCTGACTTATCTGTCCTATGTTACTCAATAGGGTTCCTAACCCGCATGAAATGCTTAGTCGGATTCAGTCTGCTGCATAATATAGGATGCATGCCACAATGATTTGGTGTTAACAAATGTAACACCAGTTTGATGTATCTCACAAGGATGAGACAGTGACCAGTGTAAAAATTAAAAAAGGGGCGAACTTTACAATTCTACCAGCTTAATTATATATATATATTTTTTCTCTTTTTGTATCTGGCTGTTCAACACTGGCTTGCCCTATTCTGTGGGTGCAGCCTTTGCCACCTCATATCATGTGTTGGAATTACCTTGCAAACTCTCATCAGAGTGAATTCTACTGCACCAAGAAACACCCTTTTTTCTATCTTTTAATTGATTCTATTTCATTTACATTAATTCTTAACTGTTCAGTATGTAATCCTTTCACTAAGAAGTATTTGGGATTCCCTATGAGGAAATTTAATTGCTTTTGTAGGATAATAAGATTACTGATACCTCGTCTGCACAAGCAAGGGGAGGAAAGGATATCCAGGGAATTCCATGGGAGAGGCTAAATGTCACCAGGGAGAAGTATAGGCAAACTAGGCTTGAACAGTACAAAAATTACGAGAGCGTTCCTCAGTCTGGAGAGGAGTCAGAGAAGGTATGGATTCTCACCCTTTTCATAGGTAGGTACGAGTTCTAACTGTTGGTAGAGTGAATGTTTAAAAATGATGGTTAGTTTATTTTCTTTGCTAAGTCTTTCAGCATACTCTTGTATCCAGGAATGCAAGCCCACGAAGAAGGGGGGCATGTATTATGATTTTCGGCTCAATACAAGGTCTGTGAAGTCTACCATCCTTCATTTCCAGGTAAGCCATTTTTACCGAAATGACACAATTTACTTTACTGTTGATTTCAGATGGGGGATTTTTGGCAGTCGTGTTCTATACTGTGTTTGGATGACTTAGTTAAATGATGATGTTGTTTTACACCATGTTTGGTTAATAATATGTGTTATTTGGTGCTTAAATATAATTCTTATATGTTTCATAAGAGACCTTTTGGCAGGAGTCCATGTGATCCAGACACGGCTTTCTGGAAATAAAAATAGTAGGCATGTTGGTAGCTGAAGTTAGACTTGTGTGTCCTAGATGAACTAGTCCTGGTGCTTGGATTGGGGCCTTCATTGCAGCTTTCTCTTGGGCTACATCAGTCTTGTTTAAGTAATATGAGGCTAAGCTTTCCCATGCAAACCTAGTTTAATCTGGTCAAACATGATTAAAGAAGAAGCATCTGTTATTTGTTTCCATATTCCATAATGAAAGGTGCTCACTATTGCAACCTTGAGGTTGTGGGTTCAAGTCTTGTTACCAGCCCAAAGAAAGGAATGATGATGATCCATCTCAAAGAAAAACAAGGAAACCGGCGATGAATGATAGTGATGATGATGAACTTTTGTCAATAATTTTGTAACTAAAACATCACTCTAAATCGATCTTTCATCTGCTTGGTCGGCTCATTGATTCCTGGTCGGTCCAACTCAGTGATTGACAGTGTTACTTTTCATTCCAGTTTTCAAACTAAGCATCCTCCACCTGTGTTTTTAAATGTAAAATCTTTTTTCTTTAGTTGAACACACTTTATGTTTTCACACTTGATATGTCCACTCTTTTGATGTGATTGTGAAAAAGTGGGACAACAAGTTACTTCGTCATCATCACCATCATTGTTGTTCTTCTTTCGTGAATGAAGTAATGGAGGATGATAAACAAAATCGCTGGAACAAAAGTAAAGAAATGTAGTAAGGTGAGGAGGAGTGGAATCCTTATCATCATGATCATGATTACCATCCTTATTGTTGTTGTCGTCGTCGTTAGAGTTGTGTTGTTCTTTCTTGAATGAAATAATCATGGATGATGAACAAAATATCTGAACAAAAGTAAAGAGAAATGTGGGTCAGGTCACATACCATAAAACGCACCAGCGTGAGTTAACAAATAACAAGAAATAGGAAGAAACCATATCATCTACCATAAAATTCACTAACTTAGAGTCTTTTAATTCAAAATCTAAGGTTTGCAAATCTTTAGAGAAGATATGGCCCTTTGCCTAAAGCTGAATAACCAAAATACTCCTTCACAACAGCTCTTATACTTCTGCTAGAAGTTATGCATACCAACCTTCAACCCATAAGTAATCCCAGGATCTCGCCATCGATATTCAACCTTATAAAATGGTAATCGCATAGATGATTTTAGTGACTAGAAATTTGTCAAACTCATGCTCAAGTAGATCTTGAAGGACTGCTAATAAGTGGAATTGTGCAGCTGTGCACGAGATTATTTTTAGCTTTTTCTTTGAGCTCATGGTGCATTCCTTCATTGACGTGGCACTCATCATAAACGGTAAGAAGTCTTGAAAACTATAATTATTACTTTTGCATGTGATTTGTAGGGAGTTTTTTCCTACATCTACATGTGGATGTCATGGGGGCAGCCTTGTTTCTTTGTTTTTTGACGGTCCGCGAGCCTCTTTGGTGGTCAGATCAGGACATTTGCATGTAGACATTCCCGTAGAAGAAAATTTCGCATTTTTACCATCGTTTTCCTTTTTAATGTAAAATTCTCATTTAGATGAGCTGAGGCTGGATTAATATTTTCCAACTACAAGTTTGTAACTAGGATTTGACTATAAGGGCTACAACTGATGATCACTTGAATTGAAAGTCTATATGGTGGTTTTAAAAAAACAATGTATCAATGGTTTGAGAACATGGCAGTATGGCACATCCAGTATGACGGTGTAATTTGGAATACTTGCTGTATATGTTGAGTATGTTTCTTTGAACTATAGGGCCTGTTTGAATGTATGGTGAATTGAAGTATGGTGAGGTGAAGCATCAAATCAAGAGAGAATAAAATATAAGGTGTTATGATGGTGTTTTGTTTTTAGTTGTTTGGTATGAAATCTTTTTGACTTTTTGTATAGAAAAGTGGAGTTTTTTTGTCTTTTAGTGGAGAAAGGAGGTTGCTTTTTTTACTTTTTTTGAAAAATCCGGAGGGAATTTTGAAATTGTGAACTTTTGATATGACCCCTTGTCATTTCTTGTCTGGATTCACTTTACTTTACTTTAACTAGTTAATTGCCAAACACGCCATAGGGATTACGTTAAGACACATTGGTTGGTTTGAGGAAATCCCGGGTTTAGTCGAATTTTGAATTATGCCATTGAAGAGGGTGATTATGACAATGCGTAAGCTTGGGCATCTAGCTACGTAGGATATCCTTTGTGTTTGGCTGATCCAGTGGGGCATTTTTGCTTAGTTGCCATGTTAGTTTTTCTGCAAAGTTTAGGGAGGGGCTGTACAGTATATTTAATGAATTGTTTTCCTCTGTTGCAACTTTTAGTACTCTTGTTTCCTTTTTCAGTAAAGCCTTCACTATCATTTATTTGTTATGCTATTTGTTGGTATTGAATATTGATTATTAAATATTATTAGATAATATGCAACTAAACCTTATGTTTGTTATTTGTCTTTGCAGTTGCGGAATTTGGTTTGGGCTACATCAAAGCATGATGTGTACCTCTTATCACACTATTCTTTGATTCATTGGTCCGCATTAACTTGTAACAAGTCAGAAGTTCTCGATGTTTCAGGGCACGTGGCACCAAGCGAGGTAATCCTTTTAACAATAAACTAGGTGGAAAACTCATCTTCCACTTTTTTTCATTGGAATGGTTTTTAGTTGTGTGTGTAGGGAGCCCCTCTGCTGAGCATTGGCGCTCACCTTATGTTGAGCGCCGATGCTTCTAAACATTGAGTGGGGCCCATGTTTTGATCAATCCAGGTGGACTATAAAAGGAGGACACCCCCCCCATAGTCACGGGTCCTAGGGTTTGGCACCCATCTGAATGGGCTGGACTGTGATTGTGCACTCGTTTTGGATGGTGGAGACTTATCGGCCATCGATCAAGTGGTTGGGATGATGACCGTTCCATCACAATAAACTGGGCCATGTGGGAGAGATCTTTCAATCCCCCCTAGTCTCATCCCCAGATGAGTGCTGACGCTTAGTGGAGGGGCTCGGGCGTTTAGTTGGGCCTACTGGAATGCATGATGATCATGGAAAAGATCTATATGAGACCTACCTATATGTAAAATTGACTCTATAAGACCATCCTAACCTTTTGATCTATGGCCCTAAAATTTAATGCTTTTAGGTATTATTTTATTATGATTTCAATCTAATGGTGATAAAAAGTTGGATGAGTGTCAAATTTGGACTTGTGTCTATTCATTTTTTTTTTTTTTAAGGGTGGGGGATAGGGTGGTAGTTTGTGAAAAGACTAGATTGACTCAAGGTGGGCCACATGACCAGAAAAGAAAAATGTAGGGGGGGGGGTGCATTTTGGAGAATTCCCCCATATATATATATATTCACCTATGAGTGTATATGTTGTCCGGCTCATGGGGCTCACTTAGATGTAATTTACCAATTGGAAGGAGGGCATATTGAAAGGCCTTACCATGGACGAGGGGAATCCAGAAAATGAGCCCCACCAGATTATCGTAGCCTTTGATTTAACAGCCTTAAAGTTTAAGGGCATCTTAACCGTAGATTTTCTTGAGAGTCGATCCAACAGTGAGTGTAAAAAGTGGGCCTGATGCCAGATCATGTGATGAAATGACTATCAAAGATGCTTCACTGATGAAAGGTAGCCCTAAGTGGCCCCCAGAATGTTGGATTGCACTTATGCATCCACCTCGCACGGTATTGTGGAAGGTAGATGCTGCTTAGGTACACTTAGGGGATATGGAAAGATTCATGTGTGACCACCTCGGATATCTAATTTCAAGTCGTTTTAATGGTCATAACCCCTTGACCCGTGGCCACAAATTTAATTGATATATATAGGAAATATTCATGCACATCCATTCCTTACCACATTATGGTGAGGGACAATATAGTAGGGCCGACTTTATGATACATCCGAACCATCTACATACATGGGACCTCTTTAAGTACACTATATATAGAGAGTGCTTATTAGGTGTGTGCTCTCTCGGGATTGGACTTGGGGGGATCGAAAGATCTACTGAGGCTCCTCCTGTATACAAAAGATCAGTCCCATCCGATCATCCTTACCCCATCATCTGGGAGCCACAAGTTCAGTCCATTCGAATGGGGTGTGCAGCCGATCCAACAATCCAGTCTATTATTGCATATATATATATATATATATATATATATATAGAGTAGTTATTGAGTGCACACTGTGTGCATTTTAGCTTATATACACATCTCAATGTGGGGCCCATCTGGGACCCCACTTAGGGTTAGGACCCATGGGGATCTCTTACATGCCTATAAAATATGGGCCCTATCTAATCATCCTAACCCCTTCATCAACAGCCAACAAGTTTCATCCCTTTAAAAGCCCTTTAAAAATTGGCCCATCAATCCAACGGTACAGATCATTCGAATGGGGCCCATATTTTTTATACATGTAGGCTTCAAGTAGATGAAGATCCCCAGTGTATTTAAGCTAAAATACTCACTGGTGATATGGCTTGGTGCAAGGGGTCTGATGGCATATTGTTGGTTTTTTTGTGGGGGATGTGTTTTTTTTTTTTTTTTTGTATATATAGAACACTGATGCAATGTGCGCATTGTGCACTAGGATCCAATGCGCTTTTCATTACAGGGGCCCAATGGGGATGGGACCTTTTTAAGGGGGGGTGAGAATTGGAAGATGTGGGTGGGCCCTACCTGTGTCAAAAATTTGGGGCCTGCTTAATCATCCTAACCCATTGATCATTGGGCCACAAGTCTCAATGATTTATGATTTTATATATAAAAAAATGTGCAGGCATCCAACGGTCGAATTCATTTGGATGGTTGCAAACCCTGAGATCTGATGAATTTTTTTTTTTTTTGTTGGGGGGGTGGGTGTTCCCGCTTTTGTGGTCCTCTCTGATGGATGATCAAATGGGCCCCACTAGGAGGTGTGCACCTAGAGTTTGCAAAATGCCAACCGGCCTGCCAACCCGACCCAGTTAATATGCGGGTTTGTCACGGGTCAGTAGACATGTAGACATGTCCCACGGTATAACGGGCGTGTTAGGGTTGACCCGCAAAACCCATCACTTCTTTTCTTCTTTTTCTTCTATTGAAAAATAAAAGTTGTGAGTAGCAATGATACTCTAAAAGAGTTTGATCTCCTTCCTCTCAACCCCCTTCCCTCACAACAACTATTAGGAAGAGCACTCTTAAAAATATTGTGAAGAAAGGAGTTTTAAAAGAATTCCTTTGAGCCCCTATTACAAAACCTAATCAAGTGTGACCAGTTGCGTAGAGCTTAAAGGCTAAGCTTTCTTCCTCTATAGACTACATTTTTCTTGCTAGTAATGACTAGTCATCAGCATACTACCCTTATTTATAGGATATGGCCGATGAATGGCTCATATCACTCCTAGCACATGATGGCAAACCTTCCATGCTCAGCTTTCTTACTTCTTAAGTACATACATTATACAGTTATACCAAAAAAACAAAAGGTTTATAGAGTATAGAGCCTACAGATGATCAAGATATTGTATGCTTTTCCATTGCCAAAGGGTCAACAAGCCAAAGCATTCATCATATTAAAAACTGGGCAAAAGGAAAGTGCGAGTTCTGCAAGTTTGAACTTTGAACCGTGGGTCTGGAGTGTGGACACTGTGAAACTCTCATTCCTGAGCTGGGCTTGGTAGACAAACTGAGATATTACATGGTCCTCACACATTAAAAATCTAAACACTTAAAAAATAAACTACCTGACTCCGCTTGTTTTTATTGCCGTTCCTAAGCCCTGCTAAAGGAGGAGGGTTGCGTTAGGTAGGTTGACAGCTAGCGCAAAATTTTGTCACAACCCAAACATGAATTTTGAGATAACAACATTCCGATATCATGCCAAGGCGTTTCCCGCTTTTAGTGGCACCGGGCAAGGGCTAGCATACCATTTTGGACGAGTGCGACTAAAGAAGTTAGTCTAGTAGTGAAAAAAAAAAAAAAAAGAGGAAGATTCAACTTGTTGCTTGGAATTAAGGAACCTTTACAGGCAAAAGCATGGAGTTGGTCGAGGTGACAAAAAGAAGAAGAGTTAGTATAGCCTATCTACAGGAGACAAAGTGGAAAGGGGATGGAGTTAAGGTGCTCAATGATGGTTATAAGTTTTTTTATACGGGAAAGAACAATACAAGAATTGGAGTGAGTATAGTTGTAGATAAGTATTTGAAAGAGAAAATTGTATGGGTAAAGAGGTTGGGTGATAGAATTATGACAAGTAAACTAGAGGTTGGGTGATAGAATTATGACAAGTAAACTAGAATAGGGGTAAAGAGGTTGGGTGATAGGATTGTAACAATTAAACTATTATTAGCAGAAGACATAATTCATATCATTAGTGCATATGCCCCTCAAGTAGGATTAGATGAAATTATAACAATTTAACTACTATTAGCGGAAGACATAATTCATATAATTGGTGCATATGCCCCTCACTCAAGTAGGATTAGATGAAAGTACCATGGCATAATTTTGGGAGTAGATGGATGGTTTACTATTAAAAATTTCAACTAGTGAAAAGATTTTCCTAGGAGGGGACTTAAATGGGCATGTAGGAAAGGGTAATAGAGGGTATGAGAGAGTGCATAGAGGACGAGGCTTTAGAGAAAAGAATGAGTTAAGAGACTCTATCTTGGACTTTACATTAGCTTTCGACTTGTAAGTGAACACTTACTTTAGAAAGAAAAGAATATTTAATTACCTATAAAAGTGGAACTAGTAGGAGACAGACTTTTTTCTAGTTGGAAAACATAACAGATTGGCTTATAAAGATTGTAAGGTTATTCCAAGAGAGAGTTTGACTACACAACATGGGCTGTTAGTTTTAGATATTTGCATTAGAAGTAGAAAGAGAGGGATAGTAAATATAATGTGCCCTAAAACAAGGTGGAGGAGCTTGAAAGGAGAAAGAGCAACAATATTTAAGGATAAAGTGATTGAGGAGGGAGAATGAATTTTTGAAGAATAAAGCAATAAACTACAACGATGTGGAACCCAATGACTAACTGTACTAGGAAGGTTGATAAAAAGGTGCTTGGAGAGTCGAAAGGGAAAAGACACTATAATAAAGAAACCTGGTGGTGGAGTGTAGAGGTTCAAGAAGCTGTTCGAGAGAAAATACGTTATAAAGTTTGGCAGACAACTGGGAATATGAACTACTATGAGATGTATAAGAAGGCAAAGAAAGAAGCAAAGGAAGTTGTAAGTGATGAAAAGTTCAAAGCATATGATGACCCATATAATAATAGGCTAGGAACAAGAGAAGGAAAAAATGATATTTTTAAGCTTGCAAAAAAAAAAACAAAAGGGGAATGGAAAAGCAGAGACTTAGACCGTGTCAAATGTATTAAAAGCAATTACTGAAAGGTTCTAGTAAAGGACAACAATATCAAAGGAAGGTGGAGGGAATATTTTATTTAACTTTTAAATGAAGACTAGTAGGAGATATAAGAACAAGAGATGATACTAAGTTAGCAGAGCATACTTTTTCCGTAGAATTAGGGTGATGGAAGTGAAGAAAACATCGAAACAAATGAAGACAAGAAATACTATATATATCCAGATGATATTCCGATAGAGGCTTGGAGATGCTTAGGGGAAGCTGGGGGGATTTGGTTAAGTATGCTTTTCATTAAGATATTAATGATAAATAAGATGGCAGATGAATGGGATAATAAGTGTTGTACTACTACTACCTATATATAAGAACAAGGAAGATATATAAAATTAGACCAACTACCGTGGGATTAAACTTATGAGTCATACTATAAAGGTATGATAAAGAGTAATGGAGCAAAGACTTGGAGTGAGTTGTTTTAATGCCAGAGAAGTCAGCTAAGGAAGCTATCTTCTCACTTAGGCAATTAATGGAAAAATATCGAGTGAAGAGGAAAAATTTGCATATGGTCCTCATCAATCTAGAAAAAGCATGTGATAGGATACCTAGTGACCACAGGTTTGCATCAGGGGTTGGCCCTAAGCCCTTTCTTATTGACATTGATTATGGATGAATTAACTACTCGTATTCAAGAGGAGGTACCTTGGTGTATGTTGTTTGCAGATGATATAGTGTTGGTGGATGAATCAAGAGATGGTGTGAATGCAAAACTTGAGAGATGGTGGGTGGCTTTAGAATCCAAATGTTTTAAATTAAGTCGTACAAAGACAGAATATTTGGAGTGCAACTTCAATGAGTATATACAAAGAGTTGAAACTACTATGAAAATTGGAACCTAGAAGATACCACAGAGATTCTTTTCGTTACTTTGGCTCAATAATTAGTAAGGATATAGAGATTGATGAAGATGTCCAACATATGATAAAAGTGGGTTGGTTGAAGTGGAGACTTATTCCTGGAATGCTTTGTGATCGACGAATGCCAACAAGATTGAAGGAAAATTTTTATAGGATAGTGTTTAGTCTAGCTATAACCTATGGAGAAGAATGTTGGCCAATCAAGAAGTAACATATGCACAAAATGGATATAACATAGATGAAAATGTCAAGGTAGATGTGTGGTAATCAAGAAGGATAAAATTAGAAATAAGCGATTTTGAGAGCATTTAGGGGTGGCATCAATAGGGGATAAAATTAGGAAAATTCACTTGAGATGGTTTGGGCATGTCCAACGCAAGCTGGCAATGATGCTGGTAAGGAAAAATTTGGCTATGTATGTTGATGGCCCACAAAGGGGAAGGGCTAGGCCGAAGAGGACGTGGATGAAGGTAGTAAAAATAGATACGAAGAAATGCAACTTATATGAGGATTTGGCTCAGGATAGATTGGAATGGAAAAACACAATTCATGTAGCCAACCCCAACATAGTTGGGACAAGGTTTTGATGATGATGATGCTTAAAACAAACTGCCCCTTCTCATATGGGTTGTCAGTAAAATGTTTGACCTAACAGGAATTGTTACTACCATTGTATTGAACATATATATAATCATATTGTTTATATCTATTCAGTCATACGGTGGGACCAGTTTTGTTGAGATAATTTTCCGCATGATATACAAGAGGATGGCATTCATTTTAACTGGTTAAGATTTTTCATTAAATGAGGCCCACTTCATATCTCAATTCATGTGAGGTATGATGTGAATGAGAGCCTCATAGGATCCAAACTCATGAGCCGTTGCATGGAGTTTTCAGTTCTCCATCACTCGCATGTCATCTCAATTCCCAGCTATCCTGCATGACAGGAAGACCTATTATGACAGTGCCGAGTGAACCTAACATGACAGGTCTAGCTAGTAGCTAGCATGAGTATGAATGCTTGTATGGTGGATAATGGCATGTGTCTCCGCCATGGTTCAAAATCACGGTTCGCGGTCATTGCAGTGCTAGTTTTTATTTTATCCCGAAAAAATCCAAAAAATCCAAAATATTCTAAAATGCTAGAAAACAATATCTTTCTCCATTAGTAAATATTTTAAAGTAAAATATTGGTCCCCCCTAAGTCATTATATCTTGTATCGTTGTCTTATCTGATACTTATAAATTAAATAAGCTACTGCTATTAATTAAATAAGCTTACATGTATATATTAAAATAAATCCAAATATCATAAATTTTACAGTATGCATTGCAACCATAATTTTGAACTAATCATTAGTGTTAAACACTTAAAGTCAAGAAACTACTAGTAGTAGTATAGATGTACAATACTTAATTATTCAATAGCCAAGTAAATTGTGTCTGAATTTCAAGTTTCAAGTAACATTTACTACTACATCAGGATTAATTAATTAATTAAAACATCAGAGTATGAACATAAGGATATTGTGGTTGCGAAGGGAAGAAACCATTATATGAGAATCCACAAAATCTTGCAAATCACTTGAGTTTTGGTGAAAAAATGAACTTAGGAAGCCCTAACATAGTGTTAAGAACTATGATGCACGGATACTTCAAAATGGACAACGTATCGTGTTGTATCGTATCCGATACTTCACTTTTTATGTGTAAAATCCATGTCCCTGCCGTGTCTATTGCGTGTCCTTGCCGTATCCATGCCGTATCTGGGCATCATAGGTTAAGAAGCTCCACAAATAGTTTGGAAAAGAAAGAAATGAAAAAGAAGAGGAAATAAAATTAAGAAAAGAATCATCATTGATCGATATTTTGACCATTATTTTCAAAATATCGGCCGTTATGGACCGTTATTTTCACTGTTTTTTTTACACCGTGACCGTTATATTGTAAATATCGTAACGGTATAGGCTGTTACTGTTTCATAATGGCTGTTATTTTTAAACTATGGTCTCCACTCCATTTTATATTTTCAAACTCCAGAATTTGGGATTTTTTCTAAGAACAATACACCGAAAAGAGAAAGGGTGGGGAACAATACACCAAAAACTCTTCATATTTTCTCATATCCCATCTTTAATGGCATCCATTTGATGGTGTCTTCTTTGATGACTACCTCTTTGTTTCTGTTGTGAATTTCCCATCGTGTGCTTGGCAGTTCTTCTCCCTGCTTCAAAATCATAGCCTTTGAGCTTACCTGTTTCTTTCTCCCCCTTCTCTTCTTCCTCTAATTTTTCTCCTTTTTAATGCGAGTTGTGTGGGTCAGGCCAGTTGACCCGTATTTGACCCACGTCAAATGTGGGTTATGCGGGTCTAGTCAGGTTGACCTGCCACGGGCACATGTTTACAATTTCTTTTGCGGGTTGGAGCTCCAAAAAGTGGACAATATGTTGACCCAACCTGACCCGTTTGCCACTCTGTGCACTGTATGATCCATGCAATGGACCATCCATCCATCTCTCTCTCTCTCTCTCTCTATATATATATATATATATATATATAGACACACACATACAAATTTTTATGCATATGGCATTTTCTCCTATGCATATTTTTGACATGGTCTTACCATGCAAACCCCATCCTTATATGTCATGGAGCCCACTGTATGATCAATCAACCATCTCAAACCCCATCTCCTTTTATGTCATGGAGCCCATGGAGTTTGCTCTTGTGAATGGACTACATTGTTGGATCTATTGTGGTTTTTTTTTTTTTAATGGTTGAGCTTGTGGGCCACGGATCAAGCGGTTAGGATGATTGGATTGACTTGAAATTTCATATTTGGCGTGGTCCCACCTGAATTGTTTGATTCCCATCTCTCCTATGATCTGTGGGGGGCCCACCCTGTTGTCATGCACGTGTCTCGCACATAAGCATTCCCTTGCACGCACGCACACTGAATTGTAAATTGAATTGGTTTATGCTCTTTGCTTTAGTTGTCTTATACATGAAGTTAAAATGTCGTTATCCTCTGATTGTTTTATGTAGTATAATTCTTGCCTATTCCAACTGACATTTTTCCCCTCCTTTCTAATATAGAAACACCCAGGGAATTTATTAGAAGGATTCACTCAGACACAAGTTAGTACATTGGCAGTAAAGGATAAGTTGCTTGTGGCCGGAGGATTTCAGGGTGAACTTATTTGTAAGGTATTTTTTTCAATCTTGTTAGCACTGATTTCTGACAATAACTTACCGGAATTCAGAAGAGAAATTTGCGCCCATACGAAGGTGATAAAATTCACACCCACCTGCTCATTCATTTTGATGATTCTATCCGAATTCCATTTGTGCACATAACATGGCATGCATATAGTAAATATGTGCTTTCTGCCAGACACAGCACGCACTTGCTTTATTATGTGCATCAAATGTATTCCCAATTAAATTTTGAATACCTCGTGCCTGCAAGAAAGGACGACAAATTTATGTGCGGACAGCCTACTATTGATAGTGGTAGGACTCCACTGTGTCTTGAGGAATCAGCTACCATTTCCCGTGTCATTTTTGCGATAAACTGTATTGCATGTATGGCAATGGAATCAACATACACAAAACACACACACAAAAAGGAAGAAAAAGAAGGTACCAGTAGGCATCATCATCATTATTGGCGCACACACAAAAAATGTACCATTAGTCATTTATTATCTAATCATCATCATCATTGTCAGCAGGGGTTTATTTTAAGTAAGCCTTGAAAAATGCCTGCATAAGGTTTGCCTTCATTGTCTAGTCCGTCAGAGTTTTTAAACTATTTTTATTTTTTTATTTTTGGGTAAAAGTTTTTGAAGTATGTTAGAAAACGAACTTATAGCATTTTATTTTCAAATGTTTACATATCATACACCTGGATTTTACGTAACTACTGAATTTGGAAAGCTTGATGGTGTGTCTTTACCGCGCTCACATCATGATTGTTTGCAAATTAATTGAAACATACAGTAGCTGATGTGTTCTGTTTGCAGTATTTGGATCAACCAGGAGTTAGCTTCTGCTCCAGAACATCTTATGATGAAAATGCAATCACAAATGCCATTGAGATTTATGATAGTTCCAGGTATGCTGTTTGGTTTGAAAGTTTTTCTTCCATTGCAATGTGTGGAAGCTAATGTGACATGTATTTAATCAGTGGTGCTGTTCACTTCATGGCTTCAAATAATGACTGCGTTGTTAGAGATTTCGATATGGAGAGATTCCAGCTTTCCAAGCATTTCCATTTTCCTTGGCCAGTGAATGTAAGTTTCCCAATCACAGAGAGAGGGTTTATTGGTAGAGGGGTGTGTGTGGGTGTGTGTGTGTGTGTGTGTGTGTGTCTCTATATATATATATATATATATATAGAGAGAGAGAGAGAGAGAGAGAGAGAGAGAGAGAGAGAGAGAGATTCCGGCTTTCCTTCCTTGGCCAGTGAATGTAAGTTTCCCAATCACAGAGAGGGTTTATTGGTAGGGGGGTGTGTGTGTCTATATATATATATATATATATATAGAGAGAGAGAGAGAGAGAGAGTCTTTGTTTACAATGCATGTCAATGCAAGCACTCGAAATAACACTAAGCCATGCACCATTTGGTGTACCACACTACGTAGGGACTAATATCATGGTTTTGTGAGACTAGGAGACAGCCCTTCCATGGAGGATGAAGATTCAAGACCCCACAATACACTGTTAATTTCTTTCTTTCCACAGTTCGCAAATGATAGCCAAAAAAGGTCTTAACCCAAGCCAACACCACTGCCAATCTCCAAGCTTCAAATAACTGAAGAACCCATCTGCATTTAAATTGCCCTGGAACATAAATCCAAAGGCTTTGAGACACCTTACAAGTTAGCAACAAGTGATCCACAGATGCCGCTCCGGCCAAACAAATGAGATAACCATTCACCATCAAGAAACCACCTAAATCTTTCTCTCATCACTATACCTATACTCAAGTGCCACATGCTGTAGATGTCATGATGATCATTGTGGAGTTCTGTAATACATGTAGCTCATTATGGCATCTTTTCTACTTCGGCAATGGCTAATGATGGTCTTCACTGGGCTGAAATGGCACCATAGATTTATTTAATGGAATCTGGGGCTCAAATCTAACTAAACCAATTTTGAATCTGCATCTGTATATTTTTATTTTTTTTCCTTCCTTTTTCTTTTTTCTAAACAAGGAACTTGAACTCACACTCATACATGGCACACATCCCTATCCAGTTGACCAACAGCCAGGGGACATCTGTAAAGTTTTACTTGCAATGTCATTAACTGGAACTTACTGCACAATTAATTATACTTTATTGTTCTAATGAGTTTGGATTGTCTACAGCATACGTCAGTGAGTCCGGAAGGCAAGCTTCTTGTCGTAGTTGGAGACAACCCCAATGGACTACTGGTGGATTCCTGTACTGAAAAGGTATTAAGCTTTTCAAGTTTGTGAACAACTTTATGATCATTGATAGAGGAGAAATTGATGTAATGGGAGATGATTCTTTTGCTAGCTGGAAAATCTCTGCATGAATCATTTGTTGTCAATAAAAAATTCTGATTAAAAACGTGTACGCTCACACCGTGAAAGTATAGGCAGGCATTGCAAGCTTGGAAGAGTTTTTTTCTGATATCTCTGCAGTAATCAAGATTAAAAATGCATATGGATTTTTTTCTGATATCTATGCAGTAATCGAGATTAAAATTGCATATAGATCTACCTCCAGATTTACATTTGGGAAGAAGATTTTGTTTTGATGCTGAAAATAGGAACTACACTAGGGTGCACTTTCGCTTTTCTGCCTTTGCCTTCGAAACCTCCGACCTTTTATGAATGTAATCAGATTTAGATGAAGAAAGATTCTGCCTTTGTCTTCTGCTAAGGACATTTAAACATAACCCAATTCCTTTCTTTTTAATATTCTTTAATTTCTTTTTCATTAGGATGGTAATTGGCTAATATGTATTTCCGTGCATGCTATTTGGTTTGAGCCAAGATGTAGCTGATATTAGAAACTGTTTTGTTTTTCCCCTTTGTTTGATGAAATGAGTTTGACAACCCTTGGGTTATGGTTCTGGCCTGCATCATAAATTTGAATAGTGTCTGATAATGTGCAAAGTTTGTGATAACTTGTCTGACACAAAATTGGTTATTTGAAGTTGATTTCTAAGTGGCGCATTTGTGAACCTCAAGTGTATTTGGATTCTTTGGAACTTGTGAAAATAAACAGGTGTCTAAGATTGTTGTGTGCATCTTACAGACTATCGCAACTCTTTCTGGTCATCTGGACTTCTCATTTGCATCAGCATGGCACCCTGACGGCTGTACCTTTGCCACTGGAAATCAGGACAAGACCTGCCGTATTTGGGATACCCGGAACCTCAGCAAATCAGTTGCTGTCCTTAAGGGCAACCTTGGTGCCATCCGCTCCATTCGCTTCACATCTGATGGGCGGTTCATGGCAATGGCGGAACCTGCAGACTTCGTCCATGTCTTTGACACGAGGAATGGGTACGACAAGGAACAGGAGATTGATTTCTTCGGTGAGATCTCTGGTGTGTCATTCAGCCCTGATACAGAGTCCCTTTTCATTGGAGTCTGGGACCGCACATATGGCAGCCTCCTCCAATACAGTCGAAATCGGAGCCTTTCATACCTTGACTCTCTAATTTGAGGTAATCCTGCAGCTCTGCTTTCCTTTTCTTTGTTTCTCTCCTCTCTTTTTTGCCCCTCCTGCTGAGCCCTGCTTGCCTTTTAGGACAATGGCAGACCCAGGAAATTCAACTTGGGGGGGCTTTATGTAAAAGAAATATTGGGGGAAAAGGAGCAAATGTAAAAGAAAACTGCATAATAATTTCTCAGAACCTACAGGGGGATTTTTTTAAAATTCTTTACTTTTTCAGGTTTGGTTGGGGGGGCTTCATCCCCCAGAAACCTGTCCCTGGGTCCACCCGTGTGTGTATGAGACAACATTGATGAGCACTCTAGCCTTAGATATTGACCTGCATGGCATCTGTTTTGAAATGTCTTAAGATTAGAACTCGGATCCTTCTAGTGCTGGACATAGAATTCTGTGCGCATCCTATAAATCAGTGCAGTCCAGATGCTCAAATTAAAGACCCAACTCATAGTCTACAAATTGGCAAAATCTCACTCAAATCGGTTATGGCTTGCCGATTGATGATGTGTAAAATATCTGATTGAAATTTATAAGCTACAGGCGGTGGATTACATGCAAGTTATGTACTACACCCGGTCAATCTCAAGCTGGGTCCCTTTTCTTTTCTGTAAAATTTTCGTTGTAAAATTTTGGCTCAATGGTTTTGGGTTGGGGCGTTGGTCTTTATATTTGCAGAAGTTTGGATTAAGAAGTGGGATGTGGGACCTGCTGACCGAATTATGGGGCTGCACAAGGAGATTTCTGAGTCCTGCCCTCGAAGGAACCCTATTCCTCAAATTAACATGTCATGTGAGAAGAAAGAAAACAAAATGATTGTTCTTTGTTTTTTTTCTTATAAATATGTTGGTTGTTCAGTGCTTTGTGGACACTGCTTGTACAGAGAGGGAATGTACAGAAGATGATGAGATAAAGGACATAAAAGAAGGCTTCTTCTCAGTACGATGATAAAGAATTCAGACCTTTATTTAGGCAGGTTGTTTCTTTATTACTTCCTTATGTATTTTAGTTCTTTTACACTTTTGGAACTATTGTTGGGAATCATTTTGTATTTTTCATTTGCCTATTAGTTATTTCCGTTCACCAATGAAATTGAATTTATGAAGAGACTTTGTATTCACCTTTTTTCAAGAAATAATTTTCTGAATCTGGCTCGCGATTGATTGGAATTGAGAAACAGAATTTATGTAGCCTACCCTAACATAGTTGGGACTTTGGGAGCTTTGGTGATAATAAATTTTCTAGAGATAAATAAGAGGATTTTACTGGAAGAAACACTTTAGGTGACCACTATGCCAAAAAAGTCACTGTAGCTAAACCCACACCAAACCAGCCTACTTTTTGACCTTTTTTTTTTCGAGGGTCGACGTCAACCCTTATTTTCAGTGACGAGGGTCAATGTCGATCCTGCACTAAAAGCACTGGCCTCTTCTTTCTCCAGCAGCGGGTCCCGATCGTTCTGAGTTTCCTCCGGTTCCAATCTTTTTCTCCTCTGTGATATGGATGGCAACCCACTGCATCGGATTCTTCTTCTTCACCGATCATAGACTGCATAGAGACTGATCAAAGAGAACGAGTTCTGCAACAGGCAGATCTGGACTGCCCAGATCAAATAGAACTGTGGCCCACCACAGCACACAGAAATCCAGCCCTCTTGCAGCGATTAGGGCAACCCACTTGATGATCAGGGACCTTAGCTCCAAAGTACCTTCCGCAGACCTCTTCTGATTTAGATTTTCTTTGCAAATCCATGGCCCACCTAGGATCTTATGATGGATGTGGCCCACCTCTTCTCTCTCAGATGCACATTGGCCAATTTGTATTTGGGTTCTACCCATTTGGCAATGGTTTCATGTGGCATATATGATATATCCATCTAACTTCCGGCGATTGATATAGATGAAGTATTTTGGTTGTGAGTCTCATCCTATTTAAAAATAATAGTAGCATATTGAAGTAAGTTGAATGGCAGGCAGTCAGAATGTGATTTTTGCGAAGTAAAAGGAACCACTTTTATTGCAGATGAATGATGGAAGATGGGCAACACAAGCTGCCATTGAGATGGAAGCACAAGTGATTCTACAATCACTTGGATTAGGGGTCGTTCGTTAGACTCCATGACCTTCTCTTCTCATAATATCCCCATTGGGTTTGGGTTTCGAAAAGGAAAGGGAGGAAGAAGATGATAGAAAAATAAGTTTTTTTTTGCCTGCGGATGGTCGGTTGAGGGTTGATATCGACCCTCGAAAAAAGAGGTAAAAAAAAAAGAAAGAAGAGGTTTTTTAAGCGGGAATGCTGGTTTTGGTGTAGGGTATGCTAAAGTGACTGTTTTGGTCTATTGGTCATCTAAAGTGTTTTTTGTTTTGTTTTTTTTTTTTTAATCCTTAATAAATAATGTTCTTGGACCTTTGAAATTAGTTTTACCCCGAAATGTGCATTTGGGGCCCACGTTATGGTGGCTCAAATTGTGTGTTGAGGATCAACACTTGAATTTTCTGCAACTTGATGACTCAAACTGATCGATCACTTATGCCCTATAAAAATGTTTGTGGCTGTCATTTGTTTTGCAAACCACCAAATGGATTGTCAAATGGGATATATATATTGGAACATGAATCTCTGATGGTGAGGCTGACTGCCAAATGAAAGGTTAAGTGGACCATGTTTGGACCGTGGAGGAAAGGGTCATCTCTCTCGAGTGAGGATACCATGAAAGTAAAACTGCTTAGTTTTGCCTATTGTGAGATGAAGATTACACTTGCATTCATTTATATGGTTTTTTGGATGTCTTAGAGCTTGAAATATATTTGAATGGAACATGGAGTTGGCCTTGGGCTCTTTAGCATTGTAAAGTTCGACCATTCTTTTATTAGTGGAGAACTTGTTTATTTTCAATCTCAAACAAAATCAATTCAGTATAACGCAGTTGGTTAAGGACATGGGTGTGCGAGTTCAAATAACCGGTCTCACATTAAAAAAGAAAAATAAAAAAGAAAATGTTGGATTTGTGTCTACAGTCAATCTCTCCTGGTGAGTTCAAAAATGCCTTATTAATTGAGAAGGTTATATATGTCATTGCATTGAGCCTGCTATTTGCACAACCATAATTGCTCTCTGCACATCCATCCATAGGACCCACGATGGACTCCTCTAGAAAATCTCCAAAATGCCCTTTCCTTTCTTCCCTCTCTCTCTCTCCCTGCTCGACCGCCCACATCCGCCTAGCGCCGCCTCCCTCCTGTCTCTCTCTCCTCCCTGTCTTTCTCCCTTTCCCTCCCCTTCTACCTGTCTTTCTCCCTCTCCTTGCTCGCCGCCCAACTCCCCCCTCTCCTTCTCTCCCTCTCCTTCTCCTGTCTCTCCCTCCCCGATCGCCGTCCCTCTCCCTTGGCCGAACGGGAGAGGGACGGTTACCGAGGAGAAGGAGAGGGAGGGGGCAGAGGTGGCCACTAGGAGAGAGGGAGAGGGAGAGGGGGCGGAGTTGGGTGGCGAGCAGGAAGGAGAGGAGAGAAAAGAAACGAGTAGTATTTTGTTCTTTTGTCAGAGGGGTCCCATGGATGGATGTGCAGGGAACAATTATGGTTGTGTAAATAGCAGCTCCCACCATATTGAAGAAACAAAAGAGGAGAAAGACAAGTAGGGATAGCATATTAGACCCTGATTTACCTTACTACTAGAGTTACCTGACCCAAAAGAAGCATGCCTACTTTTTTTTTTTTTTCTCCAAACGGTGGGTTCCCAACCTAGAATAATCCCTCCGGCCCCAAAGAGAAGCCCAACAGTGAAACCGCATAAAATATTCCCTTATTCCATGTACACTTTTCTTACATCCAGCTAGGGCATGTTTGTGCAGTCTGCGTTTTCATGGAAAAGGCTAGGAGAAGTTTGCCACTTTTTCGCAGCAAGAAACTTCTAGCATTTGGCATAGTTGAATAAGTGAAAAATGAGTTGAACTTTGTGCAGTTCCATGGAAAAGTGTTTCTTATGGGGGTTAGGATTTATTCTTTTTTTGTTTTTTTTTTTTTCTGCAGGAGGAGAAAAGTCAACAAGAAATCGTCCGTGGATGCTGTACAAACATGCCCATAGAATTTGTTTAGACATAATTAGTCACAAAATTCCATAATTTGTATCATCTGAGTGAGTGAAGCTCCACCGTGGGCCCATCATTATTTATTTGTTAATCATGTATTCCATCTCACTTATTAGAGTAAAATTTGGAGACAATCCAACTCAATGAGAGAACATTTAATTTTGTGCAGCTCAAACTTTCAATAGGGATAGCCTTGAGAGTTTCATTTCAGATCCAAACTCATGACCTTAGATAAGGGAATTGGGATCCTATGAGGGGCTTTATCCGCGGTGACCAAAAGTGGACCAACCACGGTCCACCATGTCACTATAGGAGCCGGAGGTTGAGTCTACTAGTACTACCATCTTAGGACCACAGGTCTGCGGTTTCACCGTTCTATATGGACTGGAACTTTCCTGGGGTTTCACTGTTCCATATAGACTGGAACGTTGAATCAAAATTGTTTTTTATTCTAAAACTGTAAAACTTGTAGGCCACGGATTAAGGGGTTGGAATGATTGGATTGTCTTGAAATTCCATATATAGGCCAGACCCACTTGGGTCTGTTCATCCCTCACCTCATTCCTGATTGGCGGCCCCCTCAGGCGGGCCCCAATGGATGTTAAAAATATGGCATGTGACATTTATTGCGATAAATTCAAAATATCAGCAATCAACGTGGGGATCAAGATAAAATCATAAGATTCACACCCAGACAACAGATGCAGCCTACTTGGATTCAATCTCTAATTTCCTGCAAAACAATGAAACTGCATAGGATGGTGGAATGGCATACTGGAAATATTTCTTAAGCTTAAAACTGGGAAGGCATGAGAAAAAGAGAACACCATGAGCTCCATTATCCCAAGTGATGTTGAGGATTGTACAATGGAGCATCCAAACAGAAAAAAGAATACAGTGATCATTTTAATTTTTATATATTTTTTATTTATTTCTCCATAGGGAAATTCTATATGCACTCACCCTTAGCACACCCACATTCCTTCTTCACGTGTAATTTTTTTTTCTTCTAAAGGTGGGTGTGCTCAGCAAAAATAAGGGTGCATATAGAATTTCCCTTCTCCATATGCAATAGAAAGTAATCTCAATGTGCCTTCCCAAGCAACAAATATATGTTGATTGCATTGTTAACTCAATACATGGAACCCAGCCATCTTCTGATGCTTCTTCCTCTTGAGGTTCTAACATGAACCGCAGCTATTCTTCAACTTCACATGAATTGCTTAGCATTTGCTTTTTCTTATTTTCATTAGATTGCACTGTGTTGTGCCACTGCTGGGATTTCTCTGCCTTCTCAGCCTCAAGTCTCCTGAAGGTAGTTGAACTCAACTTCTCCCCACTGTTTTTTTCTGGTAAAAGATCCACCACCTCAACCTGCAAAAGGATCAACCACCACCACATTCATAGATAGTTGTAATCCACTACCTAACTAGTCATTCCCTGAATGTCGCTTGCGGAATGGACAATGTCTTCTTTCATAAAAATTTATCTTGACGAGAGAAATATAAAGTCTAATTTAGCAAATCAAAATTTTCAGAACCAGTGTGAATCAAAAAATAAAAATAAAAATGTTAGTTAAAGCAGTGGTACAAAAGCTTTCACATCTTAATGATTAATTGGTGACGGTGTGGAGCCCTTTAAGTTGTTGAATTTGAGGCTTTGCATCTATGACGATGGTCTTAATGGATAACTATGAGGTCAAGGGTGGGTATTTTTGGACCATCTACAATCCAAGCAGGCCCACATAGTGGCTAAGCTTAAGAGTAGTTAAAAAGTATGGTTCACTAACTGACATATTTCTCTGTGGCTGAAGGAAAATGTTACCAAGACCAGGAAGCTTCATGATGTCAGGCAATAAATCCAAACCAGCAGCAATTGTCCTACCTTTAACTGGGGCAGACCCTTCTCAGCTCTCTTTTTGTTAACTGCTAGTCCCCCACCTAAAGTTTCCTTGCTGCACGAACAACCAGATTGCCATGGTAATAATATTAGGAAATGTGAATCTTAACAAAGGACACCAAATAATGATGAAGGTGCCAACACACTCAAATTCACATCATGCAAAATAAAGCAGAAGGCAAGAAACTTAAAAGGAAAGCAAATCACGTCTATTGTTACTGCACTGACTAGAATGCATTTGAATGTACGCCAAAGCAGTATCACAGTTTCCATTAAGTGAACATGGAATACAGTTTCACCTGATTTGGTGGTAAAAAAATTGTTAACGAATGATTGAGTGGAATCAGGCAGAAATAATAGGGTTTCTTGAAACTGTTCGGTATAGCTAGAAGTTCAGCATCTGCGGTTCATTAATCATCATTATCATCAGACTGAAGTAAGTTAGGTGAAAGAATAGGGTTCTGACTTCCAAGCCTAATCCCAGCAGTCGGGGGTCGGCTAGAAGAGTAATGATACTTGGGGAAAAGCTATCTGCTCAATATTCTTTATGGTTGGGGAATATTTATTACCCAAACATCCCATCTAGGTTCCATCCTTGGGCACTTTTCTTCATTTCAGAAAGATGGTATTTGTAGCATCCCCACTGCAGATATGAGAGGCATATGTCATATCTGAGCTACTTCCTTAATCACACATATTTACTAATCGTTCGTTGCCACCTCGATTAAATTCTTCCTCCAAGATCAGAGAAGCGCAGTCTGACAAGAACCCATAGCACAGCTGGAAGGTGCTCGTTGTTGCAATCATGAGGCTGTGGGTTCAAGTTATATTAAGATTCCAAAAAGTAATGCTCATAAAAAAGAAAGAAAGAAAGATCAGAGAATAACAGAGGTGGTCATCTTTTGCTTTTATTATAAGAGTCTTTTACAACAAGGCCCCTATGTTTCTAAGAAACCTCAAAAAAGCCCCTCTATTTTAGCTTTTTACTATAACATTCCTTGACGAACAGTCAATATAAGAAAACATAAACGGACGTTCTGACTCTTTACCCTTCTTTTTTTTTTTTTCTTTTTTACCATTTTACCCTTCCTATTTAGTGAAAAGTTAAAATGACATGTTTAACCTTATAAGAAAAGGGAGAGGAATGAGTTGGTTGTGTGTGTTTGGATGTCTGGGCTGTGTTTGGGTATTGTTAATGGAGTGGGCTAGAGGGTATGGAGGCTGGAAGGTAGTAGGCGAGGTGTGCGGCTGGATTGAGTCGGTTCAAGCCAATCAGCTGGGTTGAGTGAGGCATCTAGGTTGAATAGGTGGGCTGAATGAGATGGGTTCAGGCTTGGGTTGAATGGCTTGGTGTTTCGTAATTTAAGATGGGCTCTGTTTGTGGAAGGTGGTGGTCATGAAAACGTGCGATTGAGTAGTAAATGTGAGGTGGGTTCTGAGTTTGGGGTTAAGTGGACTATGAGATGGTTGGTAAAATAGAGAGATACGGAAAGGTACCGTAAGTTGGTCTGGGCTGAGTGCGAAGAGTGATGAGGTGGATTTGGTAGGGTTGGCAAGTGGGTCAGCAATTGGATGGTGAGCAGGTTACTTGGGTCGGCTGGGAGAAGTAATTCAGTTCTGGCTCAGCTTGAATCGGTAATGGGGTTGGAATGATGGTTTTGGTATCACAAGTGAGATGTTGGGTTTTGGGATTGAGTTTTGATGCCGGTGAAGATGGGAAAGGAAGGTGGGTCGTGGATGATTTTTCGAAGACAGGTGAAGACAATGACGATGGTAATGATGATTATGATGAAGGCTTGGGCTTGATGAAGTGAAGATGGGTCGTAAGTGGTGTGCATGCCGTGGATAATGTTTACTCAAGAGACGTTGTGCTTGTTTGGTTTGAGTGTTTGGCAGAATTAATTGAAGATGAATAGGTTGTGTCGGTTGTAGTGGGTTTGTACAGATTTTAGTAGATTGTTCGTGGGGAGGGTGTTAAGAGACGGTTGTGATAAAGGAGGTGAAAGTGGAGAAGTTGACTGGGTGTGAGGAAGATGGAAGTGATGGTGTTTGGTTGGAAGGATAAGAACTTGAGGGACGAATTAACATGGTAGGCTTGGTTGGGTTTTTACAAGTGGAGACTGGTAGGCGTTTGTTTAGATGTTCGGATTAGGACGGTTTAGTTTGATAAGTGTTTGGTTGAGAGGAAGGGATGGAGAGAGATGAGTAGAGATTGTTGTGTGTGATGAAAGGGTGTGCAATTGCAGTTGACTGCATTGGTGGGATGGATATGGAGTGCAATTGATTGGATTGGTTTAGAGAAGTGGGGTACGATTGTAGTGAGAGCATGTGATTAGATCAAGTGGAGAAGTGAATGGCTAAATGGGGAGGGCAAAATGGTAAAGAGACAAAAAAGGTGAAAAGTGGGACGTCTAGTTTACTTTTGCTAGCAAACATTGACAGTTAGTCAAGGGATGTTATAGTAAAACCCCAAAATATAAGGGCTTTTTAGAGATTTCTTAAAAATATAGGGGTCTTTTTGTAAAAAACTCTTATTATAATTGGTTCCTTCTCGATTTGGGAGGTGAGCTCTTTCTAGCCAGATTCTAGATGTGGATGAGTGTGATGTGATACCACCTGATACTTCAAACAAGCAACATAGCCCAGTGTATCTGTTCAAAAACTTCATTTTTTTCATGTCTAAAATTCTTTTACTTGCCATATCCATGACACGTTCCCCTATCAATGGCATGCCTTTGTATGCATGCCGTACTTCTGGGAATCCTAGCATGCATGCCTGTTCAAAGGAAACAGTTTGGCCATGTGAAGATGGATGTCAATGGTCAAGCAGGAGCTCGAGGTCAATATTCCGGTGAGGCAGTGACTAGGGATGGTGACTCATTCACATGCAAGTAATAAAAGATGCAGATGGTGTGGTTGATCAGCCACCTAAATGCTTCTTTAAGGGCCCCCATGCAGAGAGTTTTAGAACTACCGTTAAAGAGTGTTTAGACATCAAGCATGACTCTTAACTGAAATCAAGTTCTCCTACTCACTACAATCTACCCTCTCCCCCTGCCCAACCAACAGATCTACATTAAATGAAACCGCAGTCTCTATGTCGTATTGCTCTCAGACTCTACGCCGCCCGCCCACCCCAACACCACCCCCCCCACCCCCACAGACACACAAAATAATAGTAATAATAATAAAAATAAAATAAAAACCAAACAAAAACCCCAACCACACCCACCCACCCCCAAAATATGGGTGTTGGATCCTGACATGCATGCCCACACATGCAACTCTTTGGTAGTATAGGTAGCATCAAAGCAAGAACCATGACCTTTTTCACTAAACTGCGGTGGCATTTTGGCTCCAAAAATGATGTTTCATGTAGGGATGTAAATGGGTCCCCAATTCTCCGATTAGCCGGAGGTTCCGACCCGTTAATAACCGGGTCTGGGTCCTTATTTAGGTCCCGATAAGTAAACGGATCCAGATCCGGGTCTGGATCCTTTTTTTTGGACTAGTGACTTAAACGGGTCCAATTTCACCTTGGTTCTGGCCCGTGGACCCAGGACTTGACATATTACCTTAATTTTTTGAAAACTCCTATAAGTTTTTTTTTCTTTCTTTTTTTCAAATCATTCTCTACCCGGACCCGTCCAATATACAAAACCAGTTCCGGTTCCATCTTCTCATTAATAGTTCCGGTTTCGGGACCATGGACCCGAACTGGAACCAACCCGTTCACATCCCTAGTTTCATGGTGCTCTAGCAAACATAAGGCTGCTTAGATGACACCCACCACATTTTATGGAAAGAAAAGAATTCAGGATTTGAAAGGGTAAGTATTAACATACAGAGTCCCACACACACTGAGGAATTCATTGTTCAAAGTACCATGCCCACCCTTGGTGAATATTTTGGTTCAGGAAGAAATTTGATTGGACAGCACAGATCTAGGTTACAGTTATCCAAGGTTCTTTAGTACCACTAATGATAAAAGGGGAACTGAAAGGTTACATAAATGCTACTTATGAATTATGATAAGAGTGTTTTCCTGGGATATCAAATTTTGGGAGGATTTTTATGATCTTGAAATTCCCTCTCATGAGAGGCTGTGTGGACACTACTAGCTAAGTAGCTATCCCTTTGACATACAAGTAAAGAAGATATGCATAGTTTGAAATGAAGCAAGCAGCTTTTCCTCGGCTACATCTCATTCGGGAAGAATATTAGGAGTAACACTCTAAAACAACCTTGTGTGAAGGTGTCAGGTCATCGTGCACCAAGAGCTGAAGCATTTTCGTTGGACCGTGATTGCCAATCAAATGATGCTGCAACTTAGACCACAGCAGATAGTCCATGCTTCCTTGTAGAAAAGTGATATTTAAGGGAGATGTTGAGAAAATGTATCATCACCTAGACACTTGTGCATTTGTCTGTGCAGTAGGAGGAATGTTCCTGGAAACTTTTAGGATAATTGAATTCTCCAAAGCTCTCTGACTGACATAATTGAGCATTAGATGGGTGGACTAAGGTGGTCAAAGGAACGGCTGTAATATATTCTTCCTTGTCCATCATATGGAGATTGAGAGAAATGGAGGGGTCTTTAAAGACTGGCACAAGCCTTTACATGTTGGGAGGGGTAGATAAAAGCAAGCCTCAATAAATAGCCTATGACTTTATTTGATGTACAAAGGATGATATTCTCAACCAAAGGAAGAACCTTCACACTTGTTGGGACTAATATTTGCAATGATCTTCCATTTATGTTCTGGATGTTCTCTTTGTGAATTGTAATTATCTTATTTCAAAAGCTTCTCCTTTTTTATTGGGAACATAACTTGAAACTGCAGCGTTGTGGTTTCAAAATCATTGATCATTAACTTCGAATGATCTTCAGTTTTCTCTATAGCATCTCTTAATATTACTCCATTAGGATTTCAACAATAACAATCATCATCATGATGCCTTGTGTTAACTATGTTGATGTCGGCTACACGAATTCTGTTTCTCCATTCTTATCTATCTTGACCATGGTTCAAAATAGCGGCCACTACATAGTGTAGCGCCCGCATTATCGGTAGTGGCGGTTGGGGCCGCTACGCTATTTTGAAAATAGCAGCGCTACAGTGTAAAACCTGGTCGAGCCAATCTATTTTAATTTAAAACATTATTTTTCCTATTTTTTCTTCTTAATAGTCTTTCCTAAAGTTGTCTCTACACTTATATGGTTTCAAATCACGAAAAAACACAAGATTGGTTGTGACACAATATTTGAATTCTTTTGACCACTTAAGAAATTCACGCCACTATGTATCACTGCAACCGCTACGTATCGCCCACTATGTATCGTTTTGGCCACTAGCCGCTATGTGATGCAATATGGAAGGCCCTGGGCCCACATGATGGGCCCAGCCATCCAACCCAGCCCTCTTGGCCACGTCACTATGCTTGCCGTGACCGCTATTTTAATCCTAGATTTTGAGCCAAATCCTCAGATAAGTTAAATAACAATAGACACCCAAAAAAGGAAAACAAACAAAACTGTCTTTCTTGTTATCCTAGTCCAATTTTAAGATCTCTAAATTAGAGTTTGTTATTGATGAGAGAGAGAGAGAGAGAATTTGGGAATAGTTGTAAATTGCCTATTTGCAGACCCCGCGATCATGTTGTTATTTTCTATATCCATAATATTTGATATCTATAAAATAATACATAATACCCTTAAGAGTAGCACATACTAGAGCAAATTTCTTGAACACTAGTAAGAGAAAATGCCTCCCCCGCGCCCCGTCCACCCCCTTGCTCACCCAAATGAATTGTATATTCCAACACACTCAACATGGTTAGAGAATACAATTCCTCCACCTCTCCAAAAACATGACACAATGATGCCTCGCCATCTATGGCCAATTTCATTCACCACAGTCAAATCTCTATGGTCCTTTGGCCTTTCCTTCCGCCCAAGCAAGCTCATTTATAGAATCACCGACTACTACTAGTACTACCACCACCACCACTGCCACCATTTAGAGTCTACTGCCGCCGCTGCCGCCGCCGCCGCCCCCACCACCATTAACAATAATAATAAGGTCATTCTCCTCAATGGAATTATAAAAAAGAAATTAAATCTAACCACTCTTACACTGACTATTGAAACTCAGAGCTTGATAAAACTAAATATCCCAATACCAAAATAATTATTGCATACATTTAAGTGCATGATATTTAATCCTAGCATAATGGCTAAAAGCTGTCACATAGAAAAATGATGCCTTAAGAATCCCTTGAAAGCAACAAAGGGAAAAGCAAATCCAACATGATGACAAATAGTTGGAGAAGTACCTGACAATGATAGCATCCAACTTGTCATCAACAATTGAAGGTCCATAAGGATCCATAATGGGTTCCACATGCACAATCAACCCCGGTTTAATGGACTACCATCACACCCAAAAAAACGAAATCAAAACTGAAGTTATTTATAAATCTTGTAAGTATAGGTGCATAGTGTGTAGTGCAAGCCATACAACATGCTAATGACTAACTAACAAGCAATAAATATCATCGTGATTGGCAGAGACTTATTTCAGCCATTCAAGGTCAACAAGAAGCAACAAATACCATGAATACAGTGATTGCATTCTCAAACATCATTTAGAGTTGTGATTACAAACCCAAAATGAAGATAATGACATGTCCATGGTGAGCTAAATATGTTTCACTAGTCAAATACAAGGAATGGAATAAGGAGGTTGAAGGTGTATCTAGTTTTAATCGGCAGTACTCAAGTCATGCTAGGGAGTGGGTTTATCCTCACTACAGGCACAAGAAGTGCTAAGAAAGAGTAGCTGATGTGTCTTTTTGCAGTTTTATGGTTGCAAGCATGAATGGCATAATCAACACACTAAGGACTAAGAAGACCAAGGACTTCTCAGAGAGATCACATTTTACTGGGAAGGTTATCCATACAAATTTCCTATCATGCAAACTCTCTTTGTATCTGGGAACCAGAAACAAATTCCATCGAGTTTTTCAAGGAAAATTCAGAGGATATCGAAGAGTCACTAGTGTTTTGTAATAAAGAAAGACTAGCAAAACATGCTTTAATTTATAATCTTAAAAATAACAACATCTTAAATAACATTTAGTCTAAATTATATTGAGATGGTAAAAATTACAATCAAAAGTAAAACCTATAAAAATAATAACAAAGAAATATAGTTAGCTAATTTTAAAATGAAAGCACTTTAATTTGTTTGAAATCAATTGAGTGTTTTGCTTCATACTTTCTTTTGAAATCATAAGAATAAACTCATAATAAAAAATAAAGTTGATAAAATTATCGTAAAAATACAACATGATAACAAAAGTCTATGGACAATCCAATAATGAAAACAACTTCGAAGAAACAAATAAGCCTATAGAAATCTAATGCGTAAAAATAAAAAATTAGAATTAAAAAAAAAGAACATAAATCCATGAAAATCTATCTTCACGAAAACTAAAAGAACCACCAAAAGCGAAAGAAATAACAAAACAGAACTATGATGAAAAGAAAAAAAAAATCATTAAGACACCAGAAAATACATAAAAAAGGAAAAAAAAAAATTAAGAAAGGAAAGAAATTTGACACGATTGTGTTGCAAAAATAATTGAAAATGCTGAGAATCCTCATGTTTCACTCACTCTCGTTAATTTGAATTACGTGACTAAAGAGAGATTAAAGAGTCTAAATTCAATTAAATATCATCTAAAATCAATAACCATGATGAGATTGCACGAGATAAGGGAGGCAGGGTTGGGTCTTAGTCATCTAACACCATAGGTATTGCAAGTTACAATGACAAGCACCATTGTTTTGTTGTCTTTATAGGCCAAATGGGCTAGGTCATGTCCTGTTTCAAACTAAAGGCCCAGATCAGTGGCAGAACTGGGAGATTTTCCTTGGGGGGCCATCATATAGAAATAATTTCTTGGGTGGGACCATTTATAAGGAAAGCATAAATTTCCCTCTAATATAGAGGTGTATTTTAAAATTTCCTCTAATATATGTGGGTTTCTATAAAATATGTGGGACAAAAAATCTCAAATGGGCACTTGCCATGGTATGATCGGTAGTCACTATAACAAAAATGTATTCAAGTGGCAGCATTTTACATTTGATGAGGCCCACTGCGATGGGCTGTACAACCATGGGTTCTAGAGGACTTTGTCTCTTGCTATCCGATATTTGTCATAGAAATTGAAGGTTAAAGAGATTGCCAACTGTTTAAATTCAATTTTTATAAATGAGATCTTAGACCCCACAGGATACTTCATAAATCTATCAAATTTAAGGCACCTCAATACACTGATTAATAGAATGGCATCTCCTATAGTTCAGAATATACATTCACAGTAAAAGAATGAGTTCATTATCTTCCTCAGCCTAAATCTGATACTACGTAAGTTTAATGTAACAGTTTAGCACGTCTCTAACAAATTAAATATTTAGTACGAATTCATTGATACACTATAAACACAACTATAATTTATCAATCAGAAGGGATATTAATTTGATTCATCTCATTTTATTTGGGCAGGAGGTAGTGACTCACTTGGACTAAGAATTCCAAAGAAGATTTGGATAGTAATTAGAAGTTATTTTGCTAGGCTTTCACAAGATGATTAAGTCCAAACGAAGGTATGTGTGTACGAGGTGGTTTATTCCGGTGAGGACCTTCTACACATAAGATGGTCAGTGTGGCCTGTGGGCCCACCTAGGGCTATGCCAATCATGAAGGAGAAAGGGGATGGAAAGATCTCAACAAGACCTAGGGGTGTGCAAAATATCAATCCATTAGATCATCCTAACCCCTTGATCTATGGTCCCAAGTCTAATGGCTTTAAAGGCATCATTTATTTTATTTTATTTTTCAATCCAACGGTGAGTAACAGTTGCATGAGTGTCAAATTTTGGTTTGTGGCAATTCATAGGGGGTAGTTTGTGTGAGGGGGCAACTTGATCATGGGAGGGCCAGGTGGCCCAAGAAAATAAGGCAGACCGAACAGTTTTTTTTTTTTTTTTTTTGGGGACAGTTCACATCTAAATATTTCTGTCTGTGTGGGTAGTGGGAGGGGTTGACTTAATCATAGGTGGGCAAGGTGGCAAGGTGGCCCAAAAAAATGGGCAGACCACAGAGTTCTGTGCAGTCTAATGACTCTAATCACTACGGTTTTTGGGCTCAATATGGTCAAATTTTCATATAGGTATAATTGTGCTTACAGGAAGATCAATGCCAGAAGGTCAAACATTGAACTTAAAAGATAAAAATAAATTAGCTGTCATTTTAGTTAGAAGGTTCCTGATGCATGTCATTTGTAACGATCTGAATATTGTATTCTAGCAACCCAAATTTGTCTCAACAAATGTTATCCTCCAAGTTCAATCTTGCAAAACTCAGATTATACAAATATGTACTATGCAGAGCAAAAAACGGATCAAGATGAGCTACTCACCACATGGTTACAACTAAATATCAGAGTATATAGGCAGATATCTTCTTTTACCCCACTAAACCTATGTGATTAGTCCTTAGTTTCATGTGGATAAATGATCCAAATACCCCACGGGATACTTCATAAATCTATCAAATCTGAGACACCTCTACACAGTGATAACAAGAATGGCACCTCCTAGAATTCAAAATATATATTCATAAACAGGGTTGAGTGGAAATGTACAACTCCACAAGCAGACAACACCAAATAGACAGGATAAGGCTTCGATGATGATGGTGATGATAGAGACACCGATATTACCAATAGGAGCATGAGAAATAAACATTTTCCCCCAGCATAACTATGATTCTACATGAGTAATAAATGCTGCAATCACCCACAGCTCCTAAAACTTTGATGTTTTCTTACGGATTCATTGATACTCTCCACAGACATAAAGTCAAGTGGTAATGTAACAAAGTACTTCAGAATTTAAATGCTTACCTTGATGCAGTCCTCAACAGCCTTCATCCTAACTTCAACAGGCTCAATTAGATGTGCTAACTGCAGACAATTCAAGAAGAATAGCATTTTTTTTTATTGATTCACATTAGAATGACATCATAGACAATAAATAAATAAGAGACCGACTATTTAAGACCCGGGCATTTTTTAGGAAAAGTGCCCCTACTACGTGGCCCAACTGGATGCATGACAGACAAGAAGAGTAGAGGGTGACCAAGACATGGACTAAGGGTGGGCCAAAAATCACAGCAATCAAATATTTCTAGTCCTAAATTTCAGACCATCAAACTTATGGCTTTATATCATGCAATTTTTTTTATTAAATCCAACGATGAATGATGTTTGGGTCAGTGTCAAATCAGGACCACTACTTTTTTTTTGAATGGTGAATAATCGGGCCAATACTAATGTGAGAAGGTTTTGGGTTGCAAGTAAAAGATAGTTTTTGATAATTGGACCGTAAATACTAGTTCCTTCATTTCAAAAAGAAATCTTACTTCTTTCTTTGCTAGCATTGGCCCACTGCAGATACCGATCACAATTCGATCCCTAGCCAACTCCGCCGATGCCTGTTGATCAATTAAACACACAACACAAACAAATAAAATGAGGAAAACAATTAGTAAACTTACATATTCCAAAATCTAAATTCCCCACACGAAACGGCTCAAAGTTCGATTTAAGTTGAAAACAAGAACCTTTAAGAGTTGTCGATGACCGTCGTGCAGCCGGTCAAATGTTCCGCCAAGAACGACTGCCCCATAGGAAGCTGGACCCAAACTGCTACCGGAGATGTTATCAGTTCCAGAAGAGTTTTCATTCGTAGCCATTCTCAAACTGAAAGATATGATGGGTTTTAAGATTTTCAGAAAATAAATATCTTTTTGAACCCTTTTTAGTGGGGTTTTTTTTATTATATTTTATAGGATATCCCAATTCACCGCAAACGTAGTTTTTTTTTTTTTTTTTTTCTTTTGAAAGAGCACAAACGTAGTTTTTCCATAGTTACCTAATTTGATGATTTGGGCTTCGAACTCTGAACCGAATGGTTCAAATAGACCGATTTGGAGTTTGATTTAACCCAGTTCAGAAAGAATATTAATGTAGAGAATCAACAACTAAGATTTATACTCTCAATCTCACCTGCAATTCATTCACGATGGAGCCTCAACAGTCAGAATCTTCACAAACCTATGCAGCTGACAGAACACGGAACATTAAGAAGGTGAAGAGGGTGCAACGGGGAAGACGATGACGCCATGCCACGCCCTCTTGGCTCTTCAAAAACTGATAGCCAGGGTCCATTTTGGCATGATTCTTGGGTTGAAAATTATGCCTACCTGAAAATGAAATGTGCTGAGAATTTTCTGTTTTTAGGATGAGACGTGATGAATGAAAGTGTTTGGTAACGTTCTGCCAAAATTATTCCCAATCTGCATAATAAGCAGAATGCTGTTAGTGTTTGGTTACATTCTTGAATTAGAAAAAAATATTCATGTCTTAGGTAAATCACCAAAAGGCTGTTGCAAAAAAATTATAATTCAGACCCAAAGTTTTTTTCTTTTTAAATGATTCAAGATGGTGAATATTATTAACTGAAGAAACTCATGTGAAACTTTGGCAATTCTACATAAACACTTGAATCACAAACCACAGACCCTAGCTATAACTTCATCTGCCAATACTTGTCATAAATATAAATGCTAAGAATATAGAGAGAAATCCAAAACAAACCCCCATCAACCTCCACAATTTCTTCAAAAACTTGGATGAGGAAAATATCAATAGCAGGAGATAATTACAGACTTAATCTTACCTTATCTTCATCAACAAACCCACACAAATTTTGAACTTGAAAAAAAAAAAAAAATCAGAAAATATGAGAAGATTGTCTGTTTCTCCTCAACTAAAATCCCACTAATAAAGTGATCGAACCTCATCAGGACCCAGAACACTATCAATCCCACCACAACCAAACAACTATAAAAAAAAGAAAGGGAATAGGGATGAGGAGAGAGGATTGTTACAGTTCCACCTTTAAAACTTGGCTGCAAAGATCCCCCAAAGCCTAATATCCACGACGGACGCTTCTTAAAGTTGTATTTTAGATGATTCATTTCCCTGTGAATGAGGATGGTCTTGGAGATGGATGTTTTCTAGGCGATTGAAAGCATATCTTTCTTCTCTTTCCAAAATGAGAAAGTATTTTTTTTAAATGGTAATATTCCTGCACATGCATACATGCATACCACACCAGCAGGGGCACTGGTGGGATGGAAAGATCCACTCATTGTGCACCTATATAAAAAAATAAAAAAATAAATGGAATCAATCTCATACCTCCAAGGCTGGACCCCCCTAATCCATGGCCCGAGTTTAATGATTTCATATATTAAAAAAAAAAAAAAAATTGACCCTTGATCTAATTTTTCCAATCTATTCGGTGGGTACAAAACCTAGAGTCCGACGATTGTAGGGAGTACCATACGTTTCAACGATTTGGATTGATCATAAGATGGGTCTACTAAAAGTCTTCATAGTAACATGGTGAAAAGTGAATGCAAATGAAGATTTGCCTTTTAAAAAAAAGTGGGTGTCAACGGGCCTAAGGTGAGTTGGTAGAATGGACCATTTTGTTTCGGTTTAATGTTAATTTTGTTTAATTAGACTTTGACATGAAAATAATATATTTAGATTTATTGTGTTGATTTTGAGTGAATTTTTACTTACTCAAAGTACTAAAAGTTTAATGGTTTATCCCCTTAAGTTTGAAGCCTTCAAAATAGATGGTTATAGTAATCAAATCAAACTAGCAAAACATGTCCGCGCTTTGTACGGGCAATATAATTTATAGATATTTTTAAACATTCTTTTAAAATCAGAAGAAGAAATCCATAATAAAAATAAAACTGATAAAAACATCATAAAAATACAACATGAAAACAAAAATTCATAGACAATCTAATAATAAAAACAACTCAGAAGAAAAAAAAAAACCCATGGAAACCCAATGTCTAAAAATAATAAATAAGAAAAATAAAAGAAAAAAATATAAATTCATGAAAACCTGTCACCATGGAAACTAAAAGAACCCCTCAAAACAGAAAAAAATAATAAGATAAAACTATGATAAACAGATAAAAATCATAAAAAAAAATTAAAAAAATACATAAAAGGGAAACGATTTAAGAAAGCAAAGAGATGTGACACGATCATGTTGCAGAAATTATTTAAAATGTAGTTATGAGAACCCTCATATTTCACTCACTCTTATTCATTTGAATTAGTTGATTGAAGTGATACTAAAGAGTCTAGACCAAATTAAGCCTCGTAAAAAAAAAAAGCATGATGATATTGCACAAGATAAGGGATGAAAGATTCAGATGATGTACTCTTTATTATGACATCAGATAAAATTCGCTCACCTATGACATTAGATAAAAAAAAAAATCTAATTATGCATTGATTGATTAATGAAACTCATTTTAGATTGACCTCTTTACTTAGATAGCCAAAATCGAAAAACTCTATCGAATATCTAAAATCTCTCCCTCAAAATTAAAATGGAAATTGATCTCTAATTTCTTAATCAATTGCAAAATCGAAGCTCAATTTCAAAATTGAATCATATTCCTTTCATATATAATAATGAAAAAAGCTCAGGTGAGCACCGTGTGCCTAAATACCTATTGGGGCCCACTTGGTGATCTATTCAAGTGGACCATAAAATATGGACTCCATCTTGATAGGCGTCAATCCTAGGTTTGACACCCATCCAAATAGATTGGACCATTGGATCTGTGTACTCATTTTGGATGGTGAAAACTTAGTGGTTACGATGATGATTTGAGCCTCCGCCCAAGATGGGGTTCTAGGTGGGCACCACAAGAAATGGTGCTCACTTTATCATGAGCACATGTGTGTACGCGCGCGTGTGTGGGGTGGGTTGCGGGGTACGTCGAGCCTATTTACATATTGGAGTGTTTAGTAAATCCCTAATTAGTTTTTCTGTTTTAAACTTTATTTACAAATTAGAGCTTTTGGATCTAATTAAAACACGCTAACAAGGGCTACTTATTTTTTTAGAGTTTTTTTTTTGGTAAAGTTGATAGAGTTGGACAACACAAAATTTATTTGTCTTTGATGAAAATAACCTCATTAACTTTCAAAATGATGTAAATGGCGGGTTCTACATTGTAATTTTAAAAGATGGCCCCCAATTACCACAATTGCTAAAGGTGGGCCTCAATTAGCTCAAGAAATAAGAGTTTTTTTTTTATAATTTTATTAAACACACTAATTATAAATTAAAACTTAAATGTTCGAGATTTTATTTTAGACTTTACTCTAATCAGCTCTAATTAAATAGATTAGATTTTTCAAATGGCCCCCAAGACTATTTCATCAATTTATACTCGCGAAACATGCCCGCGCTTAGCACTAGTAATATGATTTATGATATTAAAAATAAAAAAAACTTAAATATTATTTAGTCTAAAATATATTGAGATGATAACAATCAAAATTAAAACATATAATAATAACAAGAAAGTAGTTGCTTAATTTCAAAATGAGAGAACTTTAATTTATTTGAAATCAATTGAGTATTTTACTTTACTAAGATTAGGAATAGCTCCATTAGTACCTAGTCATACTCGGTCAAATAAAAGACAAGTCAGCTTGGCCCGATATAGGATTGGGTCACCCGAGTTGGTAATAATAATTTGCAAAATAAAGAGTCCCTCAAAGCTTCAAGTCCAAGCATAAGCCCAAACCCCTCCATACCAAGTCAATAGAGTTATCCAAAGATGCATATATAAGTAGCACTATATGGGATGTTCGATTCGAGATATCAAGCCTAAAGACTTCATTTCTTCTCTTAACAATTGAACTTGCTCTTCAACAAATCAAGTTCTCTAATTTCATCCATAAAAGAAACTTCCTTTCTCCCCAAGTCGACCATATTTAGCATAAAAACAACAACACTGACATTTCATGTCCAAAATCAAATAGTCATATATATAATAGGCATTTATCACATTTAGAGTTCAAAATAGACATTTTTAAGACACCCCCTTTTTTAATTTTTTCATCTCCCTATAAAATAAATCCTTTCTAGCGCCCCAAAATTCAATTCTAATATGATGTTGAGATATCCCAGAAGGAGAGCACCAAAAGATGTATAGACACAATTGGGTTTTCTCATATTTCCTTCAATCCTTACTTTTTTCCCAACCCATCACTTCAAAAATCGATCTGAATTACAAATGCAAGGAAAACAATTTCAAAGAAGGAAAAAAATGGAGAAATATAAGAAGAAGAAGAAGAAGAAGAAAGAACAGAGAGGAATGAGAGATCACACTTCTTCCAGGTGAGGAACCAAATCGAAGAATTGATCAATCAATCGTCTCCCATATCCATCCTTTCAAGTATCTCAACCTCCCAAATTCGATGCAGTAAACCTAGGCTTTCCTTTGAGTAAAGTTTTCTGCTTACGAAAGCTTTATTTTTTTAAATTTTATTTCTCTCTTTCTCCTATAGAGATGCCGGAGGCTTTATTCTAGAGAAATCCTGAGTCAAAGACTGGAAGTGGGGCCTACCTACTGAAATCCAAAACACTCAAAATTGACTTCCTCCAGCGTACGAGGTATCATCATATTTTATGTAAATGGAAGTTAGTTCACGATTATGTAAATGGGTGAGAGAGAAGGACAAGATAAATTATCTTTTTTTTTTTTGGATAATTATCCTTAGTAACTTGCCAGAAATGGAAAAGAGCTCAAATTTTCTAAAATTCTAAATAAGATAAATATCCTTAACTTGTTTGAGATGGAAAAGTGTCTAATCTTCCAAAAATTATAAATAATCTAAAATCCCTAAAATCTCTCCCTCAAATCAAAATCAGACCAAAATTGAAATTGAAACCGAGTTCCAATTTCTCAATCAATTGTGAAATCGGAGCTCAACTATTTATATTTATGAAAGAAACTGATTTCGATTGAGAAATCAGCCTCTTTTAATTTGATTTATTTTGACCAGCCAATTTGTTTTGACCCCTCTGAGACGATTTATATCAATTTATATCAATTTATGCTTGGTTTTATAACTTTCCTCTCCACATTCCAACTTTATGTCCCTTATTTAATTCCTTTTATGAGACGTTTTATAAGATCTTAACAAAAAAGTTCTCGCTCTCTCCCTCCCGTAACTCTTCGAAACGTTTCAGTTAACTGAGGAATGCCCCTATATTTTGATTTCCAACTCCTCCTCTCCCCTCCCATCAGAACTACTACTCTCCCCTCATGTTCTCTATTGCGCCATCTCGAAAAGCCTACTGTCAAAGGAAGAAGACAACAACATAGGGCTTTGTGGTTGTCAAGTCGTCGTTTTATCCATGAAAGGATTTTAGGAATTCAATGATAGAGATGATTGTGGATAACAACATCCTGGCGTCAAGATACTTAGAGGAGTTGTTTGCTTGCTATTTCTCTTAAATTCAGATGAGTATCTTGACATGATTGTGAAGGTGTTTGAGCAAATATGATTTGATCTCACGACAATTTGGTTTTGGTAGTAGATAGAAGAAAGGCTTGGAAGGATGGGATTTTTAATGTTGATGTAAATGAATAAATTGATTTTTTATGCTGATGTAAATGGATAAATTCTATTGACATGTTTGATGCATTATTCTATTCTAGGATGTCTATCATTGGTTTTTGTTACAGTTCATGATGATGGTGGTGATGGAGATGGTGATGAAGATGATAGCAAAGATGACGAAATCGAGGAGATCACAAGGAGCAATAGGCCGTAAGTGCAGTCAGTTAATGATGATGAGGAGGAAGATGGTGGTGATGATGCCGACGATAATCACAGCGATGATAATGAGGGTGAAGAGGAACAATTAATTTTTATTTTTATTTTGTTTTATCTTTCTAATCTAAATCTACTTCTGAGAAGGAACAAGTGTGGTTAGCAATCAAATTTAGGGTTTATTACAAATATTGTTTTATCTTCGGTTTAGGATTAGTGGTTCTTTTTCTTAATTTTAATTAGGGCTTATATGGTTTTTTTTTTTTTTTTTCGCGTCTTTTGCTCTTGTTCTTATTTTCTTATTCTGAACTCGACACTGGGATTTTTGTGAATTGATAATTCCGAAATTGATTTTTGATGTGGAGAGATTTTAGGAATTTCAGATTTTATATTTTTTCAAAAATAGATGTCAAATGAGGATAGCCCTTTTTGTGATCTTTTCTATATAGGAAGTCAACAACAGGCGATCTTTCATTTTGAAGAGATTATTTAATCATCTCATTCTTTTGCCTCACTCTTAGCGAATTGGATTCAATTGATTTTGACTGAATTTTATTAACCTTCCTTACAATAATCATCCCACATTTGTAACTCCTAATTAACAAAAACGTCTCCCTCTTCAATTGCAATCGATTGTTTTGATTGTCCCTCAACTTTCACAAACCCTCCCACATATATAACTCCCATACAACCATAACTCTTCATATCAAGTCCTCTTTAATGAAAAATCTTCTCCTCATTCTTCTCAGGAACGGCCTTATTTCTTATCTTCTTCTCATCTAGGGTGATATATAGAAAGCAACAATCATGTTTCATTTGCTTTCAATCATCTCATCTTTGCCTACTATACTGGCCATTGATTCGAATACACCACTCGCATTGTTGAGGTAACCAAAATCAGTATTTCTCTTATTTCTTTTAGGTCTTTTATGGTTCCCCAATTTCCATCTCTTACTCTCTATTTTACACCCGCTTAACAATCCATTTTTTTATAAATATATTTATATTGACATTCTTCATTTAACCAAAGTGCTTTATCTCTCTCAAATAAAAACAAGAGAAAAACTCTCAATCCCAGATTTAAGGCTCAAAAGTGTTGTTTTTCATGAAACTTACAAGAGAAATGCAAGATTATGAAAAAAAATTTTCAAATAAATCAAAATCCAAATATTGAATTTAAATTTTTTAAAATTCCCAACACTAACGATGGTGAATCAGTTCAAGATTTGATTCCGACTGTACAAACAAAAACAAATGTGAAGGTGATGACTCAATCTTTTGTCAGATCTAAACTATCCATGAGATGCACAGTGGTAGTCTTAGATATATGTGAGGTTCTACTTTGATTGAAGTGTATCACAAAATGATAAGATGATTAGAGTTCAACTACATCTTCTAAATTTGTTTAAGCTTTTTTTTTCTTCGAATATCACCTTTAATCAAAATTGAGATTTTCCAATGGCGATTTCTGATCAATTACGATTTTGTATACACTCTTTGGGTGCCCCTTACTTTTCTCTGAGTTGAATTATGCATCTATGAGTCACCGAAATTGGATCTTGAATTGTCGTCTAATATTTTCCTTTCATATATTATATATATTTCTTTATTTATTCGTAATCCAAGCAACATCATTTATAGTGTTCCCTACATTGCTTTTCATTTATCTACTTTTGATTAATTTTCTTGTGTTTGAGAAAATGCCACAGCGAACTATATATATGGTGGTGTGGAGTTTTAGGATGTCTGGTATGTTTGGGGCTTGTGGTTTTTTTTTTTTTAGACATGTTTGTGACTTGTGTTGATTTAAGTTTTACTACCTTTGGGCTGATAGGGATGCCATTCCATGCTTATGTAATTCTATATACATTTTTCTTTGACTATTATTTTTTTATATTTTAGTCCTCTTCAATTTTGACCAATGTATTATATTATAGCTTATTATTCTGGAATTCAATTTAATTTGATCACCAAATCCAATTTCAACCTTTTTTTATTACCTTCCACAATTTTATTTTTTAATCTTTTAAATTGATTTTATAATTTATTTTCTTAACTTTCTTTTTTAATTCTCTTTTATTTCCTTTCTTAATATCATTTCTTGAATGTATTCCAATAGAAAATGGTCACGTCAATGTCATTTAATTCAGAATAATTCTCTTCTTAATTCTCCTATTAATTTCATTTCTTAATAGCAACAGTGTCATGAAACAAAGAATTGTTACGTCATTATATATATTTTTTTATTGTTTCCTTTTTTTAGTTATTTTAGTTTATTTTCTTAAAGGCATTGTTAATGGGAGAATAGTAACAATCATGTACTTTGGTAGTAATTGTCATTGCTGGTGAAACATCTATCATAAAATATTTGAATATTTAACAAATTAGAAAGCAACAATTCACCCCAAACCATAATAAAAAGTGCCATTTACTTTGGGGCTCCAAACCACATCCTTGTAACTTTCAAATATCCAAATAAAAATAACAATTATAGTAGGGGCGGCGGCGGCAGTATAACAATAATGATAATTCTCCAAAATTAAAACCAAGAGAAAAACATACACAAGAACTAGAAACTATTAATATTATAAAAGAAGAAGAAGTAAATAGAATGATAGTATGTGTTAGATTATTCATGGCTAAAGTGACAGTTATGCAATATAGGCACTCCATAGATTGAATTGAAAATCTTTTTTTTTTTGCATGACTTCTCAAAGCGGTCCATAATCTTTGTTAAAATGAATGAAAAAAATTAGTGGCAATAAACATCATTCCATATATCTGTCTCATAGCACATGCTTGGTGAGAGTTTTAGACTTATCATTCATCTGTTACTTGAGTCTCATTCAAGATTTCAAGTATCATGTTGGACGTTGTATACATTTTTTTTCAAAAATAGATATGTATATTGACTCTGTATTGACTTTCTCTATCCGACTTAAACAAGGGTCGTACCTGAAAAATGGAAAATAAAAAAAAAATTGTGTCCCTAAGGAATATATGAATAATGAAACTAACGTCTATGGTGTTGATCATAAATTTCAAATCTTACATATATATTAATTAATTTTTATTACAATTTTTGAACATCTCAATAAAGATAACATTATTTTTTTCTTTTTATGAGTTATATTAATATTTTTATAAATATTTAATATTATGACTTTCATTGCCCGTGCTAAGCACGGGGGCATTTTGCTAGTTTATATATATGAAAGAGACTGTTTCCAATTGAGTTCAATTGAGAAATCAGCCTCTAAAATTTGACTGCTAAGTGATTTTGACAATTTCTTAAATGATGTCCCATTTCAGTCATTTTTACTACTGGCCCATTAAGGCCTATGCTAATTTCTGTGCGGAATGGTGGTGGTGACCTAGATTTTTTTAATCATAAAAGTTACTTTAACCACCATGCTATTATTTTGAATTCAAACCCTGTTAGCATTTTAGAGAGATTTTGTTGAGAGTCAAAATAGAAGCCCGTGCTTAGCACGGGTTTGTTTTCACTAGTTGTATAATTGAATCCTATTATTTTAATATTTAATAACTAGCGCTGTAGCTCGTGCCGAGCATAGCCTTTTTTTCTGCACCAAAAAAAAAAAAAAAAAAAAAAAAGATTAGGTGGTATAGTATTGATAGGGGTTCAAGTTTTAGAAAAAGTTAAAAGGTTTTGAAACTTTAGGAAGGAAAAAAAAAAAAAACCTTGCACCTCCTCCTTCAAGAGTATTCATCAAGACTGTCATTAAAGGTAGGAAAAAAAAAAAAACCTTGCACCTCCTCCTTCAAGAGTATTCATCAACACTGTCATTAAAGGTAGGAATGACCTGTGTTTTATTGGGTCTTACCTCGCAAACAACACCAATATACACTACTTAGAAATCATCCATCCAAGCAATGTTAAATTTAAAAAAAAAAAAAAAAAAGAAACTTGTAATATTGTCCATGATCAGAAAAGTGCTCAAGCAATACATAGCAAACAAGTGGGACAAAACATAGAATTGGGCTGCATACCTTTAAATTTCCGCCTTATATTTTAAACCGTAAGCCCAAGCCCGACCTTTTCCCGACTCGGCCCTAAGTGTTTGGCCCATGTCCGACTCGTCTAAATATAGTTTTAGCCCGAGCCCGGGTAGATTAGTTTTAGTTAAAAAAAAAAAAAAAGTTTCAATAAACTGCCCCAAGTTCTAGCTGAGCCAGTTGGGTGTGGGAATGCAATCTCTAGGCCCGAGTTGGGGAGGGTTGTGCAATCCAAGCACGTTTCTTTTTAGACCATTGGCCAAAACTCGGCCCACATGAAAAAAGGTTAAGCCCGAGCCCAGATAAATCATATATTTTATTAAAAGATGTCTTTTACTTAATATTTAAAGCTGTAGCTTACTAGATCGAGTTTTGTGTCGTGTCAAAATGTCATGTTTTTTCTCAAATTGTGCATCTTATTTGGGCCAAACTGGGGCTTGGGCTCTCAACCACTAAATCTAAACTTGTCCAGTGTGCTAAAATCTATGGCTCAAGCTCGGCCCAAAGTGAGATATCCCAGGTCGGACTCAGGCCAGTCCGGTCCATGTCACCCCTCCTTGTTAAGGATTAAGGATTCCAATATGTATAAAACACTTCTTATTTGATAGTATAGATCAAAATTGATTCAAGATTGGGAGTTCAATTGAGTAATCAATTGCCAAATTGAATCTCAATTCCCAAATCAAATTGATGCGCTCAATCGAACGGTGGGATCTATGTCTATTAAAATGAGATTTTAGTATATATATCATTGGAAGGGTTGACATTCGTATTGAGCAGTTCATATTATCATATGTGGGGCCCATGATAGATTTCTGAAGATGTGATTAGTGAGCAGTGATTTCTGGTTGTATTGAGACTAAGACTTACCTTCTTAACTAGATGTAACACCCCACGATTATGACCCCCTGAAGAAGGGCGATTAGAAGGATCTGCATGTGGACTGGGTTTGCAATGTGAGGAATACATGAGTCCCACACTGGAAATGAGTTGTTCGAATCCCTGGGCTTATAAGTCAAACTCCGTCTTAACTCAACATAAAGCTTTTTAAAACCGTGCGACCCCAAAAACTATAAAAACTATGGAGTTAAGCATGCTCCAGCGAGAGCAGTACTAGGATAGGCGATCTCTTAAGCCTCATGGGAAGTCCTTGCGCGCACATGTGGGTGATTTTTTTTCATTCGAAAAGGTTAGTCAAAATCAAGATTCGAAACCACTAAATCTAAGTCCAGTCCGCATGCCAAAAAATAAGTCTCAAGTTCGGCCGAAAGTGGGCTAGCCAGGGTTGGGCTCAAGCCGGTCCGGTCCATGATCACCCCCGCTTGATAAGGATTAAGGAATCCAAGACCATATTAGGAATACTTCTTATTTGATAAGATAATGTCAAAATTGATTCAATATTGGGAGTTCAATTGAGTAATCAGTTGCCAAATTGAACGTCAATTCCCAAATCAAATTGATGTGCTCAATCAAACGATGGGATCTACGTCTATTGAAATGAAGTTTTATTATATATCATTGAATGGGCTGAAATTTATTTTGAACGGTTCAGATTACCATTATGTCTGGCCCATGATAGATTCAGGAAGATGTGAGTAGTGAGCACTGAGTTCTAGCTACATTGAGACTGAGACCTATCTTCTTATTTGGATGGGACTATTCTCATTTTAAAAGATAAGTGAAAATCGAAATTCAAAATTGAAATTGAGAGTGTAATTGCTTCGAATTAATTATTGATTTCCAAATCAAATCACCTGAAAATCATATGTAAATTGAATGTTTAGGGGGTGTTTGGAAATGAGATATTTTAAGATATTTTGCTATATTATCTGCTACTTTAGAATGTAATCTATTCACCTAAAAAGGAGGTGTTTGGATAACGTAGAAAGCATCTTACAATATCTCAGTTTCTTCCAAAAGCGTCCACATTACATTATTCAAGGATATGTTGTATAAAATAATCTTTAAAAAATATTTTCTAAATTTGAATGGAGAGTTTGAGTAAAAACCATTGGAGAGTTCATGAGCAACTATTAATTATAATGGCCCCCTGTAAGTTTTAACATTTACGAGTCCCACTATTAGAAAGGCCCCACAGTGCCTAAAATTTAATGTGGGGTCCTATAACTATATCACAACTACAAAGCCCTCGCTAATTAGCAACATTAGGTGGGTCCTACAAATGTCACACTAAGGGCTATCATTGTGATTACCAATATTAGGTGGGTCTCATACTACCAAAATTAGTCGGGTCCCATGATTACCAATATTGAATTGTGTGCTTGTAATTATCAGTTTGCCATCATTAAATGGGTCCTACTATTTGATAGCTCTCCTAGTGTTAATATGACTACCAACATCAAATGGGTCCCACTATTTGATAGCTCTCCTAGTGTTAATATGACAACCAACATCAAATGGATCCCACAATAGTTTCTTATAAAAAAGCTAGATAGGGTCATTTGTGATAATAACCATTAGATATATTATAATATAGTTACCATTGTTTGGTAGATTCACCTTAATTAAACAACATTGCTTGGATCTAATGATTAAATTTAATCTTATATATATTTTTTTTAGCAATAGATGGGTCCTATCATGATTATTAACAACTGTGCTTACTAATTAGTGAGTCATGTGTTTGGTTAATTGATTATATTCTCTCCGTTTCTTATTTGGTATGTTATCTTGTGAGTTTTTTTATAAATTGTCAAACACTTCAATGGTATGTTAAAATCCGTGAAGACTGCCAAACACCATAAGTGACACAATATAATAATATGATACTATTTAAACTTGTTGATATTATATTATGCACTCATCCAAACACTCCCTTATTAAATCTTCGCTTCTAATCTATCGCTTTTTTTTTTATAGGGGCATTCAACGACAAGTCCCTCAACATTTCACTTTCTCGCCTTAGATCTACAATTTTGTTTCATAGTGTGGTAGGTCATTTTTCCAAATTTGAGGACCTAAAATATCCAAGTTACCATTTCTTTAAAAGTTCTTATTTATTTAAAGATAAATCATATCACATGATTGGTGGGATATGCCATTAATAATGGTCAACTACCATTTAATTTGCCACAATTAATGAAAATCCCATTAATGAGATTTTCAAATAAAATTTAAAAAGTAAAAATAAATTTCAAAAAAAGGAAAATAAATTTCAAAGACCCAATTAAAATTTCCAAAATAGAGATAAATTTGTCAGAAACCGAGATATATTTGCCAAAAACTTGGATCAATTTTCCAAAAACTCAGATAGATTTGTAAAAAACTCAAATAAATTAAAAAAAAACTCTGATAAATTTGACAAAAGCTCAGTTAAATTTGACCAAAACTCAGATAAATTTACCAAAAACTCAAATAAATTTGTCAAAAATTAGATAAATTCGACCAAAACTCATATAAACTTCAAAAACTTGATTATGTTCTGTGACGGAACCTGAAACGACTCTACTGCTTTCTCCTTCTTCTCTGGTGATCCTTCGTGGCAACGGTGAAGGGAGCAGTAATAATGGAGACCGGCGACGATGAGTGAGGCAATGGTGGCGTGGACTTTGGCCTTCTGGTTTGGCGACAATTTCCTTACAAATCCAAACCTCTGCTTTAGACCTCTTCTCTGTCGGCGAACCCACACAAAAATATATATATTAATCTCAAGTTCTCCACTTGTCAAAACAAGACAAACTCCTTTTGTTCTTTGACTCCTTCCAAGAAAACAAATCAAAATCCTATACAGAAACAAGGTTAGTCACCACCACGTGATCACCAGAGATCAATTCCTTTTGTTCTCTTATTACAGTGTGGCCACCAGATATCTACTCCGATCTATTTTTTCTCGCACAAATCTCGAAGCGAGATGAGATAAATAAAAAATGAGAGTTTTTCTCTCTTGGGTGTTTCCTCTTGTTTCTTCTCTCCTTTCAGCAATGGCGAGACGGCAGCAAGAGGAAGCTCCTTCTCCGATGAGGACAAAGGTAACGAGATCGAACCCCTCCGATCTTTTTTGCACTTTCTGCAATCCAAAACTAGAATCTGGGATCCTTTGCTGTTGTCTTCTCTACAAAAGACATAATCAAGCATTAAGAATGAGGAGAATGGAAGATTTGAAATTTTAAAATTTAAAATTTTATGTCTAAACAATTAAAAAAATAAATCAGTAACGAAAATATATGATATTACATATTTAAGAACCTCCCGCCAAAATATACCAGTTGTATGGACTGTAGGCCGCAGGACCCAGTCGGTAATCTTCTACAACCTTCAGTGTGCGGTTGAAGTCATAGTACCAACAGAGAGAAGCAATACAACAAGAGCAAGGTTGTTGGGATAGGGTCCACTCTTTCTAAATTTCTCCACTGTCCTGTACCCTTGTTACGGTACCCTAAACACTGACACTTTATCTCACACAAAATCTGATCTCTTCCTCTTCACATTATCTAATATAAGAGTATTTTTGTACTGTATTTTGACCTTTCCTACAGCTGTCTTGACATTTCTCATTGGATTAAAATGTCTAACCATCTTCCCAAAGGCACAACAGCATCTGCAACAGTTATTTCCACAACACCACCACCACCACCTGCCCCAGCAGAGAAGGAAGCTGACACCAACATCAATCCTTCTGCACTTGCTACATATGAGGAAGTTGCTGCCAGTCCAGAACTTTTCATGGAAACCCTTGAGAAACTGCATAAATCTATTGGGACTAAGTTCATGTAAGTGTTTTCCTTTCTCTTTTCTTTTGAATATGTTTCAAAAAGCTTTAGTTCAATGATGGGTCTTTCTAGGATTTGCTCTTGAATTGATTGGAACCCAATGAAGTTAAAGTATTACTTCAAATACTGTCTTTGAGTTTGTTTTCCTTGAAGTTTCAGTGTATTTCTCTTATTGGGTGGTGTTGGGTTTTTTCATAATACTATTCCTTTGTTGGAAAAATTAGTTCTTTCTTGCTACTTTGTCGATTTGGCTTTTCCTCTCTGTTTTTTCTTCCTCAAAAGTGGGTTTTTGATGTGGGGTTTTTATGCTTTTCGCGTTACATTTATCTGGTTTGATGTCTTTTCTTGTTTATGGTATCTCCTTTTAGTACAAATTAACAACAGTTTTGTTTTGTAGTTTTGTTTGTTTGTTTAAAGGGTGCACCGGATGTGGTTTCCTGGTTTCCCTTGGCTCCTTTGATTGATTTTATCTTCATCTTAGATTTCTGTTCTTTTGCGTTGCATGCTTTTTTTTTTTTTTTTATAATAAAAAGGGGTTCTTTTACAACTTTTTAGGGCCGTTTTTCCTAAAAAGTGATTTACATAAAACCATCACCATGGTACAAGAGAGGGGAAAAAACCATGGGAAAAATCCAGTGAGCAGGCAAAAAGCTCTGCTTAAAACTGTCACCCAGGGAAGTAAGGAGCCTATATCCAAAACTACCTGTTACAAGCAAAAAGCTCTGCATAGATTGTCAAGAAAAGACTTTAAACCAGATGAAAATTGATTCTTTAGTTTAGTTCATCTGGTTTAATGTCTTTTCTTGACAAGGGATCTGTGTTGGGCATTTTTCTTGTAGAAGGCACCTTTTGGATGTGTGTATATGTATATATCCTAAAAATTGATTTTTGGATGTGGGTTACTGGTTTTTCTGGTTTAGATCATCTGGTTTAATGTCTTTTCTTGAGATATGATCTATATAGAGCATTTTACTTGTAAAAGGTAGTCTTAGGATGTAGGTTCTTGTTTTTATTTTTATTTTTTTGGTGGTGGTTTATTTCGAGATTTTTTTGGTTGTGCAAGGTTGTTTTTGGATGTTGTGTCCTTATTTCCAGTGTTGATTCAGATTGCCTTTCTTAATACTAGAAATACTTGTTGTTTTTATTCATGTAGTTCTGTCTCTTTCTTTTGGAAATGGCTCTTTTAGAACTGCATTGCTGCCTAGTTTCATCTGATTTCAGTTTTTATATCTGAGTATGGGAACTCGTGTCCCAGAAATGTTTCTTTTAAAACTGTGCTTCTGCTTAGTTTCATCTCATTTCAAGTTTTACTTCTAAGTGTGGGAACTCCTATGTTCCTGAGCAAGGTTTCTAGAAGTTTTCCCCCTTTTTTTCAGCATGTTTTGAGATTGGGTTACTGTTTAATACTATTTGACCCTGCCTCCTTTTTATTAATCTCTTCTGATGTTCAGTTGAATTCTCTGAACATCCCTGATTCAGGCTGTTATGAGAATTTTGACCAGTTGTTTCTATCGGTTTATCTAGCAGACCAAATTAGTTGTAGATTGGGAAGGGATGACCTAGTGGTAAAGGCTCCCACTCCCATCCTGGTGGGTGGCTTTACTCCTCTCCAACTTTTGGCCACCGAGCCAAGTGAGCAAAAAAAAAAAAAAAAAAAAAAAAAAAAAAGGAGAACTAGCTGTAGATTGAGCTTATCTGGTTCAGAACCTTATCTTCCCAAATGATGGTAGTTATTTCTCTACCCTTGCATGTGCATGGGTTTTGTGCATTTATCCGTGTTTTAGTTACATGAATCTTCTATATAGTATTTGTACAGATGGATGTTCAGTTTTATGTGCATGGATCTTGTTTTAAGATTGTCACTCTTGCTTTGGAACTTCTAGCTTCTTCTTAGATTGTTCAGGTCTTGAATATTCATGAATGTTTGCCATGTGTACATTGGTGCTGCACAGTTTTGCCTTTTGGAAATGCACATTGGAGTCGGCCTTCATTTCCATGCAGCTGCTTAAGCCTTGAGTAGCACTTCCTATTCAGAATCTCACAAAATCTTGGGGCTTTTCTGTATCCATTAGGCTTACTATGTATTGGAACTAAGGGGTCATGCTCGATGGATATATGTGTATGTAATTAGCTACCTTTAACTGAATGATTATGGGCAGAAAGTCCTAACCACAACATTGCAAGTTTCACATGACCATTAAAATAACAAAGTTCTAACCTGTGATGCCTAGTATGATATGGTACAGGCACATATTTGGGGATCAGGGATATGACTATGCACATTTGGAAATCCTGAACACGGAGGATACAACTTTCCTATCCATAATATTAGACTTCATGTTTTATATTAAGGTTTTCCAGGCAATCTCTGTTGAGGGTGGCGTCGTGCATTTAGGGACGGTACTATGGTGTTTGCTCATATGCTTCACAAGATCCATATTTTGTGAATCATATGTAGAAAGCCTATTTTGGTTCTAATATTTACCAGCATAATTATTAGGTTGTTCTTTCGAAATCCAACATGTCTTCGTCCCTTGGATCGACATGAGATGCTTCCCTTTGGACATCGTAAAGGTAGTATCAAAAGGGAATCCAAAAAAATGATGGACGAAACCTCCATTGCCTCTCTTTCACGCACGCACGCACACACGAAACTCAAACTTCCAGAAGTTTGATCTGTGAGACGAACATAATATTTCTTAGTTCAGGAATATAAGAATATAATGCTTAGTTCAGGAATATAAGAATTTCAGATCTGTGAGTCGAACATAATATTTCTTAGCATGACCTTAAGAGTCAGGAGAATTTGGATTAAAAATTATGATAATTTCATATATCCAAATATTTCAGTCTGATCAGATCCTCAGATTTAAACCCTCTCTCTCTCTCTCTCTCTCTAGCCACTATGATGATGATTCGGATTGTATGTAAACTACCACAAATAGATGTGTGAAACCTGTATGATGATGATGATTTGATGCTTTCCCCATGGGAGAAATGATAATTATGTTCAATTCTTTGAGACTTTTGGCAAATCCAAGGAGATAATTGGAAAAATGTTCTCAGCTCCCTCAAAGGAAAGGAGCCAAACGCATCCTTAATGCATTCATTTTAATTCTATTTCCTTTTCTTATTTTTTTTTCTAGGGTACCCACCATAGGGGGAAAGGCACTGGATCTGCATCGCCTTTTTGTGGAGGTCACTTCTCGTGGTGGCATTGAAAAGGTAGAACTGATTGTCTTGTTGTACTTGTGGTAGGGAAGATTTCATTTTAGTGCTGATAGCGAATCTCCAGATTCCACTGTCCTTCTGACATTAAATTTTAGAACTGTTATTTTGGCACATTTATTAATTGTTTTGAAGTTTATGAAATTGTTTATGGTTGGTGGAAATCTTTAGAGTTGCATAAAATTGACAATGGCAGACGCCTTTGAGGGATCATACTTCTTTTCACCAAAAACCTAATTTATTAGTGCCAACTACTCATAAATGGGAAAATATTCTCCAATTAGCAGAAGGATGCAGGAGCTCCTATCCTGGCTGTCCATAAGGTGGAACCCCCCTTGAATTACACGGATGGGTCCATGACGAAAGCCACCGATCCATTTTCCTGTTATCCTGCATCCTGCAGGCGAACATCTTCCCTCTTAAATGATTTGTAAAGTTTTTGCTGGTAAACCTATTTGATATAATTGCAATAATTGGCAATGATGACATAGCTCTTTTTGTTCTTTTAGTTTTGATATTGGGACAAGTCAGTGTGGTAGGAGATATTTACTGCTCTGTTGTCTTTTTTGTTTTGGTATTTTTTGATACACGACAGCAGAACTTTGTTGAGAAAACATATGGACATACATGAGAAGAAAAAGAAAACCGGTATAAGAGATGTATACTTGAGATATTCAACATGTGTCAGCTAATGTTGTTTGGTCGTGCCATGAAGTAGCTGAAGGAAGATAACATTTTCTATGTTTAGATTGAATGAGTTGAGAAGGCCTAATGATGATTATGACCCCCTCATGGATAACATTCGCAAGGGTTGGAAATCCAAATTGCTTTCTCATGTTAGCCAAAAAGTTCTGTTAGAGGCATCTTCTAGCCCTTGAATCATAGGATGGTTGTAGAAAGGTTTCCCACTAAAACTTTTCATTAGTGCGTACCATTCAAGGGCAATTTCTTTGGTTGGCTGGGTGAGGGTTACCAATTTTTTTAGAGCTATTTGTATGGTATCAGAGAAATTACAATATTTTCTTGGATGATACATCTTCTATATTTTGAATCATGTTTGCATCAATTTGACACTCATAGGTCACTTTTTTCTTTTGAATCTGGCTTAGATGCTTGTTTTGCAAAATAGCTCATTGTCTTCACATTGGTATCCCTTCTGCTTCAGAATTTCAATGTTCTTATCATGTCTAATGTAAATTAGCTTGTGTTCTACGTTTTCTTGCATTAATCACAGGTTATAAGGGATCGGAGATGGAAGGAAGTAATTTCTGTTTTCAATTTCTCTTCTTCAGTTACCAATGCGTCCTTTGTCCTGCGGAAGTACTATATGTCCTTGATCCATCATTATGAGCGAGTATATTTCTTTCGGAAAGAAGGCTGTCCAATCTCTATGAGTGGTAAGCTTGATTTTAAATTTATAGCACTTTTGTATCTGCAGCTCAAACACTTGTTTTATACTCCTGGTAGGACTGGATGAGGGAATGTTAAATTGTTAATCCTATGTCTTTTGTAGGCAATACTGTGAGTGCATCAGCAAAACTACAAATTCAAGCAGCAGCAGCAACACAGGAGAAAGCTTCTGCTGAAAACCAAGCAACAGGTTATGACTCTTCTTAAGCTATGTTTGGATGTACAGGTGGATGTGCATTGAAACTCCTCACTGATTGTAGACGCATAATATGCACTTTAAGTAACCCATGTTGGAGGATTCTCACTGTCAAATACTTTGTCTGTTTGTATCCGTCTATTAAGGATCGTGTCATCTTTCTTTACTCTCAGGACGATCCTTGCCATCAGATAATTTGTCTGAACATCTAGGGTCTTTACTCTCAGGACGATCCTTGCCATCAGATAATTTGTCTGAACATCTAGGGTGCGTTTAGAGGGAGGGAGGGAGGGAGGGGGAGAGAGAGAGAGAAAAGGATATTGTTGCATGAATGCTCCCCTATTAAGAATTCTGTTCTGTTGCTCCCCGCAGGCGCGCACACACTCATGCACACCAATCTTTATACTCTGCCCCTTACTATCTATCAGTTTAGCATTGTGTATTCATATTTTCATTCTGTCAGAATTTCTGTGCTCGCGCGTGGATTTATTCATATAAAATTTTGGGTATTTCTGATTTTTTGCTCTCTCTCTCTCTCTCTCTCTCTCTCTCTCTCTCTCTCAAAATGTACAGAAAGTACTCCAATAGTGGCAGGCTGCTCACTTGTTGGAACCATTGATGGAAAGTTTGATAATGGATATTTAGTCACTGTAAATTTGGGTACGGATCAGTTGAAAGGTGTCATTTATCATGTTCCTTCTGAATTACGAACAACCCAGAATTCGATATCTGCCATGCCTAGTCGCCGTAAGCGGAAAAGATCTCGACGGTCATTGAAAGATCCCTTCCGTCCCAAATCAAATAGAAGCGGTTATAACTTCTTCTTTGCTGAGCATTATGCTAGACTTAAGCCTCTGCACTATGGGGAGGAGAAAGTTATCAGCAAGAAGATTGGGCACCTATGGAGCAACCTCACTGAGGCTGAGAGAGAGGTAAGATGTGATAACACAGATGTGATTTGTCTTTCCTGGTTTGTTCTTGTTAGTTGCACAATTATGTCATAATAATTTCTACTTCCATTGGAACTATCATAGAGAACCATTTATTTGATCTATATAAAAACCTAAAGGCGATTTTCCCTATTTTTATGAATGACGTTATCTTGATGAGCCTGCCTCAGAGAACTACATTATAACATTTTCCATTTGACATCCATGTTTCCCTCACTCAAAACTGTGGCTTCGATGATTACATGGGTAACAAACATGAAACATTCATAGCCATGTACACTTCCTGGCTTTTGTGAGATCAAAGATTTTGTATCTAATCTAGGTACCATTTGAAGGAGCCAGAAATGCGGGTGGAAGAGAGAGCATATGACCATCCGCATTTTGGGGAGGCTGAACCAGTTTGTTTCATCCAGCAGCCCCTTGAAAACATTGCCCAGAATGGGATTGCATTGTTCTCTCTGCATTCTCTTTCTGAACATTGGATGGACCTTCACCTCTGCACCTTTTCTGCTTACCCAAGTAACCCCTAAACATTTCATTTCAATTATAGACCTTGATGATTAGTCAGCAACTTAATATGATGTGCAAGAATGATGAAATTTGTTTCCTAGGAAGATATGTTTCCTCTTCCGTGGTCCACTTATTTTTTATGAGAAAAAGCTATATTGCCTAAACAAAAAGGAGTTGGCTCACATGAATTTTTTTTTTATTTTATAGTGTGTGGATTTGAACAAACGACAGCATTTATATTTATACCATCAATTCCATTGAATTCAAATCTGTGCTCTTGCTAAGGTTGTGGATTCCTGGAGAAAATATAGAATCATCTACTCACTGAAGGCAGCTGAAAATCTGAAAATGTTAAGACATGGGCTCTAAAGTAAGAAGCCAGTGTCTCCATGGTGGGTGACTGCTGAGAAAATACCTATTGGGTTGAAGATCTTGAGTCATATATTGCAAAAAGCTAATTCTATAGGCCAATGAAAATTGTAGAATGGCTGGCTGCATATGGTTCATGACCAATTTAAGAGCTTTCTTATTTTTACACTTTTTAGAACCTGAAATGTGTGCATGTTTGCACATGTGTGGTAATTACACAGTTCAGACAAGATTAGAACCAGTTTGTTCACACACTGAAAAGTCTGATCCAAAGACCTGCTTCCGTAGCTAAAGATTCCCAACCACTGCTACTCGCATTGCAGCCAAACATGGCTCTTTTTCTTAGTTTTCCTGTTAGTTTGCCAAGAACCGAATGTCCCATCAATGTTATTTGATGATATTCTCATTATAAATAATCATTATGCAGGTTTATCAGGAGAGAGGAGTGAAAGACAAGGAGAGATACCGAAGCGAGATGTTGGAATACAGAAAAATGTCGGGTGCTGGCAAACGTTAGTAGTTAATTCAGTCTGGCAGGCGTTTCATACTTTTTATGTATCAGTTCCAGTTTTCTCTCTGCAGAGATCTCAGCATGGTCGAATTCTGTAGTTGGCCATGTGGAGCAGGAGCAAGAAAGAAAACAATTACAAATTTTTTTGAAACTTTGAATAATGTTTTCAGGTGTGCTTCTTTATCTACCAACAGTAAATGCATCGATAATTACTTGTTTTATCAAGCTAGGTTATTTATCATAAATATATATTTTTTTTCATCGAAATGAATGATCTAATGTGGCCAAAAGAACAGGACTAAGGCTACCTGTTGAAATGATCACTTGGGGCCCAAGATAGTGTGGTTGAGTCCTGCTGGAATGGGACGTGGGTGTCTGGTTCAGGGCTGGTGGATTTGATAAAATGGATTGCATCCACAATAGTGGCCCCTCACAATGCAGCTTTCAAAGGGTGTGGTCACTAAATTGGATTATTTCCTTTTCATTTAGATGGTAATCATGTGGGCAATTACTTGTTCATGGTGGATCAGAGTGGGACATTTTTCTGTGGAAAACTTGTCCAAGGAAATGCCCTTTTCTCCCCCTCTCTTTTCTGCAAATGTTATACAAATGTGCTCTCGTGTTCTATTTCTCCATTCATGTGCAGATGCTCCCCTTGTCTAAATCCAAAGTTTGCTTGAATGATCAAAACTGTCCAAGATGGGTCCTACCTTGGACAAATCATCCCACTGTTGATCACAAATATATTCCACTAATCAATAGTACCATCTGATTAGACTGGGTTCAACCAATGTTATCACTGGATTGGACCAGTGGCGATCCAGGGTCGATCTGAACTGCCACCTTAACCAATAACGAGTCTGGTTTTCATAATACCAGATCTTGATGAAAGAAACAGTTAAAAGCAGCAAAAACTGAATGTTAACTGTTGAAGAAACAGTTAAAAGCAGCAAAAACTGAGTGTTAATGTTATACAAAGCTATTTTTGGCATAAACGGGAGTGTGTTTCCTCTTTTGTTAGCTTGTATTTGTCCGGTGCATCACAAGTTGAGATGCTAAATCCCCAAAAAAAAAAAGACAAATAGACTGTGGATGCAAAATCCCAAAAAAATCACAAATCCATTTTATGCTGATTTCCGTTGTTTGAGGTAGAAAGAAATCTTTTTATTCCTATTCCTTACATAGGAAATCAGAATCTTCTCTATTGAAGAATGTTAGTTTATTTTTTTTCCTTTTTCACAAGGATAATGTGTTGCACCCAACGATCAATCAAGGGGTTGCATGGAAAATCAGAACAATGTCACCCTCTACTGTGGATTCCTGCCGTTGCACAAAAACACATTGAAAAAGTGGACCGAACATTGAACCGGCTAAAGCTTTTTTGGACCTGGTTCAAGTGCTGTTGAATCACTTTGGTTGAATTGTCTCTTGAATGGACAAAAAAGTTCATTCTGGATAATACATTCTAAAAGAGGAAAAAAATATAAAAATCTTAAAAGTAATGGTCCAATTTCAAACAAATGTCTTGGAATTACATTTTTCAGATTCTTAAAATAAAATTGCCTATAAGTGTTAAGTGATTATTCAATTTTATTCATTGGTTTGTTGTTAAAGAACTAGTCCATTCTAACAGTTGAGTAATCTAATTGTTAACTACATGATTCACATGATTCATCTAATGGTAGTGGTTATTCTAATTGAATTAAGTCAAAACATATATAATTGTTGTCTGGTAAGGAATGGGCAGATGTCACTTATAGCATTGAACATTATAAATAATATCATTATACATTTTTTTTTTTCTATCGGAGGGTTCCTAACCATTTGGGCTGGATTAATCCTTCCGGGTCTAGAGGGAAGCTGGGTAAACTCCCGTGTAGCCCCAGTGTGGCAGTGCAGTTTTAAACTTACAATTTCCGGCAATCTCCGGGTGCAAACCGTGGTCCTACGCCAACTGAACTATCCCTTGATATTAGAAATTCAAACAAATGGTGATTAAAAAAAAGAATTTTAATATATTTGATTTTTGTTGTCCATGTCATTCTTTTGACCCGAGGGCTTAGATTAGATGTCCTGTGGAGTTGGTGGTGCAACCCTAATTGACAAATCACTCATACATGGATAGGAATGGAGTTTCAAGTGTCTATGTCATCTGTCTTTTATATGAGAAGGACTTCTATTTTAATACATCTTATCTCCAGTCACAGCAATTTAACAGCTTAAAGAAGCCTAGTTGAGGGATCATGACATCATACTCTGTATGTAGTGTCTATCTGAAGGAAAGAACTCGAGGGATTCTTATCCTGAAAATCTCAAAACCTCATTATGAGCAGGTTTGGCAACGGTGAGGAATCCCACATCTCTGACTATTCCTTACTAAGTTGTAACAAGTAAGGATGCAAATGAAGACCCACTCTCCAACTGCCCCAAGGTTCAGATATGTGAAAAGCGAGGTCTCAAATTTATTTCAGGTTTCGACTCATAAATGGGTCTAGGTCTGAAACCCAATTTAGGTTTCAATTGTTATACGGGTTTGGATCTGGATACATACAAGTTCTGACCTGTCGATCGGAGACCCGACTTGTGTATGTGGGTTTTTAAGACATGGTTCTTTAATGGGTATAGGCTAATGTCAAAAACTTCATGTAGCAACTTATATATTGCTTCAAAAGATGTTGAGATTTTTCAGTTTTGAAGGTAGACTTGATGTACTCTTATTTTGGTTGAATGATATCCTTTTGTTTGGTTTTTGGGTTGAATGATATCCTTATTTTTAAACAAAAAAGTTAAAAGAAAAGAGAAGTAAGAGCTGGTTTTAGACCCGAGTCCTTTTATTGGAGCTGGGTTTGGAACCATGTAAATAGGTTTCGAGTCGGAACCAGAACCGCATTGACAAAACAATTCTAGTTCTAGGTTCAATATTGTCCGACCTGTTTGCATCCCTAGTACCAAGGATACTTCATCGGGGATTTGTATATTGAGGATTTCACCTCGGTATTGGTGCATATCAACGTACAAAAGTGAGGGTTTTCATTTTTTGTGGGGGGGGGGGGGGGGGGGGTGAATCCTAAGAAATTGGTTCAAATCCTTGAAAATTAATAATTTCCAAACATGGGTTTTTCATGGATTTGTGGACTCGAAAAGTTAAGTTTGACCTAATCATTTGCAGAATGTTTCCCCCTTTTACAGTAAATATGTTGGGTTGGGTTGGCCTGGGCCTTTAAACATGCATGCATAAGCTAAGCTTGGCCTTTTAGCAACAAAAGTGAATTTAGGCCCAGCCATAGACCAAAAATCAGAGTCCAAATCCACCTCGGTTGACATGGCCGGTTGGCACCCTAATCCATTATAGAGGTGCAACTCAATCGGGTTGGATTGAGTTTCAAACCTAGGTGGAAGTTCACCCCGAGTAGACTCAAGCCTAACCAACGTGCTTTGATGCCCATAAGAGCTGACCTTAACTAGACTTCACCTAGCTCGACCATCATCTTAACCTCGCTTGATCCATCATATTACATCCGACTCATTTATATATGTAAATAACATACATACGTAACACTTAGGTATAATTATATTTATTTGTGCATGTGAAAATAATGCTTAAATGAGGCTTTTTTTTTGTGAATCGTTTTTATAACCAAGAAGGTGGTAAATGCTTACAAATATAGATAAGGAACATTTGTTAATATCTACATAGTTTTTTTTTTTTTTTTTTTTTTTTTTTTTTTTTTTTTTCTAATGCATTTTTGTGGGCCTCAAATCGGTAAATCAAGCAATCCATCTTCTTCGTAGGGCTAAAAATCTCTAAAATGTTTAATCTTACATCTTGGATTTTGAAAAATTTTTGCAAAAACCATTGAAAATGTCTTAACTTATGATTCGATTTTTTACACTTTTATGGGACCTCAATTCATTATATGAAGCATTTAATATTCACATATTAATGACAAAGATCAATTATTAATATCATGTCACTAATCTTCACAGACTTTGAAATTAATATGAAAAACAAAAATACATTTAAACACATCTAAAACCATCAGACATACTCATTCTCGTTAAAAATGATGATTTTGATAGACATAATATTCTATATAGGGATGTAATTGGGTCCCCGATTCTCCGATTACCCGAAGGTTCTGACCCATTAAAAACCAGGTCGGGTCCTTCTTTAGGCCCCGATAAGTAAATGAGTCTCGGTCCGGGTCCAATTCCACTTTGGTTCGGAAAATCTCTTTAAAAAATCATGTTTTTTTAATATCATTCTCTACCTAGACTTGGATCAAGACCAGTCCCATATATGGTTCTGGTTCTGATTTCGGAGCCAAGAAACCGGTTCTGATTCCACCTTCTCTTTAACGGTTCCGGGTCCACCATAGACCCAGACCGGAACTGACCTGTTTAAAACCCTAATTCTGTGTCACATGTGCACAACATTGCCATATGAACCCTTTACAAATATAAAATCTATTTTTATATCTCACTGTTTGCCAAGAAATAAAATGAAGATAGGGTGAAACAAAATTTGATGGTTCCATCTTTTCCAACTCAAAAACTTATTTACGGAAAACGACAACTTACTTCACTGATAAGTGGCGGTAGTTCTTACCTAATTGTTCAGAGTTTTCAATTTATGCGAGCTTTCTTTCTAATTGTGTAATCCTTCTTCGGCTCGTGGGGGATTTCTATCCATGTGTACCATTCCAAGGCAAATAAAAATGCCCTTAGATCTCCATCACATGTTAACCAAACCTGACCTGTCCCACACCCAAGTTCGAGTCAGCTCAAGTTCATCGTATGACCTCATCTCTACAGTAGACTATTCGTGGTGCCGATTTCCTCATGGCCCATCATATCAACGGTACAGGTTGCGGTTAACGCACTCTTCATATATTTCTGATTGAGATCATGGTGTCCTGAGCTTGTACGGAGAATGATACACTCGCGGGAATCTTAAAGGCACCTGGCTCTTCAGTCTTCCCTCTTCTTTGCTGTCGTTCTCGCTTGTTCGTCTTCCACATTATTCAGTCCTTTTCATATTAGAAGTAGAGAGAGAGAGAGAGAGAGAGAGAGAGAGAGCTTCTGAAATCCAATCCGCCGTTGATCATCTCAGCTCCAAGCTCTCATCTTTCTTCTTCTTCTTCGTATTCGCATTCGAAGCAAGTAAGTGAATCTCATCGCTTTTACTTCTTTCCATTCATTGATTTGTGTATTGTTCTTCAATTCCTCTTCTAATCTTTCCGATTTGCATTTTTTCGGATCCAGTTTGAAGAAAAAAATCTCCACTTGTCGTTAAGTGGACCGCTGGATCGAGCTTTTGCGCAATCCAAGGCGATATTGGCCGTTGGATTGAAGTGATGAAGACGGTCGCTTCAATCTAATGGTTAATATCAACTGATTTGAGTGTTTTTTTCTTTTTTTGGGGGACAATCGCTCGTCATAGTGTGATTTATCGTGATCAGACGGTTGTTATCCACCAAATAACGAAGATTGGTTCAATCTAACGGTAAAGATCAGATTTTTAACGGTGCGATCCTGGGGCAATCACTTCTGGTAGCGGGATTTATTGATTTGACGGTTCACGCTCACCAGAAGTGGGCCCCACACTGCGTTTTCTGTGGCGCTTTTAATTAAGTATCTGCGTAGATTTCAAGCAAATTTGGAAAAGCAGAAGCGATTTTGATTTTGATTCGAGACGGCTCTAGGTTTTGGTTGTTCGTTGTTTAGATTGCTCTCGTTTGTGAGGTGGTCCGGATTTGGATCTAGTGCTTCTCTTAGATATTCAGGTCCGTTTTCCTTTTCCTTGAATGAAATTCTCATTCGGTTGTTTTTTTTTTCTATGCGTATTGATCATGTATCAGTTTGGTCAAATTGCTTCAAGTTTCTGAGAATTCTTGATAGATGTTTGGTAAATTGAAAATTAAAACCTGTTGTTGATTTTGATGCATGGGCTATTTCATTGTAGCTTTAGGCCTTTTGATGATATAACAATTTACACTTTTCTGTATGGTTTTTAAAAGTAACCACTTGTAGAAACTCAAATGTCTTAGAATTATGAGGAATTCAATTACATGAAACAAACAGGCTGTAAAAGATTTAGTTTAGGAAAAAAAGGGTTGAAACAAAACTGTGATCAGTTCAAGACCAATATATTGGCCAATATTTGAAGGTTTCAGCTGATTTTCTCAGATGTTTTGGGTTTTAATGCTAGATATGCATTCAAATACATGCATCGAGTAATCGTTGTTCTATCCTGTACATTATGTCATTATCTGTAGTGAAAAAGTCTTAGATCACTAAACCAAATAGTCTTTACTGATTTAAATGATGTTAATTACTCTATCAATATCGCACAAAATGGATGGTCAAGATCATCTGGAGAAAAGTAGATAAGGCCATAAATTTAACCATCTGTTTAGTGAATCTTATCCTCGGTTGCATATGTTCTTAAGGAATTTTTGCTCTGATCACAGTTACCTAGTTTGGTAAACCAGCCCTCAAACTGTGAATCGTTGGAGTTAAAGAACTTGCTGTTTGATTCATTAGGATTGGTGTCTCTAAAAACAGTAATTTGCTGCAGTTCATCGACAAACTTGATAGGTGAGTGTTGGTTAGTTTTTTTATAGATTACTATCACAACTCAGATATTAAACGACAAAGGGTGTTTCTATACAGATTAAAATATGGGAAAAGACACTCATTCAAGTATCTGCATTGAAGAAGGAAACTAAATATTAATAAGCTTCATACACCGATACACACCTATAGATCCAAGTATTAGGTAGTTGAAATACCTTCTCCAATCTACAGTTCCCGGCTTTCATTAAGTGTTCGTCTTTTTCTCCACTGTCAGCTCTCTCTCTCTCTCTCTCTCTACACACACACACAGTTGAGCTAGAAAGGATGATGTGCAATATTCAGTGGTTAATAGATTTTTTTTCCTCTAGCAGTGGTCAATAGATTTGTACCCCTAAATCTATGAGATAAACATGAGATGCGTTCTTTCTTCCTCTTACTGGTTCTTAGTCAAACAAGAAAAACACTATTCAATATTTAGTCTATAGAACAGTGCTCTCCTATATCCAAGAGACAAATGATATGTGCTTAGGTTTCAGTGAATAAATTTATACAATAATCATCTCTAGATAATGGCACTGAGATATTTCTTTTTGTATCAATCAATGTTTCCTTCTCTGTCTTAAAAGAGCTTCCTTCTTTCCAATGTTGCCTCCCTTTCTATTTAAATAAAAATCTTCCCTCTTTGCCATGAAATTTCAACAATTTTTCTTGTTTTTTTTCTATCATAAGCAAATTTATAAATTGATATCTTGGGCCTACCTCTCAAAGTCACAACTGCTCAAAATAATGGTCCCTGTGTAAAAACGCTGGCCAACTTCCACTCCAATAGGATGTGGGCCTACTGTCAGATTTGTCACTGTAAAACATGATTATAAATCATGTATGTATGATGAAAGGGGCTTTACGTGCTCCATGCACATGTATGGTGTGTGATTAATCCAATGATGTGCATCACACTGATTGAAGTGAAATTCAAGCAGTCATCAACACCATACTAGTAGCAGGATAAGATCATATCTCAATAACTTAGATGTATGTTGAATTGAATCCACAAATTATGCAAATCAACTGGATGAAAATGCGTAACACTTCCCTGTTCCCAAACTATCTCTAGGATGAATATGGATTTTTTTTTTTGGATTTTGGTTGGGGACATGGTATATCTAGACCCAAACCTTAATTAGTATCTGGGACCGGTACATGACTCAGGTCCAGGCTACAGGACCTCTGCTCATACGATTTGAACTGAAGGCCCAAATCCAGAAGCAGACCTGAATAATGGGACTGGCTTGGGCCTGAATCGAGGTCCATTTATTAGTGCCTCGATTTTTACCAATGCAATGAATACATGACATGTATTCTACCATCTTTCAAATCTCTCTCACTAAATTTTATAAATCATAAATGATATTTATGTTGTATCTCTGGAAGCGAGTGTATTTATACTACTGATCTTAGGTGGTGTTTCTTTCAACTTTCTTTTCCACTAAAATTTAAAAATATTAAGCGATACGTTTATGTTGATGCATCCTTGGAAACTAGTGTATTAATCCTAATGATCTGGGTGCCCCCATGCACCGCAGAAGTTCTCCTTCCCCATTCATCAGCCCCTCGAGCTTAAGCAGCATGTTTTTATTTATTTATTTATCTATTACTTAAAATATTGTGTTATATTTCTTATCTTCTAAGAAGTCTGTATTGGTTAATTGGGTCCTTGGTTATATAATCTAGTAAATCTTCACCTACGGGCAGACCGTATTCTGCGCTTGTGCAATCCAGGGTGTAGAACCCACTTGGATGCATTCCCATCACTGGCACTAGGATAGATGGAAAGGTCTGTTAAGTCTTACCCAACGTAGGTCATGAAAAAATGCAGCTCTATCAGATTTTCCCAGCCTTTGATTTAAACAGCCTTGAAGTTTAATGGTTGTATAACTATATATCTTTTATTGAGATTCAATCCAACAGTGAACAAAGGTTGGATGAGCATAAAATTGGGTATATGCCAGATGATTGGGGGATAAGAGTGTGAAAGGAGCTGCACGGACCCATAAGAATTTTGAACTTTTTCCAGGTATGGGTGGGGGCCTCAGTCCGCCCCTGGCTCCATGAAGCTAGACTGTACAACAGTGAACAGTCTGCTCGTAGGAGAAACTGAAGTCCAGACCAAATTTTATCCAGCTCCTTTAGTGACCTGAACCCAGAGCCAAATTAAAAATGGGTCCATATATTAAAACCAGAACTTTCTTTCTTTCTTTCTTTTTTCAAAATCTGGGTCATTTCAGGTGTTTGAGTATTTTGGAGGACCCCATTTTCATCCCTGCCCATTATTTGACATGCAAATATGTCAACATATTGCATCAAATACTTGGATCAGCTAGGCATGGGGCATTCCATGTTTTATATCAACTTGCCAAAATATGCCATTCCAATCATCAGACCATAGTTTTGAAAATTGTTCAGACCCATGAATCAAATCGAATCGTGTATCGTAGGTTTTTTTTTTTAAAATTTTTCTAATAAATTGAAAATAATAAAAAATTAAAAAATAGTTATTCACAACCATCCAATTTCCAATTTATAGCAGTATAAATACAATGACAAATAAGTCTATCATACAATCATATCAATGAGAGCATCATGACATATATTAATACATAATAAATGATATGTGTAAACAGTTTAATAAGTTTAAGGTATCAATATATATATTTATTTTTTTTTATCTTTAAATCAAAATATAAAAGTAAAAATGAAATCCAAACCATCAATCTTACACAGTAGGATATCTCTTGAAGTTAAGAAAGTGTTTATGAAGAGAAAAAGAAAAAAACTAGAAAGGTTAAAAAAGAAGAAGATATAGACAAGCACCACAAGTACAATCGAACACTTTAATTAACTGCATGTTCTTTATTTATCTCTAAAACCTCCCCAAAGCCGTGAATATTCTTAATGGGTTTTGTTAACTATTAAATAACTTTTAAAAGTAAAAACACTAAAAGAAAGAAAAAAATAAAGACAGAAAAAAGTTAAGAGATCGGTAATATTAATTTAGTGGTTGCAGCTATTCTCGCTTAGCTGAATTGCTTGAATTGTAACATTTAACGAAATGAGTATCGAATCCTAAGATTCACACCTGAATCCTAAGATTCATCTGTAAATGAGATTCATTGCATAGATACAAATCGTTTTCTTTATGATTCGGGATACGAATCGGAATTAGGGATACGAATCATAGGATTCTGATAACTATGCATCAGACAACACTTGATCTGCATTATGTACTATATACTATGTTTATGTTCGTGTGTGTGTGGTGCAGCCCGGATCTGCGATTGATGCGATAGATCAATCTCCCGAAGAATTGATCGAATCCAATGATGGATTCCAGCCCTAAGGCACACTCAAGATTAGGAGAAACCCCATAACTGAAGAGAAAACTCTCATAACTCAAAGATTAATTGATAATCAAAAAGTCTACTTGGACAAACTTTTTGGACAGAATCTTGGACAAACCCTATGGTATGGCCTGAATATCCTAGGGATATTCAGGCCATACCATAGGGTTTGTCCAAGATTCTGTCCAAAAAGTTTGTCCAAGTAGCATTACTCATTGATAATAAGCATTGCATTACAATGAGGCCTAACATTCTTATATAGGGGAGTTGGCTTAATCCCTAAGCAACAATATTTTCTAATATTTGAATAATGAGTAAAATAGGAAACATACTAATATTAATCCTAAACAAACCAAACTACTAAATAATACTCCTAAATAAAGGGATGTCCCCTTGGGCCTATGGATTGGGCCGAATGGCTTGGCCGTCCTATTGTCTAGCCTGCATCAGTGTGTGTGTGTGTGTGTTTAATTTCATTTTTCCTTTTATAACTATTGTCAACTGCATGGTGGGGCTAATCGTAAGATAAAAGTAGCTTAGGTCTTTCACATGCATTCAAAGATGCAAAACTCACCAAATTCTTTAGTCAGCTACTTTTAGGAATTCCCAATTTTTGTCTTTTTTTAAAATTTCTTTTTCTTTGTAAAATTTCATACATCAATTTGACTTGAATGAGCTGAAAACGTGTAAAATGGCCTGAGAAATTGGTTATCTTTAGGCCTTCATGATTTTTTGAACCTTGCTTTTTTGTATTTCAAATGTTTATGTACCGTTTCTCTTCGACACTTTTGCCACCTTGCTCTGTGATGTTTATTACTGGATCTTGATATTTATCCTGTTTTTATATCAGGAACCACTATGGCTAGCAAACGGATTCAGAAAGAACTGCAGGATTTGCAGAGAGATCCTCCAACATCTTGCAGTGCTGGACCTGTTGGGGAGGACCTTTTTCATTGGCAGGCAACTATCATGGGCCCTGCTGATAGCCCATACGCTGGAGGTGTGTTCTTTGTAATGATCCATTTCCCTCCTGATTATCCCTTTAAGCCTCCCAAAGTCAACTTCCAGACAAAGGTGAGAGGATTTTCTTGCTACTATGCTTTATTTAAATAATTTGTGTTAGGAACATCTTCTTGCCACCACAACTCATGTTTATTGAAGAATAATGACACTTTAGTCTCCTATTGAGCAAATTTCTGAAATTCAGCTTCGAACCTCTATATTATCCTGTTACTGGGTGTGGTTGAATGGGTGTGGTTGAATTAGAGCCAAAAGTAAGCCTCTAGTGAGAGATGGTTTCCCTTTTGAAGTGATCCAAAATCATGATAGTATGGTTTGTAAGTTATGTGGTAATTGTCGAATGGCAGAACAAACTAATTTGATATATTATATATAATATATGATACTTTTCTTCAGTTATGGGGTAAGCATAGAATGGCAGAACAAATTAATTAGATATATTATATATAATATACGATACTTTTCTTAAGTTATGGGGTAAGCCTAGAGTGGGAGAACAAACTAATTAGATATATTATATATAATATATGACACTTTTCTAGACATGTAGAGTGGTACTACTTTCCAACATTTGCAAAACCAGTTTTTATTTAAGTTTCATTGTTGTCAATCCCTAATCTTCTCTCTGACCCTAACATCTCCAACACTTCAATATTGAAGAAGCGTCTGTCTCTCTCTCTCTCTCTCTCTCTCTCTCCATCCATCCATTTGTGTCTATCTGTGCATTTGTGCACATGTAAATCCTGTATTCTTTACTTTATTTATCTTTGTTGACATTATTAATTGTCAAAAATCACAGGTATTTAATGGTAAATAGCTATTTTCATTTATTCATAAATTATCATTTTTTGGAGCCCTTCTGCTGCTCATCTCTTATGAAGTACTTTGTTTCATTTTCTTCATACTTCCACCTTATCATGAGGAAGTTTGTCGATGATGGTGCCTCTAGGCTCTAGGTGACTGTTATCGGCAATGAGTGGGCTCTCTAAACTCAATGGTGCTAGTGTTTGCATAATATGTTGCTTGTGTTTCACCTGTTTTGTGTTCCTCTTGATGCAGCAATAAAGTGGCTAAAAGTCTACAGGAATCTTTACATGCTTTTTGATATACATTATGATTTAAGTGTCTTGTTCATGTTCATGTTAGTCATTATAAGTTCTGTTAGAATTCATATAGATTAGTCATTCTTGTTGCAAATGCTTAATTTAATTTTATCAATATTGATAAAGGGTAAGTGGATGAATTATATTGTAACTAGCATTTGATTCACAGACTTGCGACAAGGGTCAAAACACCATTAAGTATTTGTAGCTTGTGGTAATTCTGTCATTTTCAATTAATGAAAATTTCATCCAATCCTATGTGCTCTCTCGTGTGGCATATGAATGGAAAGGTTCGACATTTTCTTTCCCCTTGGTGCAAATTAAACATAGCTGATTCACCCCATATATTCCTTTCTTGCCTTTTCAATATTCATTTAGTGTAGCTGATAAATTTGAATATTAAACCTAGTACATTTATTTTAGGGAAAATCTAACATTACTCTTGAACTCTGGCCAAGTTCATTATACTAGTGATTTTCACAGTTGACACTTTGCTATTATGTTTTGTTTTAGCTAACATGTTTCTAAAATGAGAATATTGGTCTGTGGTTTGGACCAGTAATCAAGTGGGCTGCACTGGATCATTTTCACCATGTCACTGGTTGGACACATGCAATTTGGGTTCTGAAATAAGCTTTGTTTCTTTTTCCAGATGCAATTCAGTATAGTAGTTTGATATAAAAGCTTTATATGGTCATTTGATTCAGCATATTTTACCACAAATGCAATACCTACTTCCATAAAAACAACTTCCCAAAGCCTGATTATAATGACAACCCATAAACCAAGTTGGCCCTAATCACAAGATCAAGCGACTAGATGAACAACCAGATATATCGGATTGGATATTATTTAAATGCGAGTCTTTCATTTTCAAATTGAGAGTTGTAATAACCTTTTAAATCAGTCATTGAGTTTGGCATAACTGAAAGAAATATAATTTATTGTTTAGAGACTGTATTACACATCGATTTCAATCATGGAAACTCTTTTGACTCTCACTAATTACACCTGTTTTACTGAAAGAATTGTGAAGGAAGCTCTTGCAATTCTGCTTCTTTAGAATTGGACAGATGATTGTGTTTGCAGTTGTGCACTGACTTGATTGAGCAGATTTTCCACCTTCAATTTTGTGATCAAATTGAGAGATTTTCACAAAAACAATAAACTGATCTTATTAAGCTAAGATGATTACATCGATTTATATTGTCAAAGAGAGTGGCAAAAGGCAACCAAATCCAATCAAAAACCTATTCAAATTCTAAACTTAATCACTAACTGATTAAAATCTAATCCTATACTCATCGTAACTGATTCCTCTACCTAACACCTAATCCTATACTCATTGTAACTGATTCCTCTACCTAACACCCTCCCCGAGCACAGTCCTTTCATGAAAGGATTGTGCGATTAGTAACATTAATAAAATTGGCCCTTAATCTCTGAAAATGAATGGATGATATCTTGCGATCATGCTTTGTTGGTGATCAATCTGTCTATAGAGCCCATCATTGTTGCATCCTGCTCTTTTTGAGTCTGTTGGTGCAGGTGGCAAACTAGATCAGATTTGTCATGTTCTCTTCTAAAAGCATAGCCAATTCTCTGTCCAACACTAAAATGAAGGACTTCATGAATTGTCAAAGTTCCCATCTCTCTTTCGGCAACCACTCATGAACTGAAATCATCACATGTTCACAACATCTCTCTTTCATTCTCCACTCTCATGGAGATCATCAAAATTGATATTTGGTCGAGCAGATCCAATTTTAAAAACCATCTAAACCCCATACTTCACATCTAGTTCCACTACTGACAGACATCGAAACAAGAGTAAAAGCTACAATTAGTGACATTAGGATGCAGCCTTGTCCAAATAATACTCCTGTAAGCTGACTAAAAAGAATCAAGTGAAGGACCTATTAATGATTTCTAATTTCCATCACTTCTTTGTAACTGTTCTACAATTCCATTTTAAGTAGCTATTTCTTATGGGAACCAGTGAACCACACATTCTTAGGCTTGTTGGGTGAATAATTCTATGGATTATAGAATGACACCAATCTCATGGCTCTATTTGATGCCTAATAGAGTTCATCAATTTTGAAAATGGGATCATGCAAATGGCTTCTTGTCACAATGTTTAACCAACGTATAGAAATGAATGTTGACCACTGTTAGGTATTTGAGTGTCGGCTAATTCATGAGTTGGACAAAACTCTGGGTTCATTGAGTTGTAATTTTTGTTCTTAGATATGGAATGTGATGGGGCTTCACACTGAAGATAGAAGTCAAGAAGAATTATAAGTGAGAATCAGGCAGATTTAGAAAGTGGAAGGAAAAAGAAGTAAAGAGGAATTAGAAGTATGCTGAAAGGAGGAAAAAGAAGTCAGGAAGGATTAGAAGCACTGCTATTTCCAATTGGTGTCAAACTGCCTGTTTTAGTCCTAATCAACTTAGGCAACCTTAAGCACGTCCCTAAGCCTATTTATAGGACTCTTTGGCTGCCCTAAAGAGATACCACAATCACATCTCTGTCATTGTTCTGATATAAAGACCATGATTGAGAGAATTCTTCTCTAGAGCATCTATTGAAGAGTTGTGCTGCAGATTTGATCTAGAGAGCAGTTTCTTCTACATCGCTTGTAGAAGATCATCTTCTTTCGTAGGAGATTTGAGGAGTCAAGTGGGTTTCAATATGTTGCAATCAATGGTGTGAAGTCGTTGAGGCGTGAAGCTACACAAGAGATAACTGCAGCCCTTAGGTAGTGATAATCTGGGGAGGGATCTGTGAGTATCTTGTAATTGCGAGATTCATAGTACTTGATTGTTGATCCTGTTTGGATCCGTGGTTTTCCACCCAGTTTTTCATGTTATATCTGGTGTCCTTGTGGTGTGTGCTTTTGCTATTTTATTGCCGCTGCATATTTCATTATTTTTGCGCACATTGGGCTATTGAGTTGACCAATCTAGAGATCAATCCAAAAACCTTCAACCACTATCAACTTAAAAGAAATAGGTGACAAGTTGATAGGATATTCTAGTCATATAGGTTCACTCGGTGGGACACTCCCCATGAAAGGTGGGACTACCAAATGAGCACTGCATGGTCAACTTGTGTGCAACACCCCTAATGGCCGTAAAAGAAGAGTCACCTGGGTTGGATTTCCCTTGCATATGCTACAAATAATTGTTATAATATTCGGATTATTCATGGCTGATTCTCACAGAAATTGTTAAAATATTTGTGACTTTCCTTTGAGACTAATATTAATATGTCTGGCCACTCTCTGTTGATTTCGCAGGTGTACCACCCAAACATAAATTCCAATGGCAGCATCTGCCTTGATATCCTCAAGGAGCAATGGAGCCCTGCTCTGACCATCTCGAAGGTCCTTCTTTCTATCTCCTCCCTCCTCACTGATCCCAACCCTGATGACCCTCTTGTCCCAGAGATTGCTCACATTTACAAGAACCAGAGAAGCCGTTATGAAGAAACGGCAAGGTCATGGACCCAGAAATATGCAATGAACTAAAACTTCATCGAAGAGAAAAAAAATAAAAATAAAAAAAAGAACCCTGGAAAACTAAGCAAAAAGGAATAAAATATCTACTAATCTGAATGGGAGCAGAACACTGGAAAAACTGATGTGTCGTTGGTTTTGATGTGTCTTCTCTTCCTATATATGGTTTTTGTACAGTATGTCATTACAAGATTTGGTCTTTCGCTATGTATCAGTGGCAGTTCTTCATTCTGCCGTAAGCTCTTGGGAATTACTGGTCATTTCATGTTGGTGTGTCTGTCAAAACATGTGGAAGAAAAATTAGTGAAGTATCTCACATTTGAGGAAATATCTCACTCTACTCTTATGGGTCTTCTGGATTAGTAGAAAATTTTTCTTGCAGTTTAAACTTTGTACTGTCCCAGTAGTTTTACTCCATTTAGGTTTTCTGCTGGTTTCTAATTGTGAAATCCTTTTTCATCCTAATTGCCCTAGGATCATTGTGCTTTCTTCCTGAAAAGACTAAGACATTAAATACAATGAAAGATGCCAACAAAACCACAAAGCATTAGGTGAAGGCATGTAATGCACTTAATTAATATATAATTAGCAACTAAAAGATGTTTCCATTTATGAATATAATTCGGGCCAGTGCTTTTCATTATTGATAATATCTAAACACCATGCTGGTGAGAAACTGCCCTCAGTAGAATGACTCATGACCTGAAATGAAGAGTGTTGATATTTCAAGTTAGAATATTGTAATCTTTAAGAAAAAATAAAGGAAAAAAGTTAGAATATCATAAACAACTGGAGAAAGAGAGAGAGAGAGAGAGAGAGAGAGAGAGAGAGAGAGTATACTGTCAAAATCTAAGCATGATCATAGTGGCAAGACCCTTGGCCTGAAATGAAAAGAAACAAATCTCAGTATGAACTTCATTTTCTTGATATTATGCATCTCATACCGTTGTCTTTCAAGAAACATGAGATGAGTGTTTTTTATGTTTTGGTAGAACATAACATGACTGTTGTGGTAGGCATTCTAGAAATACTGAGCTTGTTTAAAATAATTTAGAGAATGAGTTTAGATTATGGTGACATTGTGATAGGATATATTGAGTTGGGCATTCAATTATGATAGGATCTACTTGGATTATTGAGCTGTGATGGGATTCTTACTAGGTTAGTTTTCTCTCCTTTCATCCTTCATTACTCTCTCTCTCTCTCCCCCCCTTCTCTATCTATATAATATTCACAAAGAACAAAATAGTTGAGTTATGGAACTCTTATTCACACACTTGTTCACACAATAGGGGAGGGGGAGAGAGAGAGAGAGAGAGAGAGAGAGAGAGAGCTTACTTGGGTTACTGAAAGTCACCATTCCAGCTCTGCGGAAGTTGCAGACCCGAGCATTACGCGCGTGTAATTGGTAATACCTGTTCATGACAAAGGATGCATGATTGTAGAGGGATCGTGGGAAGTAGCAAGCACCGCCATGGGTGATGGGGGAGCAGTCCACGGCTTTCTTTCCACAGACGAAATGAATGGCATCATGGAGTGCAACCTCACTTGAGGTAGGCTTTGCCACACACCAACGCCATTCTTGCCATGTGATCATAGTATCATTCGGATCAGGCTCTCCCCAGGCCAAAACACCACTGAGCATCATCACAACCATCATAGTGCAAATGACTCCCATCTTCATTCTCTGCATTCTTCTACTTTGCTGATTTTGTTCTTGTTCTGCTGCTCTATGCACAAGGTAGAAGAAGTGGTTTTCTTCTTTTGTTCTTGGGTTGTTAGAACTTCTCTTTTTTGTGAGATGCTCTCTGTGTTTCTTTTGTGAAAGGCTACTACGGAAGGGAATTGGTCATGCCAACTGCATGGTTTTTTTACCAGGGTAGGCCCTTACCCTACCCACACATGCAGGCTGCATTTAGGGCAGGCCTGTACAAGCTAGGCCCTTACCTTAACCTCAGGTAAGGGTCGGGCTAATGGGATGCTAACCAATGCAACGTATTATTGGTAATTTCAGCAAAGTATGAAATCATTAGGCCTTTTGGACTTAGGATCCTCTTTAAGAGTTACGTGAACAATGATTAAATAGTTATCCGAAGAACGACACTTCTGGAATAAGCTGTATGAACAACTTGAAGTTTTTGTAATGATAACAGATTCAAAGGTATGGGTTCTTTTGCGGTTGCATGTTTGAAGTTTGAATCATGTACGTGTAACTTGTGTATGTGCATGCCTGTTTAGATTCATTTTCGCAATGACTCACGTGTAAATTTCAGTGTGAACCACCATCATATGTTGAAACTTTTGCAACTCAGTAAAGGATTAGAGATGTCAATCGTGCCGTGCCGCCGGAAGGACGGCCCGTCGGCATGGCACAGCATAGGCCGTGCTTGAGTCGTGTTGGGCCGTACCGTGCCGTGTCTCCGTGCTTATCGTGCTCTCCGTTTTGTCTTGTTTTAGTACCATTTAGATGTCAAATGGGTCATTTCGACTTTAAAAAAAAATTAAAACATACACATTGAGAAGACCAAAGAGTGTGGTACATAGATTTAAGTAGTTTGGTCAAATTCGACCTACACATGAAAGAACCATTTGAATCTTTTCTACTTCATGGTTTTTTAATAGGATTACCTTCAAAATCTTTACAATCTTTTTGAAGAATAAAAATATAAAAAAATAAAAGACTTTTAAATTTACAAATTACAATGAAGAAAATGAAAAAGAAAAAAGAAAAAAGAAGACTTGTAGTCTGCTAATGTATTTGGTTGGATTATAATCTTTAATTTCTGCCAACTCTTGCTTTCTGTTGTCGGTCAAATACCAGTCCCGTAGGCAAACACAACACTCTACTGTTTTTTTAGCTAAATTTGTCCTCTTGTCATTCACCACACGTCCACTTACACTAACTGCATGTTTAAATGCCACATAAGACATTGGAATATTTGGTAGATCGCGAGCAACGACGGATAACACCGGAAATCTGCTTTCGTATGCTTTCACCATACTTAAAATTTTAGAACTAGATGCATCCTACATCTCTAGTACACCGGAGTCAAGATATGAGGATAATTCCGTCACAACTTGATTTGATCTGGAGGCTCCCATTTTTTTTTATAAAAGAGATCCGAAGAGATGTCACCTGATTGCTGGACTTGTTTAGGGGCCATACTAGCCCCTGTTTTACCCATTTGGTCATAATAAAATTAAAAAAGTATTTGTAATTTTGTCCTTAAATTTGAATAGGTATCTAAATATGTGTTTTCCATATTACTAATTTTTTTAAGAAACAATAATACACACGCTAATTTTAACCTACGATCTAATGTAGCAGCCAACAAAAATGTTATTGGAGTATCTTTCTAATATTTATTAAAACTCTCTTCCACTTTCTTACAAATCTCTTTTAGTAAAACATGATCTCTATATTTCTTAAATTGTAAACTAATCCCAAAAAGAAAATTTAGAGCTCCATTAGTGGTGGGATAGTACACCCCGGAGAAAAAACTGGTATTAACAAATATCTTATTTGGGCTAAGAACTCCTAATTTGCCTCAGTCATCAAGTATTCTTCTACATTAAAAGTACAATATTCATTCAAAACTTCTTTTTTTTTTTTTTGAAATAGCTTTATTTTACAAATTATACATAGAATTCCATCTATGTTCAATATCTGAATTTATTTTTGTAGGTTATACATTATGCCTCGCACATATTGTGGTATATAATTGTCTTCTTTGTGTGGAGGAGAAAATGAATTTAGCAATACTTTTAATATTTTTTGTTACCATTGAAATATGTTTTAAACTAACTTAAGCAATGAGATTTAAGATGTGATATACACATCTATTTTGGATAGTAGATACCTCTATCAAATTTGCAAGTGGCGCCTGCAATTCCATTAGACCAACATGCATCGTATTATTTATTGCATTATCTAAAGTTATCACAACTATAGCTTTATCATTAATATTATATTCTTGGAGTTTTTCCAAAATAAGGGACCCTATTCTATGGCCAGTGTGTGGCCATTCAAGTTTGGAAAAAGTTATAATTCGTTTATTAATAACCCATCTTGCATCTATGTTATGGGCTGTAATACAAAAAAAGCTATCATCACTTCTAGATTGTCATAAATATGTAGTTATAGCTATTTTACCAGGATTGTCTGTAAAGTAATTTTTAATAGTTCCCTTCTCACTTTGCAAAAGCCTAATAGCAAAAGCCTAATAGCATCATTTCTAGAAACCTTTCAAATTGTAGGCACAGATTCTTCTGGACAAATTTTTCAAAAAATTCTTTTTCAGCAAATTCAGCTAAGACAATCATTTTAATAAGTGCTTGTCTAGTAGTAACAACATTATAAGAAAAAAGTCCCAAACTACTACCACTAGTAGTAGAAATTTGGGTCCATGTCCCTGGCTCGCTTTCCCCTTGAGTCGCCCCAATATGTTTGGGTTCACATTTTTTCTTATTATGCCTTAGCAAATGGCCAGTACTCCCAGCAAATTCGTCGACATAAATCTTACCACAATATTTATATTTTTCCTTATCAACCTCCTTTCCATGTTTGTCATTAACCTTAATAATTTCATATGCTTGCCAAACTAGAGAAGTTCCGGGTCTCTTAGATGTTCTACGGGCACTAGTAGCATCTACTTGGACTTTTTTCCTTAGTTCTTCTTCTTCCAATTCAACATAATCGTCTTCATCCCCTAAATTAACGGAAGAAGGTTCTTGGGAACTCTTATAGAAGATCGTCTAGCCATATTCCAAAAATTAAATTTGAAAGGAAAAGTTATATAATAACAGTAATAGAGATTTTTGTGATAATTAATATAAGAAGGGGGAGAAGACGAGAGCTAATATAATAAAGCTTAGACTATATAAATATGGAATCTCAAATTTAAATGAAATAAATACCTTAAATTTTCTTAAGGCCCCTTAATCTTGTCTCTTGATAATTTGATCGATATTTGGCTTGTGAGAGAGTTAAAGAGTGTTGAGAGAGTTGGATGATTTTGGTGAGAAATGAGAATGGGAGCCCCCCCCCCCCCCCCCCCCCCCCCCCCCGGGGTTTTATAGACTTTTTGAAAATTCAAAAAGACCAAAATTGCCACTGCTATGATTTTTTTATAGCTATTGGGAGGGGATAAAGTGGTCAAAACACCCCTTATAGCCGTTTTATGATGCATGCCATGCCGGGCCACATGCCGGCCCGGCCCATTTGACGTCTCTACAAAGGATGTATATTCATTACACCTCTCTTTGGGTGTCGCACTGTGTAGAGCAGTTTGTCTTCTACATAGGCAAGTCTGCAATAATATTCCCCCTTTTACCTATGCATTCAAATAGACCTTATCAAATGAGCCCTCAGTTTGCAATTTGCATTTGCATGGAATTGAAACCTATGTTTCAATGGAGCCGATTGTTTGCATAGAATTTATTGTCGAATGAGCCTATTTGCTGGCATGGAATTGACATATTTAGGAATTTATTGCCAAATAGGCATGTTTGCATGCATGGGATTATGAGCCTATTTGTTTGAATGGAATTGGAGCCCATAAGAATTCATTGCTATAATGAGCTGAGCCTATTTGTCTGTTTGGGCTTGGAATTAGGGCTGTCAATCATGCCGTGTTAACGAATTCGGATTATGGGTTAATGAATTCGGATTAAAATCATCTCAACCCGTACACTACCCGTTAACTTAACGGGTCAAAAAATCCAACCCGAACATGACCCGTTAATTTAATGGGTTACACGACCCAACCCGTTAACCCATTAAGTAATTAAGTTATTTCGAAAATTAAAAAAAAAATTTATACAAAAATAGAAAGAGAAAAATATATAAGCCACATGAAACTGTAAGTGAGGATTTCGAGTGGATTCCACCTAAAATCCCACTATAAAATAATAAATTTCAATTTCTTCTCTATGAATATAAATTAATTTTAGTTACATTTAGGGAGTAAAAAAAAATTTAAAGGGTTAAGCGGGTTGTTAACGGGTTACCGATTTAATTCGTACACGACCCGTTAACTTAACTTGTTAATGGGTTTGACCCGTTAACGACCCGAACCGGTTAATATTGTGTGGGTTCGTGTGATGTTAAGGGGTCGTGTGGCATTTTGACAACCTTACTTGGAATACATATGACGTAATTGATTCAAGGAGCTTGTTATTTTCTCAAGAAGTTGGAGTACGTACATATGAAGTAGTTGATCCAAATGGGCGTATTTTTTTACATGAAATTAGAATACATAGGAATTCATTGATGGAATGAGCTTTCTGTTCGACACCACTGGGATACAAAGGAAATGGGTCTGTTTATTGGCATGGAATTGGAATACATAGGAATTGATTGATTCAAATGGACAATTACTTTATTTTAAGAAAAGAATTATTTAACAAAATGATCAACGTGCAATTGGATTAACGAACTAAAATATATACTATTTTTTCAGGCATGAAACAATCCACAACCTATATAACATTCTAGTTGGTACAAAATTTATGACGATGGATATACATGTAGGCACCTAATGAGATGGATTACAAAGATGGATCATTTACAGGTCAAATCAGGCATTTTCCATAATTTTGTCAATTGCACTAATAATGATGGATCCTATATAGGTCAAATATTGGTTAAGATCTTTTTCAATCTGATGTTGTTTGGTCATTTTCAAAAATAAACACGACACTGAAGAATAATTTTTTGCCATAATCTCTTATGCATATATGTTAATTATGTGTTCAATAATTATATATATATATATATAAATGGGGGAAATATTTAAGTGAGAACTATTATATTAAATTTTTTTTCAAGGCCAACTAGCAACCCATTCAAACCTAGCAACCAATAGGGAACCACCTGATAGTCATTAATTCCAAGGATTGGCACACATCCGAATGACTGAACCGTTAGATCGAAGGTTAAATATTTTTTTGAAATATGAAGCCATTTAACTCATGGGCCATGGATGAAGGGGTTATGGGCATGAGTTTGGGGTCAAACTTGATACTTAGGGTGATCTCACATAGATCTTTCTACCCCCTGGTCCCATCCCCAAATGGGGCCGACAATTGAGGCCCATAAAAAAGTTCTCATATAATATGTGAGAACTAGTTCTCACTTGAATAGTACCCTATATATAATTAGTGTAAACATTAACACGTTTATTTCTTATAATTGAATTATACAAACCAAATAGTCTATTTCAAAAAGGGTTTAATTCATATAGCTCTATTTCAAATAAATCAAACTTGCCAAATAGGCCTTTAGTTACTTGAATCTTGCATATATGCATCCCATGTACCCAAATTTGAACCTAAATTTTATTTAGAACTATGCTTCCAAAATAGAAAATAATAATCTATAGTTGTGGTTGCTCAGACAATTAGTAGGAGAATGTAAAGAATGAGAGTTTTATCAGGGTCCACACAACCGAATGCTAACACCATTGATTCATATCTAGATAAAAATGTGTCCCAAAGACCAAAACACATGAAGGAGTCGATTTCAAAAGATTCAAATAAATCAGACCTACCGTGTTTGGGTCTATTGCATGCAAGGCTGGATTCTTAAAATCCCCATTTAAAGGATTCTCTTTTGGGGTGGGGGTGGTTGGAGCTGTATTGGCTGTGGTGGGGGTCATGGATTTGGACATTGGATTGGGTAGGATTTTGTCATGATTCTATGATTGAAGCCTATGACATTAAACTAACTTTATAATGGGTCTCTTTTATAAGTTCTTGCAAGATTTCATTCTAATAGAAGATGGCCATCATCAAATTGTTTATAAAAAATACAAGATTGTCATAGTATTTTGTTTACAATCTTTAGTAAGTGATCAATTTAAACGTGGGTAAAATTCCGATTTGAGTGAAATTTGTAAGGATCAATGTAAATGAGGAAAAAATATTTTGGTATTTTAGATTTTTCATAAGTAGCCCGGCCCCTTATTAAGAAGCCTCTTGGATTTTTCATGAGTCCAAGCCTTAAATGATCTAGACTTTTTTTTTTTTTTTTTTATGAGTATAAGCCTTAAATCCATTTGTGGTTTCAGATACAATATATTATAAGCTTGATGTACCTTACCATACCCAAACTTTGTGGAGTCAAAAAGAAAAGTTTATTGCTTGTAAATAATACCTCCTGTGATCAGGGAAGATGCCTGGAATATGATCATGTCATAATCATTTGAAAATATGACCCAGTCAAGTTATGGTTTATGGCTAACAAAGTGCTGAAAGCATCTTCACAGAAAAGTTTTATACAAAACATCGAATTAGCACTTATCTGTGAAGAACTTTGGTTTTTCTCTTAAAATGTCCTCCACACAAGCAAGGCCATATGGGTAGGAATGGCAATGGGTCAGGTTTAAATAGGGACCTGCCCCGACTTGCTCATATTAGAGGTGGGTTTGATAGTGTGTGGGTAGGGATTAGGTCGGATATGATTTTCCATACACTAACCCTTGTTGGATTTGGGGCAGGTTTGAGTTTTGGTATGTCAAACCTGCTCATCATATCTTTACTTTATATATTAACAGGTAAGGTTTTTTTTTTTTTTCAATTAAAACATTTTTAGTGTAAGTGGCAATAAGGATTAAGGATTAACATTTTCCTAAATGTCATGGTTCAAGTCTACTTTAATACATTTATGTTTTTCATATTTCCCAAAAAATTAAATCAGCCGTTTACAAACTCGACCCGACTCATGACTGTCATGGGGTGGGTATGGTATAACAACGGTAAAACCCATCATGTGATCGGGCAGGAATGAGATAGTAAAAACATCAATCGGGTAGGGTTCGGGCCTACCTAAAACTGAGCCAGCCCCACCCCATTGCCATCCCTAGCTATGGCCTTATGGGTCAAAATACTCTCCTCTCCACTTGCTCTAATTGCACTTCATTTAGAACAACACGACTTAGGTGGCATTTGGTAACTCTAAAAATAAGCTCTTATATTGTGATTTAGAGCAGATTCCCATGTTAGAATGTTTGGTAAGCCTCAAATTTGTATTTATGATTTTAGAGCTTATTTACAAATTAGAGCTTTTGCCTCTGAAAAAAAGCTAGAGGGGCTGTTTTCTTTTTTCTTTAAAGCTTTTTTTTTTTTTTAAACTAAAGCAGATGGAGGTGAACAATACCTAATTTATAAGTGTTTTGAATGAATATAACCTCATAAAATTTTAATTTATAAAGGTGGCGTTCACTTACCACAATTCTTAAAGGCAGCTTCCAATTATTACCTTGAACTAAGAGTGTTTTTGTTTTATTTTATAATTTCACCAAACATATTAATTGTAGATTAGAACTAAAAAACTAGAGCTCTTATTTTATACCTTAGTCGTAGCTCTTATTAAATAGATTAGAGTTTCTAATAAATGGTCCCTGACATCTAGTAATTCAAGTTGATGACTAACTCTTCTTTGAATTCTGCTAATTTGGACTAATAATAAAATAATCAACTTTACTTCACTTGACTCTATTACTAGAGTTGCCAAACTCATCGCGCTGCAACATACTCTATTGTAGGCCCTAGGAGTTATGCTTGGGCAGTTACTGGTTGGACTTGAATGAACACTGTTGAATTTGGGCTAAAAAATTGGACTTCATAGGCCCATTTTCTGGCCCAATGGTCAAATATATAGCTCAACCCGGCTCTATATAATGCTTAAAAGCCTAACCAGACATTAACAGGATGGCTAATTTTACTTGCACCAAATGATTGTGAGAGTCACAGCTTGAAGAATCCTGATCAATCATTCACATATCCCTAACATAGGTTCTAGTCTAAGGGTAGGTCAGGTTAAACCCAACTCCAGAACAATAGTAATTTCGATCCAGTAGGTTGGGTTATAATATGTCCAAGGACCCAACCCATTAATTGAGTTTGGATATGATTCACATCATATTAACAAAACCAACAAGCACATTATAAAAAACTAATCTATTCTAATGGCATGTTTGTTTGCATTATAGTAGTACATAGGAATTCAATGCTTTGGAATTCAATTTTCCGTCTTTCGTTATTTCAGTTTCCAATAAAGTGGAGGTTTTTCATGGTCGTTTTTACATATTCACCACGATCTATATTCTTAACCACTTATGGCATTAATACCTATACATTTAATTCCTATGTATCCCTTCATACAAATAAATAGGAAGAGTAGTTATATGTAATTACTATTAGAAATAGCCCATGGGACCGGCCCAGACAAAACACGGGACTTGCACGGGTCAAATCATTCTGACAGAGTCCACCTTGTCACTTGGCTTGGTAAAACTGCCTAGTTAGCTGGTGCAATGAGTTGGGTCGTCGGGTCGGGTCGAGTCGAGCCCAATCTTTAACGTAGGCTAAATTGCTGATTCACACCAAGACATTCACTAATCAAGCTGAAAAAATGACAGCCCAAACTCAACCTAAAAGTTAAGTGGCTCAACCCGAACCCATAATTAACAGGCCTGTTTTGTGTTGAGAAAACTGCTGCAATTCATCTTCATATTTAACCCGAAGGGGTTGCTCAGTTGACCTAACACCACGGTTTACACCCGGAGGTTGTAGGTTCGAAACTATACTACCACACTGGGGCTACATGGGAGTTTACCTGACTTTCCTCTGAGCCCGGAGAGATTAATTTAGCCTAAAGGATTGGGAACCCTCTGATAGCAAAAAAAAAAAAAAAATCCTCATATTTCCAATGCAGACAATTTTCTCTGTTTAATTTCTCTATCTGTTTTCTCCACATCCAAACAGACCCAGAAAGGAGGATGGAAGGAGCACAATAGCAATCTTCATGTGGGTCCCAAGGGAGGAGGAAATCAGGTATTGACAAGCGGCAAATGCACCTCCTCTCAAAACTGCGACGTGGAGAACATTTATTGGGCCAAACAGTGGGCTCCACAAAGCCCATAGAGTTATGGGGTTGTCTAGCTTTTTCCATGCAATGCACATTCCACAACTATTTCTCATGTAACAACAAATGAAAAGAAAAGTGGAGTGAGAAAAGGGCATATAAAAAACAATACCTTTCATGCCTACTCAAGAATACCATTTGAATACCTACCTGTTCCTTTAGAATTAAAATGGATATCCAAAGGTTATGCTTATGCCAATCAATTTGGCCATTTCTACCTCTATATAAGTTCATCCTTTTTACCTTTTTTTAGCTGAGAGAATTTTTGTTTTTTAAAAGCTATAGAGAATCAAAATGCATTAGAGGGTGAAGCCGTGTTTTCATTTCTATTTATTTTTAAGAGAGGACTTGAACTCACTCACTCTCGTTTTCAAGTGGGGTCATTCTCTTGCCCCCATTGCTGTAGACTAAGGTTCCTAAAACTTAAAACACAAATGTTTGGGGCCATTTGGAAACTATAATATAATTAGTGAGAGTTAATTTAATTAAGGTCTAAAATAAAAAAAAAACTAATTTTAAGTTCTAATATACAATTAGTTTGCTTGATAAAATCATAAAAAAAACCTCTTATTTTATGAGGTAATTGGAGCCCACTTTTTAAAAAATATAATGTAAAACCTACCATTTGTGTCATTTTGAAATTTTTGTATGTTATTTTTGTTTGAAACAACGGTATATTTTGCATTGCCACCTTTATCTGCTTTAACTAAAAAAGCTCTAAAAAATAGTAAATCCCCTTAACTTATTTTTTAAGAGACAAATGCTCTAATTTATAAACAAGTTGTAAAAACAAAAAAGTATAATTAAATGTTTGTCAAACACTCCAATATGCGTGTAAAGAATCCCTGTTAATCAAAGAGTTGTCGCTGTAAATAACACACCTTCTCACAGATTTACTCAGGGCATCAATCTCTAGGTGGGTAGATTTTCTTTATATCTCTCGGGCACTCATGCCAACATGGCAAAAAAAAAAAAAAAAAAAAAAAAAAAAAAAAAAGAAAGAAAAATAAAAACCAAATAATAAAACTCTAATCTAAATTATAAATACGGTCTCTGGTGTTAGTGCACACTCATTCTCTCCCTCCCTCTCTCTCAACCCAACAGGAAACGTCTATAAGCGTGTTTTTCATGCTCTCTCTCTCTAATCTCTCTCTCTCACACACAGTGAACTGACACAAGAACATGACTTTAACATCGTATGTTTATATTAGCTCTCTCTCTCTCTCTCTCTCTCTCTCTCTCATATGTGGGGACGTAACGTCTCTCTTGGGGGAGTAGTAAACATGTACGAATCACAACGGCTAGTTTACAGGCTTTATGGAGTGGTGGGTTCTTTTCAGTGTAAAACCCCAATGGAGAGAGAGAGAGAGAGAGAGGATCTCTTTAGTCTCTCGGCCCCCATTTATTCTCATTAGTCATCATCATCATAGAACAAATCAACTTACAATTAAGATAATGCAAAGCTACTTAGTGCTTTAAAACTTTGTTGACTTCTTTTCCCTTTCAGATGATTTGATATAAGTGCACTTAGGCGTTCCATAATCAAACCTACGCACTATCAACATTAAAAATGTCTTCAACATGGGGCCTTGGTTAAACACAAAAATACAAGAGAAATTCCAACTACTCACAAGATTTAGATTGAGAAACAGGAGACACCCACACAGCTAGCCACCCAGCGTTCCCTAGGTGGGTAGGTTGTCTTCCCACATGTACTCTTAACAATATATTTCATGAAAGATAATTCTGTTTTCAGTTGTTTCCATGCAAGCCTAAGGGCCCCTTCTCCTACTTCGAATTGAATTTCTAGAAATTCATTGGAAATCAAGTTCCAGCAAAGGAGCATTAATTAAAGAGTTAAAGAGTTGAAGAATAAAAAGGCAAAGAGGTTGATGAGACTCTTTGCTAGGACTTGATTAATTGATTATTAGAGTGATCTTACTAATTGAGTAACCATTTCCCTACCAAAAAAGGCGCTAATTGATGGCTATTTTATAGAAAGCTATCACTTGATTCCTCAGTTTTAAATACCCAGCAAACAAACGGGCTCTGAGGGCATGTTTGCACAAAGCATTTTCTATGGAAAATAAAAATGGTGTTTTGAGAGGATGGTTTTCCATTGTGGTACTATAATCTACCACAGTTCTCAGTTTTAAGGTGAAAACATTTTCTGTGATATTTATGGGTAGCAGATTTGGACCTCAAAAGCCAAAAAACCATTTTTTTTTTTTTTTTTTTTGGCAGTCTTAGACAGGAAGAGGAAACACAGTTCACCATGAAAGATATTTTACAGCACTGAACGATAGAAGTTAAATTAGAGGATTTAGCTTCCATTTGTCATAGAAAATACAATTACAGGAGATAAAATGTGAGGAAAACTGTTGCACACAACCAAAAGTGCCCTTAGTACTCCCCAACACCACCACATGAGTTTAAACTGTTCAAGGCCAAAATTATAGACTCAAGTAATCAGAATGTTCTGCAGAAGCATTCACTTGAGACCTACAATTTTCTAACCATGATGCATGGAGGATTTTGGTAATAAGATATGAAATAGTTTTTTCAGAAATGAGGAGATGAAAAGAGTAACATGTTGCTTTATTAGTAAAAGAATTCCATGTCATCTGGACATTTGGTTTACCTTAATCTCCATAATAACAAACTAGTTGAGAATAAAATAAAGATTAAAAAAATGTATTATCAACAGGTTCCATTGCAATTGTTCAAACAAAAGGAAGTCTTTATGGGTTAACAGTAAATTCAATCAGAAAAGTTGCAAGCATGAGACAAATTTCTGTATCAATTGGCAGTTGATCATCATTATATTTTAGAAAATGAAAATATTATTCAGAAAGGTTGGTCAGATTCATGATTATTCAAGAGTGTGCACAAACATTCTCTTACACTGCTTTCTCACAGATAGCAGCCTCAAAAAACCGTCTATAGCCGATTTAGATTTTGACTCGGCGTGAATTATACAGACTATATGTGAAGAACTCTAGACCATCCGGAAAAAAAAAAAAAACATTTCGGCCTTATGATGCTTCTTGGGATGCATGGTGCTCCATCCTGCTCCAACATGTGCTCATCCCTTTGCTCCCGAATATCTCCCCCATGAGTCAGCACTGGAATATCACATGTTCTGATCCATCTCTAACTCAACAGCAGAAAACACAAAATATCGGTTTTCAACATTGAAGCACTCACCATTAAGGCTGCTAGACCTCATAATTCACATACATAACCTGTTCCCCCTACTGCAAGCTTGAAGGGTAGTACAGTGTTGGGTTCAGATAACCTGTTGAAGGAGACGTAAGTATAGAAGGGCTTGGAGAAAGAATCCCCAGACCTTCCACCGCATTCCCTCCTTGCTTTGAAGACCTTGCATTTGCTCCAGGGCATGATGTCAGAAAATTGGGTTTTGGTCCCCCAGACAGCTCCCCTGAGAAAGTATTTTGTAGTGGAAAACAAGAAAAACCTTTCGTCGTTCTTGAATTAGAACTCAAAACAGGTGAAGGCGAAATGTCAACTGGCAAAGGCTGGTTTCGTCTCAATCCCACACTGTAATTTGCATCAACTGAACTTAAGTTTGGCTCCAGTTCAGGAGAGTCATCAATGACAATTACCTCTCTCATCATGGAATTGCCATCTTCAGAAGCAGAAACGGGATTCAAACGTTGGCGATGAACAGCTAGTCTCTCGACATTATATGACAAAGGAGAATTGGGCTTTCTATTCAGTGTCTTCTGTTGAGACTGCCTATCAAGTCCATCCTTTGATCCTGGCTGCAAGGTTGACTCCACAAAACCTGGTGGACATTGTTCCTGATGATTAACAGGTGGCTGTAAGGGCCTTTGGTGCACCACTTTATAATCACCAACAGTTCTTACCCCGCCTGAAAACCCAACACCAAAATTCTTTGGCAGATAGCATGGATGATCCAAGCCAAAGAGGAAGGAATCATCAGGAGACCGTCGACGGAAAGAAAAACTATCTTGATTTGAGACATTGCCATTAGAAAAGCCAAGAAGATGGGTCGGATACTTTGCATTTGGATAATCACTTGGAGGAGCTAAAGGAATTTTTTGGAGAGTTGTTAACTCATCTTCATCTTTGCTCATGACCATCAAGTCCTTTCCCATCAACCTTAAGATGGGGCTACCAGTAGAAGAGGGTGAGGGTAGAGTTTGTGATGATGGATTACTCAAACCAAAATCCCTGCAAATTTGTAGTTTCATTGCAGCATTTGAAGAATCCTTCATTGAATTGGAACCCACACCCAAACTCGAGCATGGACTAAAAGAAGGGCAGATTTCTGGTCTGATATTTGGATTGGAAGTCGTCACCTGCCTTCCCTTGGGTGGTACCATCATTGTGGTCATCACACCTTTTCTCCCTGGGAGCTGCAACTCTTGATAGGATAGCACAGCGCCCCGAGAAATACTTTCCTTTAGGGAGCAACAGCATGGTTGATAATCTGGAATTTTCATGGGTACCTTCACAGATGTAGCAACTTTCAGATTCTCATGATCCACCACCTCCTTCTCAGCTCCCTTTGCACTCGGTGTAGATGGCAATGCAGAGTTCATACCAAAACCAGCATTATCTAGGAATGTGGCTTCGCCATTGCTGTCTGAAAAGCTCAAACTCACCTTATCTTGAATTCCAAAAGGACCCACTGATGATGACTGTTGCCCCATATACCTGAAATCGGATGAATTCATTGGTGGGGGAGAGAAAGCCGAGTTTGCAGAACTAGGGGATCCTGACTGGTCTCCATCAACCTGCTGATGCTTATTTTGAATGGAGTGAGGCCCACTTGAGGTTACTGATGAGTTTTCCTGAACTTCATTATCCATTTCCCCAGGGCAAGGAAAACTTGCTCCTAATTTTTGAATCACTGTCGGGTCGGTTTCAGTTAAAGAACCGGCCTCTAGTTCTGTTATTGCCCGCACCTTATTGCCCTCTTCACCAATGCAACTCTTGCTTTGATCATCAAATTGTCTGGGAATAGCTGGCAGTACCTGCAATATGGGTTGATATGCAGGTCCCACATTACCACCTTCAAGGCATGGTGATTGCAAATCAGCATCTGCAGCAGGTGAATTGCCATCAGAACTTGGGGTTTCACCAGAAATCACAATATTGTTCCCAACAGCTTTCTCTGTAACCTCTTCAGCAGCAGATTCTTCATCCTCAGATTTGTAGTATTGATGGAAACTGCCACCATCTTCTGAATATACACTCGCTATATCAAGACTACAATATTCAGCTGCTGAATGCAACCCTTTCGAAATCACAGTCTCCTCTTGGTCAGATGTGCTTACATCTTCTTCACTTTCTTGTTCAGATTCAATTATCTTGTTTCTTCCATAAGACTCTTCATTGGTTATCGCTTCTATTTCAGACTCCACCATGTTCTCAAAATAATTTACTTTATGGGTTGTGTAAATATCGTTCTCATTCACAGAACAAAGCCCCAAAATTTCTGCAGAATCCTGCCCCTGATCATAACCCACATCCACATCAGAGGTCAATCTCCTTTTCTTTTCACTGATTTCAACAGCACACCTATCCTTCTTAGACCTTTTAAAAATCGAATTCTTTCTTTTCTCACTGTTTTTATTAGGTCCCAAGGGGAAAGATGGTTTGCCCAACAAAAGATCCTTCCTCAAAGCAGATGATATTCTGACCTTCGATGACAAGGGATGATTCTCAGGGAGGTTTGTGGCTGGCTGAGCAGTGCCATTTTTTATCTCTACTCTCCTGCTCCTAGGAGAAGATGCACCACTTCCTGAATAGTTAACAACTTTCAGCATACGACCATCAGGACTAGAAGCTCCTTCCATTGCGCTGTCGAGGTTGCTTTCTGGTGGCCTCAGCAATGTTCTTTCATCATCATCTGTACTGTTCAATGGAATGTCTATTCTCTTGGATCTCAAAGAAGCAGCGGGATCTTCTGACAGCCTTGAGAACTTAAGAATGTTATTTCTCTTAGCAAAACTGCCTAAAGCAGAAGGGTTGTTCTTGGTCAATTGTAGGCTGTCTCCACACTTATGGACATCTCTATCACTGAATTTTTTTGAAAGACAAGATCTTTTTGAGCATACCCACTGTCTTAAAGTTCCTGATCCACCAGTTTTGATTGGGTCTTGATCTTTCAGTAACTGGGATAAAGATCTCTCCTTCTCACGGTTACCCATACGATATTCCTCATCTGATGCCTCGATCTGGTTACCAACAATTCATCAACCAAAAATCAATAATAAATTCACTCAAATGAAAATTGCAAGGTTGAAGCATTGAAACAAATGGAATTTAGAAAGTTCAGAACCGAAAATGAGAAAAGGAATAGCATGGAGTTAAAATTGTTAGATCATAAAAATTATAAACAAACCTGCCTTTAAATTTCCTAAGAGATGGTAAAATCAATATCATCCAAGCAGGTTAGATACATATTCCAGAAAGGCATACAAAACCCATGATCAATCTTGAAAGATTTTCTAAATTTTTCCAAAAACATGAACAAACACTAAGGATTATTTTAAAAACATCACTAATAATCAGCAAGAGGGACTAAATTTTGCTGTTCTCGATGAAAAGATATAATTTTCATTACAAACAATTTACAGAAAACTCAAACTAAAAAGCCTAGAGCAATTCTATCCTATATACAAAAGAAAATATAACAAAAGCTGATTACCAAACTGAGAAACAAATGCAGGCAAGCAATATAAGAATTCTAATACATAAATGATGAAAAGAAATGGAGGAGGAAAAACTGAAGGTGCATTTTAGAAATATCCATGCTACACAATATTAAGTTCAATTTTTCATATACAATATAAACAAACATATACATACATATCATTACCGTGTAAGCTACATACGTACCAGAACAGACTTAAATTTATATTTATATATATAATGAGAGAGAGAGAGAGAGAGAGAGACCTCATTTTTGTAGCGCCTGAGAGCACATAAGTTCTTGCTTTGCGGCTTGACTTTCATATGCTTAGAGCATTTTGGGACAAGATGCTTTTTCTTGCCAATAAAAAAGATCTTGCCTTTCTTTGTATCATTTGAGTGATTCCTTTGGGTGAAATCATCTCCCAATGTAGGTGCCACTGTGTCATTGAATTTGGACAAGATTCGAAGCTTTGTGCCTTTTGAATCTACATAGACTGCACGGTCATCATCTGCATCGTCCACAACATCAAGTTGGCTCATCCGTTGCCTCTTGCTTTCCACACCAGTCTCACCATTTGGCATTGGCGCTTTTGAATCATTTGCCCAGTTTGTTCCATTCCTCCGATCAAGATCTTCTAGCGTACAATTTGGGGCAGTCAGATAGATATCCACCATCAATCGCTTCTTCCTTGGTTTAACTCTATGTTTAGCTAAATCTGTCAAGACCCGTTCGCAGGTAGACTCCACAGCAAGGCACTGATCGATATGAGCATTCAAAGTGGTGTTTGAAGTAGATGTGAATGTCTTGCAAACAGGGCAAACCTTTGAGGCCATGGATTCAGACAAAGCACTGGAATTTGAAACTATGTCTTCGGTCCGGCCTGATTCTGATACACCACCTAATTTCACAATCAACCTGCACTTCTTTTCAGATGGTCCACAGAAACTTCCAGTCTTGTTGGGAGCTTTTGGAGGTTCCAAAGCTTCAAATTCAATTGATGCTTCTGAGAGACTATTGGTTTCCTGTAATGAAGAGGTCAGTCTATTGGCCAGGGTAGAGTTGCTATTGTTTTTAACATGACTGGTCAATGATGATGCGATAACTCCTTTCCCACCAGCTTCATTTGAACCCAAAGACTTTGATAATCTACACAATTTATTGTCTCCTTGATCTAGAACTGATTGATCCAATGATTGAGAATGTTTGTGTTTAGTATGACTGTCTTGCAAATCCAACAAAACTGCATCTTCCTTATCAAGTGAATCAGTTTCGGCTAGAGTCTTCTCGCTACCTACGCAGGCATTCAGATGTTCTGATGTTGCTACACCCTTTTGGTGACACGAGCCTCGCACCAAATTGGGAGGTTCGAAAGGAGGCAATGGATCTTTGACACCATGCTTCAAGCAAAGTTGTAATAGGGGTTGGGAGAATGGCCAACTTGCTCCTATATCCTTGCTCCGCGCTGTAAAGACATAATCTCTGAAACACATATAAACCATCAATTTACCAGATTTTCTTAAACCTTATGGTCTATAACACATTATATAAACTCTTAACAACAGATAGCTTGCAAATACCAAGTATTGTTCATTAGCACTTGCACTGGTTATACAAGCAGCCCTAGCAACAACACCAGATCATCCCTCCCATCTAATTTCTACTGTAAAAAAAGTAAGACTCAACAGCAGATAATACAAGTAGTCTATTGAAAATATTCCAAAAATCCGAAGACATGATTCAAAGAAACGACCCAGAAACAAAAATATACAAACTCCAACAGGAGACATGAAATCATACAAATTAGCTGCAAAATTCTTTTGCAAAGATCAATTAGAACCATGAGAAACCCTCTCCTGCAGACATCACTAAAAATCAATCATCCAACATTCACACCACAAAAAGGAAGAAATGAAAAAGGAAGGTGAGATGAATTTCGATGAAACACCAAAAACAGCAAAGGGTCTTTGTTTTACATCTTTCAAAACGGAAGAAAAAAAAAAATACCCATGTAGTTCTGGATCTGATGCAAGCTATTTGAATGCTTGGGTAGAGAAGCTCTAAAAAGAATATTGATAGTTCCCATTACCATCATTCATTCTATTAAATGGAATAAAAGAATATTCACCTTATGGAAAATTGTGGAAGTGGATTCTCATCAAGGCATGCTGGCTCTACCAGATCTGCAGCCCCTTGCAAGGAAAACTCATCCCCAGCACTTCCATCATCTTTCAGTCCTGATTTCTTGCAAAAACATGAGGGCTCTGGTGGGTTTTCAATGGATAACATCTGAAGAGAGGCTTCTCCTTTTTTCTGCTTCTTTCTTCTCCTCCAATAGTCCCAAGAGCTTCGCTGGAACTAGGCCTCCTTTTGTACTTAGCTTCCAGCATAACCAAAGCCTCGAAAGATAAGGTGAAAAATATCTCCAATCACCCCTCTCAAGGGAAGAAAAGGTGGGTAACTCTCGTTCTCCTTGCAGCTACCAAACCATATCAAAAAAACAAAGAAGGGACAGATATGAACATCTCCTCTTTCTCCTTTCAAAGGACTACTTCATACAGCTAGCTACATGCCCCTCCTTGATTTGATGCCTGAAGATAATCACAGGGAAACCAATGGTTGAGATCAACCCACACAATTCCATGCAAAAACAGCCACTAGAGAGTTCTAGAACATTATTTTATGTTATCAATAACTACATATTTAAGTTAGAAAGCACTTAAAATCCCCAAAACCCCATGAAACTAATTATTAAACCCTCTTTTGAATGAAATCAACAACAGGAAACCAGGGAGATCCAAGAACTAGAAAGCTTATGGAATGTCATTTTATGTGACCAAAACAAAATCCAGGTGAAGCCTCTATAGTCTATAAAGTGGTAAAAGAAACAGTGAAAGAATTTCATCATAATAACCCATTTCAATAACATGGCCAAACCCATGGCCAAACCCATCTGAAGGCCTGGAAAAGATGAGAAACAAAGGCTGTGAGGAAAACCCATGACATGAAATATCATGTGAGGAGAAAAGAAGGGAGAGGATGGAAAAGATCAAAAGATGTCTATGAAATAGAAATCCGACAAGGACATAAATTAGCTGGGCCAAGAACCCACAAAATAAATGGCCATCAACACAAGGAAATCTACAGAAAATCCATGACCAGATCTGTTGTTAGAAGACTGAGAGAAGCCCTTTAAAATAAATAAGGATCCAAAACTCTCCAAGCAAGAGATGATAAAAATACTACAACTAGAAAAAGGAATCCCAAAAGGGGAGAAAATAAAAGGTTCATAAAATGACAATACTTCTACTGTGAAAGCATTTCTCTGATGGGTTTCACCAACACAACCTCAAAAAACATGGATGATTAGTTGAACTTCAAAGAAGTTAAGCAAAGATGAGTACAACCCATGATCATCATCATCATCTATCTGGAGACTGCCATGTAGAAGGAGAACCCAGACACCCAACCAGAAGAAGAGAGAATCATGAAATAATACAAATCTTCTACTATGAAAACTTTCCACTGAAGGGTTCTACCTGAAAACTAAGGGAAGATGAGATGCTCAGTAGATTTGGAAGAAAACACCTGAGATAAAAGGCTAGAAACCCACAAAAGCCTCCAAGAAAGAAAGGGAAACCATCATGGAATAATAGAAACCTTCTACCCAGAAAGTTATCATGGAATAATAGAAAATTTCTACACAGAAAGTCAGTATTGTTCCTCCACATATCTGTGGTAAATGAGAAGAACAGTTCAATTCCATGGAGATGAATAGGAAAGACTAGATGAAAAAACACAAGACAGTCCCCCAAAACAAAAAAAAGAACACCCAAAATAATAAAAAAAAAACCTTCCAAATAAGAGAGAAGAAGATCAAAAACCCCAAAACAAGGAAACAAAAACCTAGATGGATTCTACCAGTGGAAAAAAGAAGAGTTTCAGAAACAATAACCCACAAAATAGTCCAAAACCACAAGAAAACCTTCTAAAGGAACCCCAGAAAACCCCATCAGAAACAAGGGAAAGAAAAACCAACCAAAATATGATCAGAAGAAGATCCAAACACACCCCCCAACAAAGGACCCATTAAGGACCTCAACCAAATCCATCTAATAATGAAAAAAAAAAAAAAACCAGTATGAAGTCACCCAAACAAACCTTCTGCTTCCATGGCCTTTCTTCAAGGGTTTCTAGTTCCTACTAGGACTCTAAGAAAAGATGAGATGAGGAGTTATTGAGTTAAGAAGGAAGAATATGAAGAGAAGGAAAAAAGGAAGGCAGGAACATGAGGACACAGGGAGAGAGAGAGAAAGAGAGATTCATCATCTATCTACTGTTTAAAAAGGATATAATATAAGAAAAAACAGCACCACCCACACACACATCAAAGGCATCTGGTTCTCCACCAAAAGCAGGTATTGTACAATACAATTACAGCAACTCAAGAGAGAGGCAAAAAAAAAAGAAAAGAACAGAGAAGGGATGAGATAAATGAGGAATGGGAAAAAAGTAGAGATAGAGATAGAGAGAGAATGGGAGGATAGATGGATGGATTTTTTCATTTTTCCCACAATACCTGTCCTATCTTGTACCTACCTACCCTATTATCTTTTATTGAGTAAAAAACATTGAATCTTTTAGACCTTGCTCTTGTGTCTATCTCCAAGAATGCCATCCCCCTTCCTTATGTATGCATGCCCTCCCTTTTTCAAGTCCGGATCCCGTGTGGGCTGCACACGCTTTTCCAGTGTGTATTGATGTGTGCACGAGACCGCTAGCTGTTGATAAACTCACCGCCTGAGAAATAGATGTCATTTCCTCGTGCGTGGACTATAGTCTAATTTTATTTTTTTGGGTGTTGATCTCATTATAAGATAGTTCACGTAGTTACAAATGTGATAAATGTTAGTAATGTATAAGATCATACTAATTATGTTATCAACCTCACAACCCGACCAAACTTTTAGGATGACATTCATTTTTAACAATTTGGATTAGGAATAAAAAGGTTATGTAGTGGAGTTCCATGCATCATTTTCATGGGAAGTACATGGGACACCCTTCTTTTGAAGGAGAATATTTGATCGGGCGGCTTATAGATGAATGGCTCAGATTTCACTCTTAGAGAGGGTTATACTTGAGATAATTTTAAAATAAATTATACTTGGTCAGATGTTTTTTTTTTTAATTTTTAATTTTTTATAAAAAGGGTGGTGTATGATGTAAATGGCTTTGATTATGCAAAAGCAGCCCCATTAAAGAAAGCGTTTAAGTAGTTGACAAAACTCCAATATAACAACCAGAAGTCACAGTCGAAAAAACTCATGAGTCCAGTTAGACTCTTTCAGCTCTAAAATATCAATCCAAAGAGAGTCAACTCGACAACTCAGAAGAGTTGTATTTTCTTAAAGTTACTTAAAATAGATCAAATACATAAAATTTAGATACATTGTATTTAAATGTATTGATAATAAAAAATTTAAATGAATAAATTTATTATATTTCAATTAATCTTTTTTAAATTGCTAACTCCAAATCTCAAGCACTACTTACTCATATTTGATTTGGTCGAGTTTACTTTATACTTGACTAAGGTTTATCCTATACTTGACTCAGTCTTTCATCAAAACGAGATGACATGGCAGAATCAAGTGTTGACTCGCTGAGTTTTCCAACCTCAACTAAAATCGTTTCTCATCTTTAATTAGATCGGGTTTATATAACAAGTTATCAGTGGGTCTAACTTCTGAAAATATAACCATTAAAGCTATTTTCTTCCATGTATTTGCATTGGATGAAATTTCATGCTAGTTGGAGTTGGGCCATCAACACATTGATTGATAACTTATGATGAAAGTAGAAGAAATACTTGAGTTAAATCATGTGTGTCATAAGTGATAAATCTAAGCGCGTGGCCTACTATGACTGAAGTGAATCTTATATAAAGCAAATAGAATTTTGAAAACCACCTTTATTATGGATTATTATAGAGATGGCCTATGAGAATCCAAATGTTTACCCGAATGTTGGGTCCGACCTAAAAAAAAATAAAGGGACATATGTCGTATTGCATTGGTTTGACCAAGACCCTTTTGACGAGTCTGGGTTCCATGAGATGGGGTTGATTGAAAGACTTGTTTAAATAATTCCAAGGGGTTGTTCGAATGGTACTCAGGACCACGGTTCATCCCTCTTCCGGAACTAAAAGTCTTGTTGTCGACCCTCGTTCTCTCCTATTCAGGAACCAAAGGTTGTGTCCACTTCTGCTACCACCTAAAGGCTATAGGAGTTTTACCCGACTTCTCTCTGGACCCGGAGAGAATAGTTCAATTCAAAAGATTGGAACCCTTCGTCAACAACAATAAAAAAAGAAAAAAACTTATTTAAATTCTTCTTCTTCTTCATTTTTAGAATGTTTAAATTCATTGTTATACATTAAAGAGCACGCCAACCTATAAGCTGCATATAATCAATCGCTCAGTGTCCTACCTTGTACTATCTATAATTAAGGATAAAGAATTCTTCCTATAGCTGGATTGAGAAGTGTAAATAATGGAGACCTCACTACTTTTTTATTCAACTCATGTTCTAGTCCTGACAAAATTTACAAACTGATAGAAATAAGGGGTTTTAGGAGGAATTTTTTATAGAAATTTTCAATGTTGAGAATTTTATAGCATTTGAAATTTCATGTTTGATTAGATCATTTCTAAAATTCTGACTTTCTATGTTATCACTTCAAGATTATAGAACTCTCCAAATATGAGCTTTCAAAATGCTCTAAGGTGTTTGAGCATTTGTGAATTTTAGAAGGAAAATATTTGGTGAATTCAGTAGATACCTAGCAAACCTATGACCCATAGTAGTGTTTAAAGAATTCTATAAATCCTTTGGGTGTAGCTGATTTTCTTTTACCTGATTACTTGATCTCAGAATGGATCGCTTGGCCCAAGGTTTGTGATTGAGGCATTGAACTGTGCCTATTAGGCTAATGGGCCAGACTCAGTCATATTTTTCGCTCACGGCCAAGGCATGAAGCTTGAGTCTGACTACTTTTTTTTATAAATAAGTTTTCTATAATGGGGACTTGAACTTATGCACTCGTACTCACTTACTTGTGTTTTTTATCGTCAGCGCTACAACTTAGGGACCAGCTCAAATATTTTTAAGATGACTAAATGCCATATATTCAACCAGGTTCACCTCACCCCAAATGCAGCCCATGTGAAGGCTATCTAAATTTGACTTGAACATGGCCCATTTACATCGGGTAATGCTTGTCTTGGATGAGAACCATGTATCTTCTTATTTACAGGAATACCCTAGTTTCTCTAGGTTTGCAAAACAAAAATAATCCCTAAACGAGACTGGACCCTCTAAGGCTCGTACTCATGAGAAATTCATGAAGCTCTTCAACGGGGGCTTGCTTGTTATTGAATGTCTGAACTATTCAAAATAAATGCTCTCATTCTCAAATACACTTTAACCAAATATCACCCCAATTAGAGTATATATGATCAACTGTTTATCGATCACATACAAAACACATCAATAGCATGGCTTAAAATCGCGATATCTCTTGCGGTATTGGCCAACCCCCAAAACTATCAATCGTGGTTTGCGGTCTCTCGCGGTCATCGCGGTGTGAATTATCTTTACCCTAAAAAACTTTGAAGATTTTTCCAAAAAACCCAAATTATTGTAAAATGCTGTAAAACAATAGTTTTTCCCATCAGTAACTATAAATCAAAATTTTGGTCATCTTAAGTCATAACATCCTATATTACTCATCTTATTTGAAATTGTATAAATTTTACTAAACAATTAAATAGATTTATACACACACACACACACACACACACACACACACATATATATATATATATTATATACACTTAGTTAAAATATCACAAATTCTATGAAATGAAATCATAATAATGACTTAGTTATCTATTAGTTAAATTTAAGAAACTAAAGCTTTTAGTCATTAGTGAATAGATCTATGCCAAACTAAGAAGTCATAGGCATTTTAAACACACTTAAAACAAATTTGAGTAACTATTCTGTAAATATTTATAAGATTTCAACTGAGACTCCCATTTTCAAAACCCCAAATAGTACGTAGATATAGCCTCAAAATGTGTAAATAAAAGAGAATGAAATGATCTAAAAAAGAGCATGCAATCCTTATTTCTAAATAAATCTTTAAAAAATTAAATTATTCACCTTAGTAGAATTGTATATGATTTTCCCGAATGAAATCTTCAAAAAAATAAGACTTTTTGATGGGTTGGAAGTTAAATGGGTGTTGGAAAAAAAGAAGGGTTGCAACCGATATGTTTGAAAGGAGGAAGAAATGAGTACAAGAGGAAAAATGGAAAAAAAAAAAAAAAACAAAAAAAACAAAAAAGGGGGGGTTTAAACATTGTCGGCTGGTATTTTAAAAATATCAGCCAGTATATCTATCGGCCAAGATTGAAAATTTGAAATATTAGCAGACAAAGTCCGATAATTTATATATTTCTTGCGGAGATATGAGACCGCGACCAATTCGCAAACCAATTTCAAAATGGTATAGGCAGAGACCGGTACATATCCACCAATACAAACCGATCTCGGCCAAGAATCTAAACCATGATCAATAAATACTACATAAGATTCATGCATTTTACATGATCAATCTGACAACAGACAGAACTCCTATGAGGTGAAACTTGAACTACACATACATTTATTGATAATATTATTATGTTTATGCATTTCTTAGATTTATTACAATTATAGTTACAACTCATACCATTATCAAAACTGTTAATGGATGCTATAATATAAAACAATCCCATTTGATGATGGGTGAGATAATTATTAGTTTTAGCTCTAATTTTATTATTATTTTATTGCACATCCTTTGCCCTTCAGACTATTTATACGACTGAATTCAATTGTATGTCGAAAAATAAATAATGTATATTCGAATTATCAAAATTAAAAATAATTCTTTTCTTTTTAATTTATTATTTAGTTTGCATAATAGTTGAACCTTGCATTGCACAGTCTTCCACATTAGTTTAATTTGTTTACGACACATATGTTAGGCCAACCATCTAAGCATTATATGTTAAATGACCAAACAATATACCCATATTCATGCAAAGTTCACCATCACTCCCTGTTAGATAGACTATATAAAACAATAATTTATCCAAGTTAAAGGATTTAAAATTTTAATTCGTTATTAGATCAAGGGTTAAGATGATCTAATAAAGGGCTATTTTCTGGTGCACTCCTACATATCACAAAACTTAGGACCTTAAATAAAATGTTGGATATTAGTGGGTTGAGTGTGAAATTGGGGTGGGACCCAACTCATGTATATATGCATAAGAGATTAAGAATGGGGCATGTGATAGATCATAGTTGGACCACATAGGGTTACATTAGGAACACTAAAGGGATTGTGATCCTCTATGCAGTAAAGCTGGATAGAAGTAGGAGACATTATTATTTTTTCATATGCTTTACAAGTGGTGAAGAATAGTACTAATGGTAAAAGTGACTTGATCGATTGAACCTAGATTTTTGACTGAGATATTGAACCTAAGATTTTAGGACATGTTCTATCAAACAAAAAAAGAAAAATTTTAGGACATGTTGGGTTGCATAAAAGTGACTTGATCGATTGAACCTAGATTTTTGACTGAGATATTGAACCTAAGATTCTAGGACATGTTCTATCAAAGAAAAAAAGGAAAATTTTAGGACATGTTTGGTTGCACTTTTTAACAGCACTTTACTGGTTATTGGCTTTTGAAGAGCACTTTACTACCATGTGGAGGATCTTTGATCATTTCTTAGTCAACCCTTAGTCATTTTAAGTGACCCTCTGTGTTATTTAGCCACCCTTCTTCAAGTTTTAGGCCTGTTGCTTTGCTAGAATTCAAGAAATTCCTTTTTGGGAAATCTTTGAATTCCCATACATGATGAAATCTCTAAATTCCCAGACATGATGGAATTCCTGGATGTTCTCTCGTGCTTGGGCATATAGAAATTTCACCAAAAGGCAAAAAAGGAGGAATTCCTGAATTTGCCAAAGTTATTTGAGACCTTTCATGTGGCTGAAATTCTAAAATACTTGTAAGGAAATATGGCGTTTGCAAATGCTAGGGGACAAGATGTCGCATTACACTCAACGTATGTCGCATCGGATCTAATTTGTACATCGTCATAATGAATGACATGTGATGGATCTCTTACATATTTGCGAAGCATAGATATATGAAAAACATCGTGTGCTCTTGAGAATTCTGGCGGAAGGTTCAACCTGTACGTAAGCTACATCTACAATCCATTTTTTGATTTCAAACGGTCCCACATATCTTAGTGAGAGTTTGTTTTTTTGTCCAAACCGTATCATGCCCTTCATAGGGTGGGGAGGTCTTCAAGAATACCCAGTCACAAATATGAAATTCCAATTTTCTTCTTCTATTATCTGCAAAGCTTTTCTGCCCTAACTTAGCAATCTTTAGTCTTTCTCTAACCTTCTAAAGTTTTTCTGTCGTTTTTGCAATGAATGTAGGTCCACAAAAACTTCTAGTGCTTACCTCTTCCCAACATTCCGATGTCCTGTAACTGCGCCCATAGAGTGATCCAAATGGGGCTATATTGGTAGCTTAATTGTAACTATTATTATACGGGAAATCGCAATACCAAATATTTGTCCCATTCACTACCAAAATCAAGGACACTGGCATGAAGCATATCTTTTAAGGTTTGAATTGTTCGCTCGGATTGTCTGTCGGTTTGAGGATGATAAGCGGTGTTGAAACTAAGTTGTGTGCCCATAGATTTTTGAAATGCTTGCTAAAATGAGGATGCATATCTACCATCTCTGTCGGACACTATAGAGACTGGAGTACCATGCAGTCTTGTTACTTCTTTGGTGAAGGTCTTAGCGATCTCATTGAATTTCATGCCCTTCTTGAATTGAATAAAATGTGCTGACTTTGTCAAGTAGTCCACTATCACCCAAATTGTATTGTTTATCTTACTTGTCACCGGTAATCCTGAAACAAAATCCATGGAGATATGTTCCCATTTCTATTAGGAAATATATAGGGGATGTAATAAACCTGGAGGTTTCCGGTGTTGAACTTCACACACTGGCAAGTATAACATTTAGATTCATATTCTACATTTTCTCTTTTCATATTATTCTACCAAACCCACCCTTGAGATTTTTGTACATCTTGGTACTCCAGAAGTGCATAGTATTTCTAGCATTATGTGCATTAGTCATAAATTCTGCCTTCGTATTTCTTATTGTTGGAACACATAGTCTATCCTTGAAGTATAAGACTCCATCCACCATACGGAAATCAGGCTTATCTGTAATGTGATATCTGATTAGCCAATTTAGGATTCGTAAACTGCTCATCCTTGATCTGTTGAATTAAGACTAGTTCAAAAACTGACATCAGTGCAAGTGCTACCTTATCATTGATGAGTTTCATTATCACATCCAAATCCTTGAATAATTCAAGTAGAAACCATTTCCCATCTATAGCTGCTGGATTAGATAATTTTATGCTCAAGGCGTTAGCCATTACATTTCCTTTTCCTGGAATGTACTTAATCGGAGAAACATAGTCCTTGATGAACTCTAGCCATCTTCGCAGCCTCATATTGATGTCTTGTTGTGAGAATAAGTACTGTAGACTACGATGGTCAGAGTGAACCTCGAATTGCTCTCCAAAAAGATAAATAATTTCAATGTAAAGACTATAACTGCCAATTTCAGATCGTGTGTAGCATAATTCCTTTCATGATCCTTCAATGGGTGAGACTCATAAGCAATTACCTTGCCATTCTACATAAGCACACACTCCAAGCCAACCCTAGATGCATTAGAATAAATCACAAAGCCTTCACTACCTTCAGGTAAGGGCAATATTGGGGCTATGTGTCACGCCCCAAAATTGGGTAACCTAAAAGATTCCAATTTCACAACATGACTAGTGTAGGATTCAAAATAAAAAGATAAACATCCCACACTAACTAATAGGATATCACGTGCGATAAAACTAAATAATTCAAAACTTTCCAGCAGAAACATTTAACATTTATTTATCAACAAGTACTAACAAAGCATAAGTATCTCAAAACATTTACAACTATCTAGTCTTGAATATTTACAGATATGATATATTATTATATAAGTTTGAAATATTATTTTGACTACTCATCACATTATTACAAAATTCTTCAAAATACTTTTAAAACCATGATAGTAGTCATCCAAAACTAGGTCACATGATCTCACGGAGGGTCCACTCACCTGCAAATGTGTCACCCTTTTGGAAAGTCTCAGTTCCAAGTGAGCTGGCTGGATCTCTTGTAATGTCAGTATAACTGAGTAAGTAAATAGAATTAAATAAATAAAATATCAATTATCAAAACTGAAATACAAGTAATATCTGAGATACCATGATCAAAATAGCGAAATACTGATTAACTGAAAATAACTGAAGGCAATACCATAATTGCTAATTATCAGAATACAGATCAATGGGTACCATGTATATCAGAAGGTGGCCACAATATAAACATAATACAATGGTACCAATAGTTATAAGTTCCAATAGACAAGACTAACCGTAATTAGTGACATAACAGACTAATCCTTCCTTCACCACGTGTTGATTCAGAAGGACCAAGTTATGTGGTGCGAAAACACGATACTAATATACATATAATCATGCTAAACAAAATTACAAACTAACATTTAAGAACTTATGTCATGTATAATGAAATTCAGAGAACAACAAATAAATTCTAATTAAAATTATAATAACAGATTTTGACAAATAAATTCATTAGGATTAAACATTCAATGATTTATTTCAAAGAAACCATAATGTTAATAAAAATCCAAATTATGTCTTAATCATGATCAGTGACTATAAAACAGGCCTAAATCATGTTAATAGTCATTAATTAGATATTTAATCTCATTACATTAAAAATCACATAACAAGAAAATTTACAAAATTATTTTCCATGTAGCAGGTCAATCATGTGGAAGCCTATCATCATTTTCTAAAGAAATTTTAAAATCACTTTGTACTAGTGAACAAATCCAACTGGGCCTTGCCCTGTACAGTCGGTAGACCCACTGGTAGTGTTCGGTCTACCGAACACACAGGGCAGAAACAAATCCCAGTTGGGTTCGTTTCTAGTTCTGCTCATCTCTCTCCTCTTTTACTTCTTTTGATTATAAAACACTCCAAACATGTCTATTTTATTCCAAATCAACCATAAAAAACATTTAAACCATTTAAATCTAAGAGATCAAAGTTTTGATATTCCAAGTTCTTTAAAAACATAAACTTACTGAACTTCCATTAAAATTGAAAATAAACTTGTTAAATCACCATTTACTTACCTTATCAACCAGATCGAACTCTGGCTTTGAAGACCTCCAAGAGATAAGCAACAGAAAGTAAACAGTTGTATATGATAAGGAGCAGGAGAATAAGGATGATAATGAGGAAGAAGATGAATAGTAAAACTATTATCTTGTAATAAAGAGCTCTTTCTCTACTTAGAACCAAATTCAATCCTCAAGAATCTTCACTATCTACTCCACACAAATAAACAAACAGAACAAATACCATAAGATCAAGCGAAGAAAATAAAGAAGAGAAGATGTAACATCAGTCCTCTGTATTTCATTCTCTCTCTCTCTCTATCTCTCACTCGTTTTCTGTTTTCACTTCTCTCTTACTCACTCTCACCGTAAAAGTAAATCCATAGATGGGTAACAAGCAGCTGCCTGCTTCAGCATCATTTATTGTAGCAGTTGAATTATCCAGATAAATGAAGAGAAAAACCAAAAAGAGTGAAGATAAACAAAAAATAGAAATGAAATCCATGCACAATGACCTTTAGTGTATTCTAAAATAAGTCTGTTTTTAAAGGTATCAAATCTCACTAGGAATCATCTAAAATGAATTCAAATAAACTCGAGTTAAAAGAGAAAATCGATCACAATTTGACCCATCTTTTAATAAAATTGAAATCATCATGAAATTCCATCATTGGTATATTTTCATAAAATCAAAATTAGAAATAAGTCCTTTTTATACCTTTTTATAGAAAATACCCTATTTTTCATAAAATAACATTTCAAATCAATATGGATTCAAAACAAGAAATGTCTAACGCCATTTCAGAAATCTATTGATACCAATAATTCCATATTATCTTATCATGTAATTAATCTAACACATTAATCAACACTAATTAATAACTAATCATGCTTAATTAATAATGAAACATAATTAATTAAATATAAACACTTTCTAAAAATTAGAATATGGCACTATGGTTAATTTTTCTTTTAGGGTCTAAAAGCTCGCTTCACATTCCTCAATCCATATAAAGGATACATCTTTTCAGGTCAAACTTGTCAATGGAGTTGAGATTTTTGAGAAATCTTTTACAAAGCAACGATAATATCCTACAAGACCCAAAAAGCTTCGAATCTCTGCAACCATCTTTGCACTCTAGCAATTAGAAACTGCTTCTACCTTTGGGGGACTGACTATCAAACCATCCCGAGTGATAATATGTCCCAAAAATGCCACATGCTCTAACCAAAAGTTACATTTTTCTAACTTGGTATACATTTGATGAATCCTCAACAACTGAAGTGATGTCCTCAAATGATTAGAATGCATTTCTATAGACTTAGAGTAAATGAAAAAAAATTCATCTATAAAGACTACAATTAATTGATCTAAGTAAGGAGTAAACACCCTATTCATCCATGCTATAAACACAATAGGTGCATTAGTTAGACGAAAATGCATCACAAGAAATTCATAATGTTCATACCTTGTCTGAAAGGCTGTTTTCTGTATGTCTTGATCTCGAACTCTCAACTGATAATATCCGGACCTAAGGTCAATCTTGGAGAAATACGCTGTACTCTGATGCTAATCAAACAACTCATCTATTCGCGGCAGTGACTATTTATTTGTGAATATTTATTTTTAATAGTCACTTGATTTATCTGCCGATAGTCAATGCACATTCAACGGGTGCCATATTTTTTCCTCACGAATAATACTGGAGCTCCCCATGGTGATACACTAGGGCGTATGAACCCTTTATCTAACAATTCTTACAACTAAATCTCCAATTCCTGAAGTTCTGCAAGGGCCATTCTATAAGGAGCTTTGGATATTGGAGCATTTCCGGGTACGAGATCAAGCCTACCTCCCTAGATGGAGGCAATCCAAGAATTTCATCTGAAATACGTCCGAGAATTTGCAAACTATCGGAATCTCTTCTAGCTTCTTAGGTGGTTTCTTCTCGAAGAAAAAGGCAAAGTAAGATTCACAGCCGCTTTCTAAGGGGTCGTTTGTCTTTTACGCGTGGGATATGTAAATATAATTTACATGTGTAAATGATGAATATTCAAATTTTAGAGATAATAGCAGAATACCTACCGGTACTTTGATCATATTTCAGACTACATCTCTGCACTTTGGTCTTTTGTACTAAACATACATGTAGTTTTAATTAACATGCAAAACTCACGGATTCTGTTAATATTAACGGCGTAGGTCGTATAAATGGTGTTTGATACATACTGACGGCAAATTACTCTCCCAAAAATACTTATTTGCCCCTGGGGAGAAAAAATCTCATCATTTTCCCCTTTCCAAATTTTGAACCTAATCGATTTGCAACTCTCCGTCTCTCCGGCCTGCGCTCCTCATCTCCTCTCTCCGAAACCGGCACAGATGCCAGCTGAAAAATAGCTAGATCGGACTGTACGGACGACGGCTTCCATCTGCATGCTGAAAAATCGCTAAAAGCCTGAGAAATGTCGAGATCGGACTATACAGACGGTGGCTTCAGGTTGCGGTAGTGATCGGCGGCGAGCTTGACGAGGTAGAAGTCGATGACGAAGTCTGTTAGAGTTTTTGTAGATGGGGGAATCGTGAACGAGTGTTTTAGGAGAGGAAGACAAATGGTTAGGTAGATCAGACGGTCTGCATCGAGCAAGGGTAGGGTTTTGAAGAGGGAGGAGGGTTTGGATTGCAGGGAATGGGCTTGGATTGCAAGGAGAGGGAGGAGGGTTTGGATTGTAGGGAATGGTCTATTTCATCAACTGCAACTGCAACATTAACTTAAAGAGAAAACATTGCCAATTTCTGCATCTCAAGGGTGTCACTTCCAAGTTGAGACCACCATCTATTTGTTAAAATTTTAAATCAAGTTTAAGATCGTAGAATTATGATTTATAAGTTGTGATCACCAAATCCATGGCCTATCCAAAAAGGCTAATGCCACTTTTTGTCATGCTGGTCCCTCTTTAGTTTGACCATTTGGAGCACCCGTGAAGTTTTAGGAAATAGGAATGGACATCAGCGTTTACATTACTATTCGTCATTTCTCCTCACAGAGGAGCATTTACACTATTGAGATAGTGTTATGTTAAACTTTCATGGTGGTCTCTCTTGCCTTTTTTTTATGTTTTTTTTTTTTTTTGTTAAGAGTTATGACTTATGAAACAAATGCTATGGTGATATGGATGTTTACTGTTCTGATTTTGGAGAGGGAGGAGGGTTTTGGATTGCAGGGAGATCACCCAAAGAAACCATGATTTTTGAAGCGAGAGATCGTTGAGAAAGCGAGGGTTTTTGAAGATCTGAGATGGGTATTAGGAGAATTTCATGAGAGAATGAGAGGCTTTTTGGTGTTGTAGAGGGGAGAGAGACAGAGAGGAGTAAGACCTATATCACAATGGTAAATTTATCATTAGTTTAATAGACACATCTATATATAGAGGGGTAAATTTGTCATTCCACATATTTCGTCACGGTCATCTCTATTTGCATTGTGATGTAAAATACAGGTAGGTTTAGTACAAAAGACCAAAATACAGGGGGGTAGTCTGAAATATGACTAAAGTAAAGGTAGGTATTATGCTATTATCCCCAAATTTTAAGTATGTAAGACTTACACATGCGTTTCTTATTACCACATTTGTCTAATAACATCATTTTAAATTCATTTGCACACGTGATTCATTTGACCATGTTTGTTTCAATGACGTGTAAATGAATTAGATGATCTTGTAAATGATAGTTATTTATCATTGAATTAAACTCTACTATAATAATATGAACAAGAGACAAAAAAAAAAAAAAAAACACCATTTTATATTAAAGTCTTGATCTGTTTGTAACAGGTTTTTAATGTTCTAAGGTGATTTCTAATTTTACCTTTATCATAATCATCTCCAAACTTTTCCATCATTTTTCGTTCTATCTCTTTCCACCATTCAGTGGTATACCCACCTTCATCTTTTCTCCTAAGGTTTACTTGTTATATAAATAAGTCCATCAAGTAATCATTAGAGTAATCCATCCATGAAATTTCTTCTTTTCTCTTCTACCACGCTTGGTTCGGGTTGGTGCCTCAACGTGGATGGATTGAACATGGTCTTCAGCTAGTTCATTATCCATTTCTAAAAAGCAATAAAATTGTTAAAAAAAAGATATAACTTTAGATAGATTGCACATATTAGTTTTGGTAGTCAATACATTGCATTTAGATTTTGGAATGGCTGATCAAAGCTGTGCACTGATGGCAGTGAGAGGTGCATAAGGAGAGAGTGTGAGAGAGTACAGGAAAGGGAATTGGACACTTAATGAGACATTGGTTCTTATCACAACAAAGAAGATGGATGATGAGCAGAGGATACAGAAAGAAAGATATTTGAAAAATAGAAAAAATTATTGAAAGATCCTTGAATGAGTGAGTTTGTATGCACATATCATAGTAACTAAAAATTATTCATGTCTCATAACTGGTTGTAGCAACTTGTTGTCTCTGTTATGCTCTTGTTCTTTTTAATTTATTTTGAAAGACTTCATTTATGTTTTATTTCATCAAAAAATTATTTGCTCAGCAACCAACATTTATTTCTTCTTTATTTATTTATTTATGTTTTAAGTGACTCTAGCCTTTGAAAACATTGTGACCTAGCCAATTAAAATGAGAACATATAAATAGGGATGAATTTCAAGCATTTCAGGAACTCAACGTTGAACTTTGTAACTAAGCCATCTTATCTTCTATGCTTTCCTAGATGTCCTTTTAGGTGTCAAGTTTGTGACTGGGTCCTGATACTTGTTCTGTTTCATGTTTTGCTCTCACAATGTAAGTCATTATGAATGTTTTATTTGGATGCAGTTCTATCTAAAAGTATGATTTCACTTTAACAAAGATTAGTTTGCAGATTTGATACTTATAGCTGGGTTTGCAAGTGTCATATCACATGTATTTTTGATATTTGCTTGTGCCATACTATGCTTTTTCTTTTTCTTTTTATCTTCTTCTGTGCATATTCTTCAAGTACTAAATGAAATTGAATTTTCATGCAGCTGCTTATGATGCCCATTTTAGCACCTCTTTTAGGAGAGTTGAAGTTACTTAATATAAGGCTCTTTGCATGCTGGACACATGTAACGTCCTTTTCTACCTCTATTAGCATTATGGTATTCTTTATTTTCCCACCTCAATAGGTGTTTAAATTTTGGTGTGAAAATGAGCCTATTTTCACACCATTTACACATCTGATTTACATACAAGATGTGTAAATAATTATAGATAAACATAACTGATGCGTAAATATTACGCATATTCTCCGTTTACATAGGTAAATTGGTGTAAGCAAATGACCCATATTAGCTTCTAAGCATCTAAAGTAGAAACTAGTCCAGTGTTGGACTTTCTTATCCGAATACCTTCGAATATCATATTCGAGTTAGGCTCTTCTGCCTTGAAGGTGATGGTCTGGTGGAAGCAATCCACACACGCTCAATATCTAGCGAGTCAATCCATCCCAAGGATGACATCAAAGTCTTGCATTGCCAAGACTATCAAATAAGTTAGTATTTGTAACTCACCAATTTGAACACTACACTTAGGGTAGTAGTTCTCGCATACTACTCTCTTGCCCACAGGAGTAGTTACCATAAGTATATGGAGTAGCAACTCAGGTGGTTGCAGAAACTCATAGGCAAACTGAGGTGTCACAAATGAATGTGTAGACCCCCGAATCAAACAAGGTTCTTGCATCTCTAGTACATATTAAGATCGTACCTTCAACTACATTGCTGGTTGCTTCTGCTTGTTCGAGATCCACTGCATAAACTCTGTCGGCTTGTTGTTGATGCTGCCTTGATTGCTGTCTCTATTGCCCTTGTCTTCCTTGTTGCTATTGTTGTCAAATAGGTGGTACTGGCAATGCTAGACAAGGAGGTGGGGCAGGGAGTGCTGCCCTGTTTTGCTGCTGCTGTGGTAGTCTTGTTCTTGGGTAGGCGGCTACAAGATGTTCCATGGAATTGCAGATGTAGCACGCTCCTAGAGCTCTCCAACATGCTTCAGTAGCATGTTCTCCTTTCCCGCAATTGTTACACCTGGGCTTAACCATACTTGATCAAATAGCCACACCCTTCAGCTTCTTTTGTTGTTGCCATTTTTCGAAGTAAGATGGATTCCTCTTGAAATCACTGGCCTTTTTCCTCAAGGCTCCCTCATCAGTAAGCAAAATATAATTTGCTATGTGATATCTTGTTGATGGTTAACACTCTCGAGTAGACCTCCTAACCTGAGGTTCTGTGGTTTCTGACTGAGGAGACTGCTCCCCATGCTCAACACCCTGTTCATTTAGCAACCCCTGCGCCTCATCATGATTCGGATCATTTTGTCCACCTTCTCCACATGTAGTCTGCACTGGAGAAGGAGTCGGTGTGAGATCAACCACTCCATCAACAACTTCTTTAGACTTTTCAGTCTTCTCAATATGTCCAAAGAACTGGTCTTCATAAAACACCACATTCCTACTTCTGATAACTTTTCTCTTTTCTGGATCCCATAACTTATAGCCAAACTCAACTCCATCATAGCTAAGGAAAATGAAACATACTGCCTTATCATCCAGCTTTGAACGCTGCTCCTTTGGTACATGTGCAAATGCCTTGCACCCAAACACCTTCAAATAAAAATAAGAAACATCTTTATCTATCCATTTCCTCTCCTAAAGGTCAAAATCCAAAGGAACTGAGGGAGACCTATTAATAATGTAAACAGCAATCAGGACTGCTTCACCCCAAAATGGCTTGGGTAGCTGTGCCACTCTAATCATGCATCTCATTTTTTCAAGAATAGTGTGGTTCATTCTCTCTGCCACACCATTGTGATGTGGAGTACCAGGAACTGTTCTTTCATGTCGGATACCATGCTTCGAGCAATAGCCTTTAAACTAGTTGGGTGCGTACTCACCACCATTTTCTGTGCGGAGACATTTCAAGAGTTTTCATGTTTCTCTTTCAACCATTACATAAAACTGCTGAAATACCTAGAACACCTGATCCTTAGATTTCAAAGCATAAACCCAGACTTTCCTGGATGCATTATCAATAAATGTGACAAAAAACTTATTGCCACCAAATGACTCCACCTCCATGGGACCACAAACATTAGAATATACCAGATCTAACTCATTGGATTTTATCGTTGTTGTTTTAGAGAAAGATACCATGTGTTGTTTACCAAATAAGCAATAATCACATGGGTCAAGGGATGTACCTTTGGAGGAATGAATTCGATCTTTATTTGTCAATAACTGCAGTTCTTTCTCACCATATGTCCCAGTCTCTTGTGCCACAGATTTGGAGAGGATCTGTCTTCAACAGCATTCAACACACATTTGCATAGCTTCACATTTGTCTTATATAGTGTATTACACGCCTTCCATTTCACAACAATAAGAGACCCTTTAGTGAGTTTCCACATGCCATTTCCGAAGTAACTCTCATAAGCTGCACTGTCAAATGAAGTTTCGAAACTTAGATTCAACCGCAGATCAGGATTATGTCACATATCTTTCAGCATCATTGTGCAACCAATATCGGTCTGTATGCAGAGATCATCGAACCCAATAATATCCAAATGACTATTGAATAGCTACACATGCATAGAAGATTAAAACTTATACGTGCCTTGTTTCAAGCTTTCTCACACTCTTATCTTCTTCTTGAGTCCAAATAACAAATGAAAACTCCCAAATTTTAAAACCCTAACAAGTACATCATGCCAAATCAATCTTCAAGATGCATGCATGTAAGATAGATGATTTCTTTGGTTCAATTGCAACCCAAAAGTCCGAGAAAGAGAAAGGAGTTCTTACCAATACTAATAAGGAGCAGATCTGGGAGTAAAGTTATTGTCAATCTAATGATATGGAGAGATGTAGGAGATGAAGAGGAGTCCACTTCTTTCTTCCAATTGCACATGCAAAAGCTTTTTTGAGAATTTGAGAAGAGACAAGAGGAAATGGAAGAAGAAACTAAAGAAAGAACTTCTCTCTCCCAGCAATATAAATTGAACGATTGAAATGGCAAAATTGCTGTGTTATGTGATGGACTTTTCCCAGGTTGATAAGAAAGTCCATAATTCTTTAGGCATTTACATTTAAAGTGAAATGGTGAGCTATATATTTCACTCAATTGAGGTCAAATGGAAAAGTATTCAATATGAAAGATGGTGTGCTCATCGAGATGTACGCAATGATACCAAGATGATATGCATATGATGGAAAATAGAAAATCTGAATTTACAAAAAGTCCCTTGCTTTACCTAAATGGATTAGATTGGGTTCAAACTACTTACCCAAGACTTATAGTTTAACCCAAAGCTAGAATAAGACTATTTTACTCTAAAATTAATTTAATTAGTATCTAAGTATATTTAATTTAAAAAAAACATAATTAATTACTTAAGGCTACTCACAATAAAATTGGGTCAGGATGTAACATATTCATCGTCATCACCATGGTATTTGGTCATCGGATTATTATATAAATTAATCCCTATTTGATAGAATATTTTTTCAATCATATATATCAAACAACTCTAGCTTCATCATTATAAATCAGATGCAGCATCTGCCACATAACTATTGTCCCTGTAGGCCGCGAGTGTCCATACTGTTCAGTAAGAGATTATTAAAGGTTTCAAACGATATTACTGTTACTTGTCTCTATCACTTTAAATTTCAAACTCATATGAAAAATGAAAATAGAAGGATTTCATTTTTATGTTTTTGGTCAAATTATTGTATGACTCATTCCTTACTAATATCGACCAGCCCATCCACTATGCCAGTCCCGTGCAAATCAGTGTGGCCTTGAGTGCCATCAATGGCATGCACAAGTGTATTGGTGCGGGTATGGTCATATTCGAGAAAGTTTTTAAATAATACCTTAAAATTTCTATTTTATTAATAGACTTCTAAACTTAACTAGTGCCCCCACCACCCAAATGAAGATTCTGGATCTGCCATTGGGTGCCATCCACGCTGGTCTAAAGCGTTGGTTAAAGAGGGAAGAAAGAAGGAAAGTGGGGCTAGGGTTTCTAAAATACCATTCGCGTGCAATATCATGGAATAACCTTATATTCCATGGTATCTTGAAATAGGGGTAAAACGTAAAATAAAATATAATGTTGGAGGGGAGGTTTTGTATCTAAAAAATTTGGGAACTTCTAGTATTACTCAATTCTTAGAGGCATTTTTTTTTTTCTCTCTCTCATAAAAATCCCTTTATTTAGAAGGCAATATAAAATACTATTCACCAACTACATTCAACATGCACACACGTGTTCTACTAAAAAAAAAAGTCTCTCACACGCACGTGTGCACAGCCATGCACTCACGCTTGTGCACACCCACATGTGTGTATATAGATGGCCAACACAGAGTACAAGGGCTAATGGCATACACCTGTGGGGCCCACTGTTGATATCCAAATGGATCAAAAACAGAGATCTCCCCTGAATCACAATGGATCCATGTAGTTTGCACCCATTCTGACCAACTGAGCCCACAATCGACCACTCTATTTGTTACTATTTTTTTTTAAACCATTGAAAGTCGTGGGTCTTTGATGAAGTGGTTAGGATGATCAGCGGGTCACAAACTTGGCAGGGATATAGGCCCCATGTGGGCCCCACAGCGAGTACTCAGGTGATCTAAGTGATCGATGGAGACACGTATCGGCTAATAAATATTGAAGTTTTGATGTTCAGTAAACTGCAACAGACCGAGGTTTGACCCTGAGCTTTTCTCATCCAAAAGTAGACTTTTTCCATTTTTATTTTATGCTAGAATTTATGTATCTTTATTGGTTGCACTAGCATTAAATCACGTGCTATGCACGGGTTAATTCTTTGCTAATCCATTGTAAGCTCAAAATAGAACTATCATATCTGTAATAATAATTTCTCAATATTGAAGAAAAATTTGATTCTCACGTACCTATTTAGTTGCTTTTATACTTATTGAAATCAGAGATCACAAGTAGGACCAAAAATTTGAGATTCAAAGAAAGCACTGAATATTAGAAAGGGAGAGAAACAAATAAGAGAGAGAGAGAGAGAGGATAGAGACATAAAGACAGGGTTAGATGGAGAGAAAGGAGAGACACATCCGTTCAATGAGTCATTTCAAAATGCGGTAGTTTTTTTTTTTTAATTTAAAATTGAGATGTATTAATTGGGTCCCACTTCCATTTGCTGATGTGGCTAATTGTGGATGGATATAGACAAAAAAACACCTCAAAAAAATGTGTGTCAAGCACCAACTGTTTTGCACCAGAAAGAATGCTAAATGACTAATTAGTAATTATGAGTCATCTAATCAATTTGACATTCCCACTCCACTGGTATAGCCTAGTAGTGGTGTGAGACATTTCCCTATCAATAGATACATGCGTGAGTGCCTGGGTGTATGCATATGTTCCACAGAAAAATCAAAATCAAAATCAAATTGACTTGTATAGTGATTAATGAAGCACTCACTAATCATGTTTTTATTCAAATCATCCGTTTTACTGTGGAACCACCTCCTATTGAAGTGCGAGTTACTTTAGGGATATCTCATGAGACAATTTTCTATTCAATTTAAGGAATTCGGATTTTCAAAAAGTGGGCTCCAGTGTATAGCTCTACCCATTCAACTCATTATTTCTGAAAGTTAGAGGTTCAAAAATCCGGAGTCCAAATTTAAACCATCATCATGCAATAAATCTGACACTTCTTGAGGGTGTGGCCACAATGAGGAGTTGAACGGTCTGGATGTGTTGGACGATCACAATCAAAACTCTCAATTGACACTGTTTGTTAACCCTAACAATGGTAAGTAATTACACGTTTACCCTCGGTGGCTTTCGTGTGGTGTCTCCCTCGATCAACGGCAGGTATGATGGTGTCTGAGAAACTCCTGTAAAATATGAAGACGTCGGTGGCCCCACATTACGTGGCCATTTAAGTCGTGAAAAGCAACACAACCGTACGCTTCGTGCGACACGTAGCACCGTGTCTGCTGCCAATCCTCTCGGCCTTTGACTCTGTGAAATCGTGTGTTTTGAGGGAGCTGAACCCACCCACTAAGTGCGGGTTTTGTGTACATACTTGCCGTTTCCTCTTCCGCGGTGGAAGAAAAAAAAAGAAGTCCGACGTAGAAACGGTATGATTTTTTATCCCGTCTAGCGCATAAATCACAGTCAAATTTTATAGATTCTTGACCACTACATCCTTGTACCAAATATGTTGAGGAAAGCACAACACATCTTTTCTATAGTAAGTTCTACTGCACAAACATCCCATTAAAATCTGAATTGCTCAAAATAGATGTCCTTATGTATCTCCAAAATATGTCCCAACGATTAATGATTAATCTCCTATTAAAACAATTCTAGCATTATTTATTTTCGCATTTTTCTATTACCAAATGATTAATCTTATGGCCGGATCAACTCCTGCTGAGAGACTCGTTTGTCTTTTTACACATGTTGTACGAAACTAGGACTCACATAATTAAATGCTACTACATTTGTAAAATATTATACATGTGAGACACATTATCATGTTGGTCAAAATCACCATTTTCACCTGAACAAACAAGTATTTCCAATAGTTTTAGATTTGTTTCCATTTTTTATGTTTTCAAAACTTTACTCGAATCTCAGGAGGGATTAAGATATGAAACTAAACTTCCTCGTAATAAACCATTAAAATAATCTTAAATGGTACCGATCATAAATTTGGGTCTTACGAAAGTGCAGAAAATTGGAAAAAGGAAAAATCAAGGCCTACGAAGGCAGACGACATTTTGATGGAGGCTTGAAAATGCTTAAGAGAAATAGGGGGATTTAATTAAGTAGCTCTTCAATAAGATATTAATGACAAAGAAAATATTAGATAAATGGAGAATAAGTACTGTAGTACCTATATACAAGAATAATGAAGATATACAAAACTATACCAACTATTATAAGATTAAATTTATGAGCCAAAACCACGAAGTTACAAAAGAGAGTAATTGAACAAAGACTTAGACAAAATACCATACATCTCTAATCAAACGGTCATAATCCCTTTAATGAAGCTAACTAAGGCTATATTTGCCCTTTTGTTCCTTCTCTGAATAAAATGTGGATGGTTAGTGGGTGTAAATTGGTTGGGTTGGGTTGGGTTGTAGTCCACTCGATGATGCATTCATTCATACCTGATTAGTTATTTGTGTACTCTTTCACGACCCAACTCAAAGCCCAAATATATTTTCTTATATTATATTTGTTATATATAAAAATGTCACTCTATTATATAATTCGTATTTTTATGTATAATATAAAGAATCTCACATAATGTACACATTCAAGTATTCTAGTTTGTGGTTCGTGACAGTTTGGACTTGGACCTGGATCGAGTTACATATTAACCAGGTCCGAATTATGGACTTGGACTCAGACCAATTATCAATTGAGCCAAAATAAGATTTACCCACAGATTGATCTCTACATCCGGCCATCTGGGTAATCAAGGTCCATTGACATCCTCGTGAATAATCTTACTCATACCATTACCAGGGGTCGTTTGCCTTTTATGTATAGATAGAAAAATGAGATTTACATACGTAAATTCTATATCAGTAAGCTTTAATTTACATACGTGATTCATTTTACAATATTGATTTTGATTACATGCGTAAATGTACTAAATCTCTTATATATATATTAATATTGATATTTACTTGTATCACATTAAAAGTAAAAGAATAAAATACTTTAAACTTTATTTATTTTATAATTGGATTTAGATACATTCTACCATCAAGGAGAAAGTTATTATAGATTTTAAAAACTTGAAAAGAAAAAAAAAAAAAAAGAAGTAATATCATTCAGTGAACCATTCATATACAAGTTGTACAAATTTAAAAAAGGAAATATACACAGCCCACAAAAATAGAAGGCTGATTCCAACAGAAGTCCAATTGACAAACACACTTGTGTTTGGTGGGGCAAATGAACCAACCAAGAACCCACCTGTTCCATTGTTATCATGGTCATCAGTTTATTGAAATAGGAAAATCTCATATGATCCATTCCAAAATCTCTCTCTTTTTTTAGCATGGTCAATAGTTCACACACTTGAGATACAATCTCATATTTGCTGAGTTGACTGACTGATAATATTGTGCCTGTGGTCATGGAGGACCATATTAGCATGTTCAATGGCACAACACAAGCTGGGTTGAAGTATTTGAACTTTGGACCCACTTTTCTTCCTCATGAATCCAGGACCACCCAATCCTTCATGCGTTAGTTCTGTGGCTTACAAATCTCAACTTTTCAACCACAAATCAGAAGCTCTAAAATTAGGAAGCTTATTGAAATCTAAACTTCAGAAAAATGAGTTCATTTCAGTAAAATGATTGGAGCAAAGAGAGTTGAGAAAACAGTAAAGGCAGTGGTACAAGGGTTGACAATAGAAGTCCAAATGAATTTAATTGATTCATCCATGAGTAAGTTAATGTTTCAAGGTTCAAAATTAATATGGCTGCACCAAAAAAACCTCAAGACCTTGAAGTTGTACCCAACAGATCAAGCACAAGGTAAATAGAAGAATCTATTGTATCATCTTCGACGTTGATTTTCTCAGATCATCATCATCATCATCATCATCGACTTGAAATTCATCTCAAGATTAAGAGAGAGATTTGTCTGATGATGTCAATTGTACATCAATCTTTGAAGATTCTATTGTATCATCTTCGACGTTGGGTCATTCCAAACAAGGGACATGAGAAACATCATGTCTCCTGTGCATGTGATGCGTAAACTCTCACAAACAAATATGATAATACATAATTATTATGCATGAAAATCATTTTCATATGTAAATTACCACAAGTAAACACCTTGTTAAATCTTAGTAATTGTTGGCCGTGTCATTGCATAGCAACATTTAAACACAACTTTTTTTTTTTTAGATCGAATTATACCTACAATGACTAGATTAATGCATGTGCAGTCCAGGTCGAAGGACGTTGATAGGCCAACCTTTGATCAGTGCCCACACTCACTAGCCCACCACCTCACAGGTGGATCGAATTTGATAAAGAAGACTATTAAATCTTGAGGCTATTAAAGCAGGGGCAGGGATAATCTGATGGGGTTGATTTTTCTTGCGTTCTGCTTGTCGGTGAAAAATAGCCCACCTTAACATTTCTACCCATATACTAAAAATAGCAGTTCCACCGGCCGGATTATAGTCTGACATCCTTTCCTAACCTCATGGAAATGTCAATGGTTCCTACGAGAACTGATGCTGGTGGAAAGGAATAAAATCCTGTAATAAGATAATAAGCAAACTATAGTTTCCTACTTGTAAAAGTAGCTGCTATTTTTTGTTATTATTATTATTATTATTATTATTATTATTGATAAAGAAAAGAAATCGATTCAATCCAAAAGGAACAAAGAAGATAACAAAGTCTCTGAAGACAAATTCTCAAGAGACAAGAGGCGAAGAGATCCGCGGAGCTTTTCCAATTACTGAAACGCATATAAATCTCCAGCCGCATGTCGGAGTCCTCGCATCCAAATCCATCACTCATCCCTTAACCAAATCATGGAGTTGCTAAACCTTTCCATTTTGACAAAATCAAACCACCCATATTAAAATATGTTAGAATAAAAAAAAGGATAAAAAATATAAGACTAATAAGAAGAGTTTGGAAAGTCCCATTATATATGTTGAAACAAAAGGGGAGGAGGGCTATGAGGGGTGCCACGTCATCACCCACATGAGTTCTCCTTTCAGAAAAATACTTATAAAAACACACAGAGCTTTGGATTTAATGTGGGCCACTCCAAATCTCTCCCTCTAATACTTCTCTAAAATCTCTCATTCTCCTAAAATCTCTCATTCTAATACTGAAATCTCTCATCCTCCTAATAGGAATGAATAACTGCTCAATAGGGCCCCCATATCTCAATAGTTGTAAAACCTTATAACTCCATCTATATTTTCCTAATTTTTCTTTTGATCTTCTCTATCCCTAAAATCTCTACGATTTGGGTAATCATCATGTGGATAGGATTGAATAACTGATTTCATTTTATTTATTAAAAAAAAAAAAACAAACAACTACTTCGTGGCTCTTTAAAATATTTCAACAATTAGTCCCAAAATCTATCAAGAAACGTTGGATTGATCTCGAGAATTTTATGGCCTAGTGATGGGCGGACATTCGTTACGCTGATGCAAGCTGTGAGACCATTATTTTGTGTAGTCTACTCTCACAAAAATGAATGGAGCTATCAAAACAAAAAGCTTGAATTGGATATCAAGCTAAGGAGCCCACCAAGCAATGTCGCCAAATTAGTAACATTCCACACTCTCAAAGGTGTAGTTCAGGTTAATATTTATATACAATTCAAACCGTTTAAGTTATGTACCCCACTCTCAATCGAGAATGCTTGAAAAAGGAGGAAAGTGGATGGGCCTGTGGGGGCCGAAATATATCTAAGACTAGGCTTAAATTGTGGGAGCCTAATATTCACCCTAGGAAGCTAAGGAGGCCCTGGTCAGCCTATTTACAAACTAGATATACTCTTTTGTATTAAGATGTTGGGTGATGTCAAGCAACCCCCACACCACCCACACTAACACACACGCAAAGCTACACTAATTAATGCAAAATTCAATAAATGTTTGCCACTACATATTCGAACAAATTTATGAATTTATAAGTAGAAATTAAGGATCAAAGAAGTCTAATCAAATCATCGCAACTAATTACTATGTAAGAATCAAAATTCAATCCAATGTGGGTACAATACAACTGAGATTGTACGTAAGATCTCAGATAATATTTGTGGGCTTTGTTAGTTTTTTTTTTTCTTCTAACATGTGAAAATCATATTATTATACATTATATTGGGCATTTTCATTCCTTTGAATTTTTTGGATTTGTTTTTTCAAAGACATTATAATCACATTTTGTGAATTTTATTGGGGTTTTTTTATACATTATTTTTTTTCCAAGGAAAGCAAGATCTTATTTTTATTAATTTGTTAGAGTTTTTTCCCCAAATCCACTAGCATATGGTTTTTCTTTCTGTTTCTATGGATTTTCTTTTAAAAAATAAAGTTATTATTTTTAGTGGATTTTATAATCCATCATAATATAATTCTTTTCATCTATTCTTTATAATATATTATTTTAGATTTACTTTTCATTAATTATATTTAAAAACTCTTAATTTTTTATATATCTTCCATTTTGCCCGGGGCTTTGCTGCTAGTGTACTGTTGAATACAAAAGAGCTTTAAAAATTGGCAATTTACAAGAAAGGAAAAGCCATTTGGCCGTGACTATCAATGGATCCATATTTGGTGCACACTTTTGAATGGTGATAGGTGGGCCCCACCATGGAATTCGCACGGTGAGAATCGTTCTTGAGTGTTTCTTTGGGTAGCAAGAAACAGACCTCAACGACCATATCTACGGCCGAGGCAGAGTATATAGCCTGTAATACCGCATTTTAGGAGGCTGTCTGATTAAGAAACTTTTTATATGGTATTGATTTAATCAGTGAGGACCAGCCTGTCTAAATGAACGTAGATACTACGTCTGCCATCTCAATGGTGACTGAGCCAAAATTTAACAACTGATCAAAGCATGTTGAAATAAAATATCATTTTATCCGGGAGAAGGCTGAAGATGGAGAAATTAAAATTTCTTATATGCCTTCTAAGGAATTGATGGCCAACGCTCTCACCAAACCGTAGCCCGCGGAAGAATTTGCAATGCATATGATGTGCATGGGACTCAGATACATTTGATGTACATTGGCACGTTTGACAACCATGTCATTCGTGCCAAGTGGGAGATTGTTAGAAAACTATGTGTGGCTCGACTGCCATGGGGCCACGCCAGATCGAGCCCGGCGGTTTGCCGTTAATGAACTCCCAATAAGTCTTGATCTAGTTGAGTCAAATAAGGATCAAACTCTTGGTGGTAGAGTTTGAATCAAGTTCAGACTCCCGCTTTGGCAGATTTCCCATGCTGGTAAAGAGATGTGGGATTCCAGGAGAGGTAGAGTCATAATAGAGTTGTAACTCCTAAGGGATTGCTCTATTTAAAGGAGATGAGAACTATTGCTTTTGATCATCCAGTAGATCTGAGAGCATTCGCAGCGAGTTCGCAGGTTTACCTCATACGGAACGCACAAGGTTTTATGCGAATTCGGTTCCGACACCCATCTGGGATCAGCAAGTTCTTTCACATGTGATAGTACTCATACCATACTAGCCTTTAAACCAAAGGCTTGAACCTGAAACCAAACCCAAATAAAAGGTATAGATCAAAGTATGTGGAACAAAAGGAAAGTAATTTCTTTCATTTCTTTGGGTGGGTAGAAAATGTAAAATCACATAACAAGAATTAGATCCTTGCAAAACTTAAGAAATCTAGTAGGAGAATGTGAAAATGAAGAAAAAAGAGAAGGACAAATAAAGAAGATGGGTTGACGGTAAAACTCATTTTTTCCCATAACAAAGGTTAAAATGCAGTGGAAAGCAGATTTTTCTTAGATATTGTACACTGGATGATGTCGCACATTTTACAAGTAGGATTATAACTTTCGCAGCAGCATTTGATTTACGAACAGTTCTACAAGCATTTGCGATATCACATTATGATATTAGATTTCACAAAGTGTGTAAGTGTCTAAATCTTCTTATATAATTTTACATTTTTCATCCATTAAAAATGTTTTTTTATACCACATAAAACTCCTTTTTTCTATGTCTCTAAAAGATCAGTGAAATGGATAAACTAGATAATAGAAAATATTACTTTAAGAGTTACAAGTTAGGGTTTCTGCAGCAAGCATTTGTGATGTGAAAAAAAAAAAAAAAAACACAAAGTTTCTAGATTTAAAGAAAAAGATGAATATATGAGATGTCCTATGGATGAATCCTATAATCGTAAAATCTCATAGATCTTAACGATAAAATTGTAATTTTCATAGCGTCTTTTATTACACGAACAATTCTTAGGCCTTGTTTGGAAAATCTTATTTGTATGAAACAAATCTATGTAGGGCTTTACAAAAAAACTCAGTATCACCGCAAAACTAAACCAAATTGACTGAATCAGATGGTTCGGATCGGTTTTATGTAGATCGGTTCGGCCAATGGTTTGAAATTCATTAAAACCGCCTTACATCGGTCGGTTACAGGTTTGAACCCATGGTTAATTGCCTAAACCAAACCGACCGTATGTATTAACTTGAGTAATATTCTACTTGCATGTTATATGTTTGATTAAAGTTCTATAAAAAAGTGTGTGCAACATTGAGTTTTTAGCACTGCCAAGGGGTTTGGTCTGACCTAAGAGAAAGTGAATTATGAAGAGGCCCATCTCAATTAGTTCAAAATTGGGGCTACATTCCATTCGAACCCATGTTGCCGGTAAAATATAATTTTTTTTTTTTTTAGTTCCTTTTATGTTGAATTCATTGGTCTGGGTGAAGAAGTGTAGTATAGTCTATGTTTTATGCAGATAAATAGGTATGTGCCTGACCATTTTGTTGGTGTATTTTACCAGAAGATTCGAACTGTTTCAACTCATTGGCTTGAAAAGTTGGTTGACTCTGGCCTGGACCATTCAATCACACGACTGGATGATGGATGGAAAGAGTTAACCCATTGTTTGATGTATGCTTCGTTGGTTGAAACGAATTAATGAAATATATTTTAGTATTCATTACAGCTTCTCATCATTTCATTTGATGGACTAAGTTTGAACTGCAATTTTTTTGTGAAAAAAATAATAAAATAAAAAAACCGGTAATCGAACCAAACCAAATCGGTTCGGTTTGGTTTGGGCAAATGGGCGGCACGGTTCGGTTTGAAAAAATTGAATACCGATGGATTCAGTTTGGTTGATGGTTTCTCCTCTAAACCGATCCAAACCGCCCATATGTACCCCTAGATCTATGAGTAATAGATCTGTGTAAAATAGACATTTTACTTCTAGATTGTTTGATAAGACCAATTTCTAGTTCGAAATAGACATTTTAGAATCATACGGTTTGATGTTCTTCATGAACTTTTTGAGATTCATAAGAAGTCAAGGACCAAAATTTGTCTCCATTGAAATTCTTAGGCATATGAAGAGGATCAACACTCCAGATTTTGTTATAGGGGCCCACAAATTTAAAAAATTCAGATTTAAAGGTTGACATCCTTTACCAAATATCTTTGAGATCCATAAAGAATCAACGAGTCGAATTTGTTATCGTGGCTGTGTTGGTGCTTTTGAAGAGATCCTACGGTTAGGATTTAGATTAAGGGGTGCACAAATGAAAAAAAATAAAAAAAAAAAAAAAAAAAAAATTTGGATTGGATTTTCTAAGGTGAGAACCCAAACCTTTTCTTCTTAAAATAATAACGGTTCAACATCTTTTTGTGAATTTCTTGAGATCAAAGAGGAATGGAGGTATGCAATTTGATACCATAGATATTGTTACGTTTCTAAAGAGGATTAACGGTTTGGATTTTGATAAAGAGGGCAAAAAAAAAAAAATTTAAAAAATGTAAATCTAAGAGTTAATGTTTTCCTTAAATCTCTCAGCATCCATGAAGAATCAACGGTTCAAAATTGTTATAATAGCCGTGTTCGAGATTTCTGAAGATATCCAACGGTTCAGATCATACTTTTAGGTCCCACAATTTAAAAGAAATGCAAAAGGATGGGTGGGAAATGCATCACGTTGAAAACAGCGTGCATATGTTGTCTACCCGCTTCAGACTCAAGGGTCTATTTCAATTCTGCATGTTTTAAGTACTGTCCAAAACAGAAGTCATACCTGTTTTTTTTATGCATTTAGAAAGGGAGGAGGGAATGATTTTCAAACTTTGAAACAGTTTTAGGAGAATAAAGGTCAAACCTAGAGATGCGCATGTCAAAGTGGCCGTGCCGGCCGACCAAATTCAGGCTCGAACGGGCCACGGCCGGCCTGGCCCGCCAAACAAGCGGGCGGGGCCATGCCGTGCCGTGCCTTTGTGCCTGCCGTGCTCTGCGTGCCACTTTTAATTTTTTTTTTCGGTTAATATTTTTCTCCTTTTCGGTATTAAAATTAAGAATTAGAACATATTCATAGAGAATGACAAAGATATTTAAATGGTGCGGTCAAACTCGACCTGCTCCACTGAGAAGAATGAGAAGGTTATAGTATTTATAGACTTTGTAAAATTAAAAATGACACAAAATACTCCTTATATGACCGTTTTATAATTGTTGGAGGGTAAAATAGATAATTTTTTTTTTAAAAAATTAGTAATTTTTGAGCCGGCCAGTGCCTAGCGTGCCCACCCTTCCACGTGCCCGTCATGCCAAGCGGGCCTTCTGTGCCCCGTACCCTCGGCTCAATGGGCCGTGCCGTGCCCAATCTGACCGGCCCGGCCATCCCTTTAAACTTCTGAGAATGCAAGAAAAAGAAAATTTATTGAGCGTGCGCAAGTCTCTCAGTGATCACGATGTGCGCACAAAGCCCACACAATGACGTGGAAATTCTGTTATTCTCCACCACGCGTGGTTAAGGAGCACAGTACTGATTTTGTCCACTACCCACGCAAGCATACTAAGATCAGATCCCAGCCGTTGATCACATGGCCCACACATGTGGGTGGTTTGGACACTGTTAGAACCACTGGTCATCTAATTTGTAAGGTTCCCGGTTCTGTCGATGGGCCAATTACTAATGAACATATATATGTAATGGTCAACAAGGACGCGTGTCGATGCTTTCAAGTGGTCGTGAAGGACACGATAGACTTTTTACTTTGTCTTCATCCTGCCAGTCATATCAGCATGGTTGAATAAGAGATGTAAACTTTTGTTAGAGTAGAATTTCAGGATTCCCCACTTTTTTACATTGAAATTTCAAAACTACCCTTCTGTGTTTTTTTTTTTTTTTTACTTTTCTTTTTCTTTGGAAAAATGAGATTTCAAAAGGGTCCCTCTTTTCCCCAAAATTACCATCATGCACTTTTAAATGGGGCAAGACTAAGAGAGCTGCCAAAAACCAAAAAAAAAAAAAAAAAAAAAAAAAAAAAAAAAGAAAAAGGAAAACTTGAAGATAATCTTAATACGGGCTCCACCTGCATGCACTAGGGTTAACACTCATTATGAGAATTTCTCCCTTTCGTTTCTTTGAATTAAGAACATTATATATTTTTAACTAGTATTGGTGCTCATTTATTTGTACGGGATAGAGTACATAGGAATTCATGGTCAAAAGACTCGTAATGGGTTAAAAATATGATAAGATGGAGAGATGGAGAGGTAGATGGGGCATGGACTTTGTTAGTGCTTGAATTATTTGGGTGATTTTCAAGTACTCACTTTCTATTTTCCTTTTATTCATTTTTCATTAAAAGAGAGATTATTGATTTTAGATATTCACCTTTGTCTTCAAATTTAACCGATCTTAGAAATATAACTATATAAGAATTCATGGAATTCAATAAGGGCTCTTGGAAGAACCAAAAACAAAAATCGAAATTGAAGAACAAGTTGTTACTTCTTGATTTAAGTTTCTCTCCATGCTAAATTATACCATATATCTATCTAACTTGAAAAGTAACTTGTTGGTTGTTTACTTCTTACATTACTTGTCACTGCTAAATTACATGTAAAGCTTGTACAGTTAGGGTTTTATTTTTTTCACATTCTAATTGACTTGGTAATCTGTTTGTTTGAAAATCTAATTATATAATCCTAAACCCATCAATCTCAAAATTCTAGTTTTAACCGTTTGGCTCCTTATTTTTTTTATATCAAAACCAAAAACCATATTGTTCTTGGATACAAGATGCTCCCTCATTGCAAGAACCTTCTATTTAGCTCTCCAATGGAGGTGATTCACCTCACCTTCCATTGCAAGAACCTTCTAGTTAGCTCTCCAATGGAGGTGATTGAGTGATTCACCTCACCTTCCATTATTATTATTATAATTGGTATCACACCTTCTAGTGTAAATTCATTGTTACGCTTTCACTCTCTAGTCACTAAAATCCACCTTGGGCATCTCATCAGTATCTTGTCAATTGCTATCAATCGATTGACTTTTTAAAGAAATGGAAGACATCCAAGTAGTGTAAGTTGATGAAATCATTCGAATCATTTACTAAAGAGTCGGGTGGGGAATTTACGTGAGCGGATCAATCACGGTTCGAGATGTCATCCGTGGCAGACGGTCTGAATTGACGTTGTAAATTATAATAAGTTCATTCATGATCACTAGAAAAGCCTTGCTAAATTCGGAATCTTTACTGAAACAATAGGTGTCTTATCTTTTTTTCCTTTTTCTTTTTTTTTTTTTTCTAATCCAATGTTCAATTTGGTAAAATGACAAAAAAATTCAAAGACTCGGGGATAAAAAAGAGACATCTATTTGGACAGTCATGGATATTTTGGTCAGGTTGGAAGGGTCCACTCAAAGTAATGGTACACTATTTTGTCTTGTTCTTCATCTAAATGCAATCAGATTTTACCCTTAAAATAGTTGAAATGTTACTGTTTGAATTAAAATACACAGGAATTGAATAAATAGGGTGGTTAAAAATAAATATTAAAAGTGAATTTCTAAAAACAAACAAAAAATCTATATTTTCTTTTAGGAAAATAGAATCAAAAGAAATTATTTGACATCATTTTTTTAGATTCACCTTTGCTCTTTATTTCGTTAACGACTTGGTGGTTAATTGAGCTCCATCATTGAGATTATTAAACAACAGGGGAAGGAAGGGGGTATATAAGGAATGAATTACTAAAAGGTGATGGAAAGGTATTCATTTTTATCTCCCCTTGACTAGTTAGATGCTAACTTTTAGATATTCACCTTTTATTTTTACTCACTCAAAGCATAAATTCTTATGTATTTTGGGCAAACAAGTAGCCCCAAACCAGAATAAAGGAGTCAGTTTTCACCTGACTGAGCCTAGCATTCGAACCCTACGGAAACCAACTTTTTTTTTTTTTTTTTTTGTGTGTGTGGGGTTTTTTTCCTACTTGTGCGGGCTTCTTTCCCACTTATATGGGCTCTCTTCTTTCCGCATGTACCGGTCTCATTTGAGTGGTGGCTCTCTCGGGTCTTAACCCCTTGACTGGGTTACCAAAAAAACAACCAGAATAATGTCACATCAATTCTTCTTCAAGGTTGTTGTGATCATCATCATTATTCTTAATGCTTCATGTTGGAATCATCATTCTTATCTTCACTATAAGGTTGTTAGGGTGATCATCAAGTGGAGTGAAGTTATTAAAATTAGTTGTTATTGTTTTTAGTTGTTTGGGATAGAATATTTTTCTTGATGTTGGAATTCTTCACCTTTTTGACTTTTTTTGGAAAAGATGGATTGGGTCATCCACTGGACGCCCTCACTATAAAATAGGTTTTCCTTATGGAGACATGGTCTTAAGCAGAGAACATGCATGTACTAAAAACCTAGTCGTAGGCAAGAGACCAACTGAAATTTCTAATTATCCGTTGAGAAATAATACAATGAAAGGGACCTTTGACCAATCTCTCTGTCTGTCCACTTTTTACTTTTTTCCTTCTTATATTCAAGTCATTGATCATATTATATTTGACTGGCAGTCCTCATAGATTCATTTGAGCGTGTGGACAAAGATAATTGGGTTTCGTCTTGTATTAGTTAGCAAGGTTCCCTTTGGATCACTTAATTGCGACTGCAAACTCTCCACATTCTAACAGGATTAGGGTCTCTAATCCTACATAAACTAGGGTTTGATCATCGGCATCAAGATCTAGAACACCTGTTTGTTTGTGTGGAATTGAATTTATTCCAGAAAATGCATTACTAAAAGTACTAAAATTGAAGAAATAAAAGTAAAGATTCACAAATGGTCATCAAATAATCTCCACTTTAGTTGAAAATAATTTAAGGGGAGATGGAAGATGATACCTGTAAATCATATTAAGTTTCCTTAACTAACCATTTCCACCAAAACCTCGAGACGTTGGTAGAGGCATCAATAAATACTTTCAATAAATCAAACCCTCGGAAAGTCAAAGTCCCTGGCCCAATCTTCATCTTCTCATTATATCTTTCTCACTTCTCCAGCTCATGTAAATGAATGGGCCTTTAGCGCATGTTTGTTTGCTTTAAAACGCATAGGAATTGAATGAAAAAAAATACCAATAGTAGTTAAAAATGAAGATAAATAGTAAATCTTCAAAAATAAACATCAAATAACCTTTCTTTTTATAGAAATAAAATCAAAATAAAATGGCATCTTATTTTGATTCTATAAAAGAAAAGGGTTTTTTGATGCTCAATTCTAAGATTAGCATATGGTCTTTATTTTTAACCACTCATGGTGTGAGTTCTATGTATTTGACTCTCATGCATTATAATGCAAACAAACACGCCCTTTTTAGAGTCCAACAAGGAACCTAATGACGTTTTAAGCCACAATCCCAACACTTACCAAATGCAATTAAGATTTTCTTCTACACCGTCCTGCCTGCACTTAAATCCTTGATCATAATAGTAGCGACCATGGATCGATCTAACTCAAAATCTCAGCTTTTCGTCCCCTTTCCGCATGTGTCTGCACTGTGTTCTACATAATATAAATTCCCTACAATGATCTATCAATAAACAGAAAAATTAAACTTACAGTTTTCCTCTCCTGCAAACTGGACGTACTGCATGGAGATGCAATGTTGTCTGCTTAGACTCCTTAGACTCCTTAATTTGATCCATCCAACCATATCATGTCACCCACCACCCCCAGGATGACATTGGATCCAGGGGTTTTGACATCCATCCTAATTCTAGTGGCAGTTGGATTAAAATCTATAAAATAATGACACCTTTAAAAACTGTTAATTAGGATTTACAATGTGTTCATGCATATCTTTTATGTCTGTGACCATATGACCCATCTTTAGAAATTAAAACGTGATACTCACCTTTAAAAATGAGAATATGAGGCCCACATTCGTATAATTTAATATGTAGATCCACTTTTATAGGAATTATAATGTGGAGTCACCTTTTATAATTGTAAATACGGAACCCACCTTTAAAAATCACAACATGGTGACCCAACTTTAGAAATTAGAATATGGGGCCCACATTCATTGAATTATTTACAATGTGAGTCCACCATTTGGAATTATAAAGTAGGGTTATCTGTTTTTGTGATTGTGGACGTGGGATCCACATTTAGAAATTACAACGTGGTGCCCACTTTTATAAATTAGAACATGAGCCTATGTACATTTATAGAATTTATAATGTAGTCCTACTTTATAGGATTTATAATGTGGGGGTGATCTTTGTGATTGTGACCATGTGACCCACCTTTAAAAATTATTAAGTGGTGCCGCCTTCTTTGAGATTGTGAACACAGGGGCTACATCTAGGATGAGTAATAAAATTTGGAGTCCTATTTATATGGGCTTCTTTAGATGGCAATAAATAAGGAGAAAATAACCGTGTCAGTAAGTTGTTTTAAAAAAAAAATAATCTTTTTTTTTTCAACATTTTCTATGCTATCGGGTAAAGATTTTGGAATTCCTTCCAATTAAATCAAAATTCAAAATAGTGATTTACACTTAACAAATATATTTATACAATCTAATCTCATGGGATATGAAAATATCCAAATGTCACGATGCTAAACACACTTTTATCGGCCATGACTCATGAATGAAGTACAGTGCAATTCTCTATTGTTCGAGCTTCTCAGCCTTTTGGCTAAGTACAGAGAAATGCTGATGTTACTACCCTGACTTAAAAGAAACCCACCCTGACTCGTTGCAGTCCCGGCCTACATGCAAGTGACCTCTTACTACAAATGTTGAACACAAAAACCCATATAGCACCAGTGGTTTGAAGATTTGAAAAGCTTATAAAAATGATGGTAGAATTGTATTACCAAGGAAATGCATCATGAAAAAAAAACAAGCAATCTCTATTCTTTCCTTGCCTAATGTAATTGTTTACAATGGACAATAAATTACTACACGAGAGACATTGTTTAATGAAGAAGTGTTGTTGGGATTTTCTTTTGCCTCCTTAACATCTCTTCCTTCCTCTATTTTATTTAATGGGTGGTTTGAAAGATCTTGTGTCCCTTTCCCTCTTTGGTAGCAACATGTGCATGGGGAGCAAATGAAGGACATCCAGATCATTCACCATGTGTCAAATGGTGGATTTAAATTTTACATGATCTACTCGATGAGCCTAACTTTCCAAAATCAAAACCACACACTAAAAAGGGTAAATAATGGTTACACTAATTTGATTGGAAAAGGTATGGATCACAGGACATAAAACCTAATGCCAACCTTTTTTTTTTTTTCCTTCTTTTTTTTATGATGTGGGTTACTATGTGAGTAAAAGTAATGTACAACATCTATATTTTTTATCATAGGGGTCACTTCATATGGGGGGGGGGGTGTTTAACTGGAAAAAAAACAGATTAGGTGACCATCATACCGAAAAGGTGCCCTTGCACCAAATCTGTCATTTTGTCCGAAAACGTAATTTTTTCATCATTCTCTACTAGGGTCCCTATCGACCTTCATTTACAATGTTAAGGGTCGATTGAGACCCTGCGGTTTATCCTAATCTTCACAAAACTCCCATTTACTTCATTTGTAGGATCTCAATCGACCTTCATTTGTAATGTTAAGGGTTTCTATCAGCCATGTAGTGTACACTTATAAATGCATGAAACTTATCCCTCATTCCCTATTATTGGAAAAAAACTATGATCATGCTCGACTTGCTTCTCCTCTGTAGGATATACCCACCTCTTGAAGACCATTAAAGCCACATGCCGTTGTTTTGTGGAGAAAACATTAAAGTGCATATGCTGTTGTTTGGGGCAGACCAATGGAGATGTGGAGTTTGTACTTTGCCTTAAAACATTGATTTTTTACTTCTCAGAAATCATTTTCATAATTCCTAGTTCCATGTCACCATGACTCGATGGAGGACAGCTGGGAACCACTGTGAATATGCCTGGCAGCTGATGTAGAGTCGCAGTTAATGCTGAGGAAGAAGAAGGAAACAAACAAGAGAGAGAATTGGTCTTCTAAGACCTAAAATGTATGAATGGATCGAAAGCAGGGTCACTAGGGACCCTTAATATTAAAAAAAAAAAAAAAAGTCGATAGGGACCCTAGTAGAGAATGTACTAAAAAAATTATGATTTCGGGCAAAATGATTGATTCGATGCGAAGGCATTTAAAATTACCTTTTCGATATGATAGCCACTTAATCTATTTTTTTCGATAAAATCTTCTTTAAAAAAGTCAAAAAATAATTTTACTTTTCCACTAAATGACAAAAAAACATTCACTTTTTATGCAAAAAGTAAAAAATGATTTAGTCAAAATGATTCTAAAAAAATCCACTAAAGACAAAATACCATTATAACCGTCTTATATTTTATTCTCACTTTATTTGATTCTTTACATCACTTTTACTTTAATAGTAAATTGCCAAACTTGCCTAAGGCCTAAGCCCACACAAATATACAGGGGTACATCTGGCGTGGTTTCGAACACAAGATGTGGTGAGCAAACTCATGCCATATTATGGTATTTCATTAAGCCATAAGTGGTCCCTTTAGCTAACAATTTTGGGAAGAAGAAGTAGAGGGATAGATATGTATGTATATCTAATTAAAGGGTGTGCCTAATATCATAAAAAGATCACATGGTCCAAGCCCTTAATTTAGGAAATCTGAAAGTTCAACATGGTCAAATAAAGCAATTTTCTTAAACCCCTATTGTTCAATGTCAAAATGGGATTACCTCTATATGGTCTGTTGAGAAATCTGTAGTCTTTAATAAGAAATGAAATGAGAAAATGAGATAGAAAGATTATATATGAAAAGAAATCTTAAGTTGATGGACATGCCACATCTCTTCTTTTCTTTCTTTAAGTTTAGTTTAGCTTAGCTGCAGAGTTCTTAGGAAAAAGTACTTTAAAAAAGGTAACCTGTACTGTACTGTATCTATTCATTTCAAAGCACTGATCTGTAGTGGCATTAAATTACATTATTAACTCTAATCTGATTGGATTGGGTAAGAAATAGTAATATATTTTGTCGGCTTTTGTCTGCAATCTCGTCCACGAGAGGCGGCCAAAACAGCAGCAGACAGTGACATTGCCATTTGTTTGTCCCCTTAAGCTGGGACCCACTGGGATTTGATCACGTAATGCCACATGTACTTGCTTTGTGTGGGAGAGTGGAATTCCAGTGAGGCCACAGGTTGAATGTGGACTTTGGAGCACCTCAAAATTTAACAGTCCTTGTCCACTCTGGGATATATGGAATGAAGACTTTGCTACCATATAAGGGCTTTTTTGTCCTTCAGTTTGGCAGTACCGGCAATTCACTTGTAAAGTAAAATAAAGTGATGGATTACTTTTTAAGGTAATGTTTGGTAACCAAATTTTTCAGGAAGAGATTTTCGGTTTTTTTCGTACTAAGTTAAATTTATGTTTGATAATTGTAAATTTTTAAAGATTTGGACAAATGAAAATATTTATTTATTAGGATTTTTAGATCCGACTACTATCGATAAGATTTGAAAATCCTCACTTTAGTGGATTTGCACACCCAACTCTATTTTTTTTCAGCTATATGCATCGATACACACCAATATCAATGTAAAACCCTCAACTATATAAATCTCCAGTGAGGTCGGAATCCTTGTTCTAGTTGTAGTGAAGAATTATTAGGTCTATGGATTCCTCGCCTGTTAAGCAAACATGCTCTAAGCGACAAGAAAAAAAGAAGGGTTTATATCAAAAAGTATCAAATTAAATCTCAAAAATCACCTATTGATTTTAAAAAGAAAAGTTAAAAAGTAATTCCCATGCCAAAACGGATTTTTACCTCACTTTTTTATCCAAAAAAATTAACAAGGTACCTTCTCATGCAACAAAATGATAAAAAAAAAAAAAAATCAAGAAGAAGAAGTTTGAGATTACGTACATTTTGATTTGACCCAATTCTTATTTTCATATCTCTTAATTTGAACATTCACTTTAATTTACTTTACAAGGGAATTGCTCAAAGAAGCTAAGGATTTTTTTGAAGAAGATCAGGAAAAAGAGAACAAGTCCAAAACAGATTAAAACCCTAAATATAGGAAGCCAATTCACTACTGATCATCCCTCTCCCCAATAAAGTTATCATTCAAAGGCTTACTAATTTTTGCATGATAATGGGCCGCCTTCTTCAATCTCCTAAAAATAGGAGAGAAAAATGATATAATCAAAAGATCCAACAATTCAAGTATTGTCCAAGATAATTGGGCTGATAAACCAGTCATCTTTCCCAATATTGATTGTTTGCACCACCTTAAAAGCATTAGACAATACACCTTCTTTAAAAGAAGGGGTCAGCTCTCCTAAGCTCAAATTTAGGATAAAGTAAGCTCAAGTATGTGGTGGGGCCCACCTGGGGACCCACATGGAGATGAGATGGGGGGAACTTTAAGGACTCCCTAGGATCTTACTCTTTGCAAAAAATCAGCTCCAATCGTGATTTTTATCATTTCCATATGGGTTCAAAAGTTTAATGGTCAACAATACATTTGGATCGATACGTAGTTGATCCAACGGTCCAGTAAATTCGGATGAGACCGAAAGCTGGTGGACATGTGCCATTTAGGAGGTTTATTTGTTTGGTCCATTTGGATGGATCAAAGGTGAGCCCCACAAACATGAGCTTACGAGAATTTATTCTAAGATTGAGTTTAGGAGAGTCTTGCTCTTAAAAGAATAAACTTTGGGTCTTTGTAAAGCACTTGCATGAAAAACAATTCCATTTAACTATAGTATAGCAAACCAAAATTTGCCCTATCATCAGGTGCCCTAAAAGCTGCATTAGCACACAAACCACGGCCATGTTAAAAAAATTTAACTTTCACCCTAAAGCATGCATATCCATAGATCTCTACTATACCTACCATAATTTTTTTTAAGGAATCATAACCACTTCCACCAATTTTTTTGTCCAAATCCAAAGTTTTAATAGGATTAATAGCTACATCTCTAAAGGAAAAGTCTCCCACCTAATTGATAGGGTCCATGCTCTATACTCCAGACTATTGATAGAAGTCGATTCAATTCTCCAACATAATTTTCCACAATTCCATACTCCCAACATCATGGGGGTAAAAAACCATAATTTAAGCCAAATAAACCTGCTCTAGCATTATCATATTGAAAGACAACACATTCTACCCTCCTCTTTACTTTTAACATATCGGGCATAAACATTATGGCTATGCATACTACAGTTTAAGGATTCAATTGGCCCTACCAAAAGATTGATAATTTTATATATTAATTTTTTTATTAACATATATATGTTCAATCTTATGATAGAACCAACTTTTAGTGGAGCAAAATTTGGGAACATTCCTTGTAGATTTGGAGGGCCTCATTCCTTTTGAGTTGTTGAGAAATTAGCATTTGTACATGCTCAATATATGTTTTTAGTATTGTATACATAGGTTAAAAAACGATCATTTTATAGTGGGGCCAACTCCTATTAGAGTGGAATATAATAATTTCTTATTATATTTGATTTCATCACAGTATGCTTGCGACATTTCACTTGAAGCGGTGTTTTAAAAATATCACAAGACTATCAAGAAAAAATCATTTAGATAAATATCGTAATAATGTAAGGGAATTTTCAAAATATTGCCAATGTTGTCATAGTGGTATCGAGAGACGTTCCATCGTCACAATTTTCATTTAGGAAATCATCTCTTGGGGTGTTTAGGGGATGTTTGCGTATTTTTAAAATTTTAGGTTTCTTTGAGATTGAATAGCTAAGTTCTCAATAAAAAATAAATTAATATTATGCAATTGAAAATAAAAAAAATGCTTGAAAAGCATTAAAGAATATTCATAGATTTAAAAAAAATTATAATTTTCTAATGGTACTTTCATTTTTGGTGATATTTCAGAAAAGAAATATCGTTATTCTAATTATAGAAAACTCTATTTCATAACGTATAATTGATAGATAGACACCACTTCACTCTTGATGAAATGACCGAGGTTTAATCCCTAACCGCAGAGTGAGTTTGTGATTTGTATCAAAAAAAAAAAAAAATGAAACTTTTCTCTCAAATGATGGGCCTGGAGGTTCCACTACTACTTGTCCCAGAGTTTTAATTTAATTTAATTTTATTTTTTTGGAGTTTTGACATATTAGTCTTCCGTAAACTTGATCGGTTTTTCCAATTTCATGACCGAAATTCTAATAATGTCAACAATGGTCAACATTTTTTAAAACTTTTTTGTGCCATATTTCATAATATCATTCATGGGATAGTCCCATGATATCATGAGGCTTATCAGTTTCTACATCATACACTTTTTGCAACCAACAAGCGAATTCATTCTTTATATATAACATGAAAAATGATATTAAAAAAAAAGGGTAAATACACATTTGACCATCATTTCTCAGGTTCCATAATTCGAAGATGCTGCATAAAAACCTTGAGAACATGGGACAGTCTCATGCTATTATGAAATTTATTAGTTTTCATGACATACACGGTTCTCGTGATATTATGTATTTTAGGGTAAAATTCGGATGCCCCTGTGACACTTGAATCCTTGCGACTAGAGTAACAGTGCGGCGAAAAGGTGCTTGAGTTGAGTATTTACTAGATAGGAAGTAAGAAAACAACAAATGGGGACGACATTGAAATTGTTACACCTTCCAGCTTTGCTTTTTGGATAAAAAAGGACCAACTCGTCCTCCTCTTTAAACCACATTAGCAGCAGGAGCTTTGTCCTTTTGAAATTATATTAGGAGTTGTTATTCACCTTCCCAACCTAAAATGTCTAGGACCTACTAAGGGGTGTTCATGGGCCGGGCCAGTCCAAGCGGAGGCATATCTAGGTCAGGCCCAACTTTAAAAATATAGGCCCATGCCCAACACAAACCATAAAATTCAGGCCCAAGCCCACCCATTTAGTTATTTGGGTTAGGCCGGGGAAAATCAGGCTTTCTACCAATTGTTTAGATAAAATACATTTATAACATGCACTCATTAGTTGGTCCGGGCCGGGCCATACTTTGGGCTTTCTTTCATATAATCCAAGCCTGGCGGAAAGACTAAATGGGCTCAAACTATTTACCCAAGCCCGACTCAACTGGGCCCAGATCGGGCTTGGGGTGGCCCAGTCCATGAGCACCCCTAGGACCTACTAAATAAATATTCCACATATCTTTCCTCAATCTAAATGGGATCCACCACAAGTGACCCACTTACATAACTCCTCCTTTTGTGTCCATGTAGAATGGACCTGTCACGTCCAACATAAGTTCTTATGCCATAAGTTGTGCTTGATGGATAATAAAAAAAAAAGGCCCATTCTTTCTTCTCCATAAGCAAAATCAAGTGTAGGAGATATTATTTACAATCTAACTTAAATGTGAGATACCCACTAAATGAATACTAAGCATCTTACCTTTACCCAAATGAGATCCATTATAAGCGACCCACTTACCCAAACTATCATGTGTCCCCACTCCATATACATTCGACCGATCACTTCCAACCCATCAACCCTTCTATAGAACCTACTATTCATATATTTCGCCAGTGGATCTTAAGGTCGATAGAGAAGATAAGTCTAGTAGTATCATGTGGGTCCACTATTATCTAAGAGAGCCGACTACAATTACGCTATATATTTAAATGATCCTACAATAATTACCTTAGTAAGGCGGCCCCATCTTACATTTGATTTGGTTGTAAGTAAGGAAAGTTTGGTAATTCAACATTTTCTAATTTCTCATAAAGGTAGGGTGAAGTGATCATTTAATTAAATGTACTTTACAAAGGTTAAAGGTATATAAACACTCACCAAAACATACAAGTAATTTAAGCTGTAAGAATGATAAATTAACTTACAAATATTTACTCACTTATTGTGGAAGCTTATATATGAATTTCATTGTAATTAATTATCTTAAAACATGAATTTAATTATGATGATCATACCATAGATTTATCATTTAATTATTCAAATATTTTTGATAATTTAGATTTAATTTGGGTTTTATTATTACAATTTATTATTCAATTTGCAAGGTACATAACTCGTTTATTACATGAGGATTATATTAATCCCAAGGGGTAGCTCAGTTGGCCTAAGACCACGGTTTGCACCTAGAGATTGTAGATTTGAAACTGCACTGTCACGTTGGGGTTACAAGAGAGTTTACCCAGCTTATCTCTGGGACTTGAGGGATTAGTCCAGCCTAAAGAGTTGGGAACCCTCTGTTATGAAAAAAAAAAAAGTTTATACTAACAAACAATAAATTGTTGATTTGGATGGCTCATTGTAGAATTCATGACAGTGGGGTCCACAAAGGCAACATGTCCTAAAGCTGCAGTGAAGTTCCCTATAATAATGAGTCCGGATCACCTGAGGCTTCAACGCGGAGGAATCAATATTCCATAGTAGTAGTGGGAGCAGAATTTCAAGGTGGGTCCCACCTTGAATATCCCAACCACTGAAAATGAACTAGCCCCAGTATGTTCAATATTTTAAAATTCTACTCTTCCCACCATAAGTTGACCTTGTAATTAAAAATACCATGAATCTTAACTTAACCTACTCCACCAAGAAGAGAACCATTTGAATCTTAACTTTTTGATGGTTTGTAAATAGGATTACGGATTACCTTCAAAACCTTACAATTTTTTTAGAAAATAAGAATAAAAAAGAATAAAAAAATTTGTATATTTACAAATTATAATGAAGGAAAAGTAAAAAATCAGATTTGTAGTACACTAATGTATTCTGCTGAATCATTTGAAGGCCCCTTTAATCTTGTCTTTTGATGACTTGATCTTTGGCCCTCCAAAGACTTCTTAGAGAGAGTGAAATAGTTGAATGCTTTAGCGAGAGAGTTAGAGAGTGTATAGAGAGTGAGAGAATTATATAAATTGGTGAGAAATGAGAATGGGAGGGTTAGAGTATTTATGGACTTTCTAAAATTGCAAATGACACAAAATGCCCCTTATATGACTGTTTTATGTTGGGGGGGGGGGGGGGTTAGGTGTTAAAAATGAAAAATTTTAATGCCTTATGGGCTGGGCCGTTGACTGGCGGGCCATGCCATGCCGAAACAGGCCGGCCTGGCCCATTTGACATCTCTAATTTCAATCCTTCAACTCAAGATTTCTCCAAGCCTAACCTTCACATTTATTTAGCAAGTGGTAAAATAAATGTGAATGTAAACTGGACCAAATGGTCACTTTTTCTCCCTTTCCAATGTCTTTTTGAAAGAATAATCAAGTAAGAAAGCAACACCAGCCACAGTTTTTTTCTTATTCCAAAAGCTCACTCTTTTTTACCACATAAAACTGAGGTACTGTGTGGTAAAGTAAACAAAAGCCAAATGACAACCATTTTACAACTCTTTCTGTCTCTCTCTTTCTTTTACTTCATATAAAATAAACACAAACATTATTATCTCAATTTCAATGTATCTAGTTATTACCATTGATATGATATTTACTTCATCTCTATTTTACCATGCATGTAAACAAACATGCAAGGATCAGACTTGGTAATAAAGTGACACAGTTTCACTTATGCATGCATGCCATCTAAGTAGAAAAAGCAGCACTTGGGTTTGAATAACATCTGCACACAAGACGACTGCTGGGAGGTAACAATTATATATATTAGAGGATTTTACATAAGGTCCCTGTAAATAAAACCACTAAATGGTTCTCATATATAATGTCCTTACTAAAACCTCCATGGAACAAATCACCAAAAGCTTTTATTGGCAAATGAAAAACTACCTTTCCATCGAATCTCATTAAATTTCATTTACTCAACTTAAGTTTGGAGGGATCTACCTAAACACATGATGAACAAAAGAGGCATGGTGATGAAAAGGCTTAATTAAATGTGGACTATTATAAAGCCAATCCAATGTCTTAGCCCTCAGATCAAGGTCTTTAAAGCTTAATGATTATGCATTTTATAGGCTTTTTTATCATAAAACCTATTAGTGAATAATATCTGAAATAGTGTCCTATGGGATCAGCTCCAATCAAGGTATATTTCCATTGAGTTGTTTTAATGAAAGGTAGACCCTCTGTATGAAAGCTCAAGAGAGAGCATTGAAAGGGGCTCTAGTAAAATATCAATCATTTGAGCCAATTGAGCTCATTTTAAAGGTGAATCTGTTATCCTTGGCCACCTAGCTAGAGATCATCTCAAGGAATGAAACTCTTTTGTATATTTGTGAGCTCCTCTTTTCACTTTTGTGGCGTTAAAAGATGGTTGGGAGAGTTCAATAAGAAGACAAAATTATAGGCATATTTTGTGGGGTTGTGTGAAAATCCAAGGTACTTGGGTTTAGAAAATCAAACACAAGTTGGCATTTGTTACCCTGGCGGTGGACTCCACTATTCCTTTTCACAGTCTCTGTGACAATGAAAGGACCATACACATGCATTAACTGTCAGACCGTCTAAATCATTATAAGCTTTTTGCTACAAATCGCTCCTGTCAAACAGCAAACAAATAGACTAAACTTTGAACCATACCATTCCAGCCTTCATGTGACTGTTTCGGCCCAGGCCCCAGCTCAATTTGAGTGAAGTCCCAATCTCTCAGATCAAAAGCAGATACAACAGATAGTGGTGGGGTTGGCTCCCTAGCTGTTCATACGTATCATGGGCCAGACCCTATCTAAACCCAAGTAACCCACTATATTTGGGATTGTCTGGCACACGTTTGGCCCTGACTGGTCTGGAAATTGTATTTACTTTGTCCGGACTCTATGTTAGGGTTGAGCTTGTGTTGAACCTCAAACGAAATCTTATCGGGCCAAACTCAACCCAACCCAACCCACTTGATGTTGGTTTTTTGTGTTTTTCAAAAATTTAAAAAAGGTTTTTTCTAAAAATGTGTTTTTATCGTTTTCCTCTGCTTGCTTTTATAAGGAGGAAAGTGATGGCTTTAATGCATGTGCATAGGATCCCACATTGGTAGTGTTCAAAATTTTAGTGGGCTTTACAAGCATTTCCTTGGTTATAAATTTTGACACTTTAATATGTTTTAAGCCTTTTACCACTAGCCCTATGCGTGCATGCGAGTCGGGTCTCACTCCATTAAACTCATTTATTATTCATTATGTGACCCTTTTTTTAACGTTCTGTCGCCTTATAGCTGCTATTGCAAGCATTGATGTTTTTATTTATTTATTTATTTCTTATACCCTAGCCCCAAGGGGTTTAGGACCCAAATGTAGAAAAAGTGCCATACCAAGAATTAATCCTTGACTAGCCCGGTGACATCTAATGACCGACGTTTGCTAGGGTCAAACTAAATTAAAATGGCTCATTAGTTGGTAGGAGCTGACATTAGAAGGAGGTCAAAAATTATCAGACAGTCAAAATCAAACTGAAATTGACAGCAAAATTGAAAATCAAATCCACTTCGCTTCATATATATATATATATATAATTGGTTGATAAAGCTGCTAACTTATGATTAACTATCTTTTATATTTTTCAGTTTTCCTTCAAAATGTTATCATTTGGACTTGTGGAGCCTATATGAATAGTCTACACAACTACACATTAGATTTATTTATGGTTGGCGTGTTTCAATTAGCTACCATGTTATTTACTTACTTCAATTGTTAGGTGGAGATTTGTTTGGAAGATATGATACTGGTACTAAGTTGGATACTATATATTTGTTTGGCTTTGATTTGTATGACTTGTAGCCAATAGATTAAATGTTGATACTGTCGGTGATGATGGCTTGAATCACAACAAATTTAACAAGTTGTGTTTGGATGCATGCATGACTAGATATCAATTTGGTCAAACTTCGTCCGCACCAAACATTATATTAAAATACGACATTTAAAATTTTTTTTTTTAAAGAACTTCACTAAATGATAATTATTGACAGGGATTTGTATTTCTGCCTAATAATCAGGGGCAGAACAGACCCACCCACCCCCCCGGGCCAAAATAAAATAAAAACACTCTTGAGAGAAAATTATTTATTGAGGCCAGCTCTTCTAAGCTCAAGCTCAAGTGTGTGGTGGGGCCCATTTGGAGACCCACATGGGGATGGGGGTGGGGGGGATTTCAAGGACTCTCTGGGATATTCCTCTCTGCAAAAAATCAGCACCAACCGTGATTTCTATCATCTCCATATGGGCCCACAAGTTTAATGGTCAATAGTCCATTTGGATCGATACATAGTCGATCCAAAGGTTCAGTAAATTCAGATCTGACCGAAAGTTGGTGGACATGTACAATTTAGAGGGGTCATGTGTTTGGTCCTTTGGATGGACCAAAGGTTGGCCCCACAAGCATGAGCTTACGAGATTTAATCATAAGCTTGAGCTTAGGAGAGCCTTGCTCTTATATATATATATATATATATATATATATACACACACACACAGAGAAATACCCACACACACCAAAAAAGTTCTTTAAGACACAATGGCTCCCCAAGGAAAATTTTTGGTTCTACCTCACTAAATAATGATAACAAATCTCATGAGTTTTTCTAATATCATGCCCATTACGGCGATCAATTTTTCCAGTAAAGAAAAATAAAAATAAAAATCATGAGATTTGAGATTAGTACAGTTTTTCGAAAGGAATGCCACACATTTGCGCAATTTCTCACCATAGCCCAAAAATTTGTAACATCTATTTCAGCTTGACATTAATCTGCAATAAGCTTGCCCAAACTTGCCTTAACCCAAGTGCTAAAGAGCGGCAGTTCTCGCTTGACTGCTTAGCGTTTGAATCCTGGGATATGCCGCCTCTTCCCCCATGTGCGGGTTGGGCTATCTTCTCACTCGTGTGAGCTTTCTTTCTGCGTGGGCTGTTTGCCTGTGTGTAGGCTCTCTCTTAAGTCCCAACGCCCCCGCTCCCCGCTGGGGACTGGGGTGCAAAAAAAAAAAAAAAAGTAACACTAAACCTAAGTACAACCCACAGTCAAGATCCATAATCTGGCCTCCTAATCTACTAGTTAACTGAATAAAACACTTAAGATATTTTTGTTTCTATACAGCTCCTGAAATATATCACATCTATTCAGATAGATCAAATTTGCCCTATGTGTGTTTTTTCCTCTATATCCTTTGTAGTTGGTTTTCATTTTGTTTTCTAATGTTAATGCTTTCTTCTTAGCAAAAAAAAAAAAAAAAATGAATTTGAGGCCCAACAATGCTTGTGAAGTGGTCAGACCAGACCCCACTCCATCCACCTTCTGATAAAGTGGCACCACATTAACCTAATCAGTTCTAAGTACTCAATTCTAATTGATTCATTTATGCTACTGAATAAATGGTTAATGTCTGGCCACAATTGGAAATCTAAGATAAGATTTTATGTTGTAGACTTTATGGCAGTGTGTCCCACGATTTCGACAGAACAAATTGACTCGATCACATGATTGTGTATGAGCTCTGTCAATGTAGGCCCCATAACTTGCAGTGTAACCGGTTTTGTAGGCAATTATAAAGATTTAGACAGTCTAAATTTTCGAATTTTGAGTGCTAGTATTTTATTGGACACATCAATGATATAAATGGAAATGGTATCATATCAACTTGATTCTTAATCTAAGGTGAAGAATTTATTCAAATGTTGTTCTTAGAAAATTATTGTCTCACAAAAATGTGAAGGCATGGTTTCAATTGTGTGGGGTTTGGTATAGATATGCTTTGGAAAATGGTGTAGAAAGGTATTTAGTTTCTAAATATATAGAAATAATAGACAAATAAATACATGATGAATATAAAATAATGGTAAGAATATTTTTAAAGATTTTTTTTTCTCTGAATTTTCCTATTTTTATTCTATTTTCTCATAATATTCTCATTTTTTTTATTATTTAAAAACATCGTGATATTGAGAAATCGTGTTTAGACCTTCAAATCTTCAAACTCTAGTAATCTACCCTAAATTGATTAGATAAACCAGTTTTATGATAGAGAAGAATGTGATTTAAGTAAAAGTTACCCTTGTTCACATATTTTTAGGTGCCCAATATTACCCACTCACACTCCAGTACAAAAAAAAAAAGAAAAGAAAAAAGTGACCTTTATAACTAGCATCGGTTTTTTTTTTTTTTTTTCCTCTAAAGGTCACAAATAGCAGCATTTTTTTTTTCAACTGCTAAACCACCCGTATTAGCCTTTTAATTGACCGTCTAGGCTAATATGGGCGGTGTGACCTTTAGCGGCGAATAAAAAAAATTTGCCACTAAAGGCTGAGGCGCCCGCCGCTGAAGGTCACATTTTTTTTAATGTTCTCCTTGCATCATGTATTGATAATGGCTCAAATATGGTTTTAATTGGAGTGAAACTAACATTAAATCGAATCACAAGAAGTTTACACCAATAATCTTCGAATACCTTACATTAACAACTGTGAAGGCCCAACAGTAATGATTTTCAATTCAAGTTCATGAGACTTCTACATCCGCCTACATGGTCCTCTACCTCCAAAGGAAAATCGACTAAGCTATGAAGGCAGACTTCATCTTAAATAATTTGTGAAGCATGCAAGATTATTATTTTGGAAGAAGGAAATCCTGCATTTTGTCTCTCATATAGAAAATTGAAATTCACTCTATCATGTTAGAATACCTTATATTTTTTCTTTTATGTAAGAAGAAAGTGCGGTACCAAACAACAAAATAGTTTATTACATAAAAATTAAAACAACTTTCCTCTTTATCGTGGAATTCTCTTGTTGCGCAAATGCACCATTCCACATTTTATGAGAACTGCATAGGCTCAAACAAAATTTTGAAGACATCATGATGTAATATGACGCATGCTTGGTCCCATATATACCTCAAGGAGGGGATCTTGTTGGACCTATGTCATCGTGGATTGGATCTTTCAGGTTGGACCCATGTCAAGATAGCTATCATGTGGGACCCATGAATTTTCAACTTTAAGTCCACCTAATTGTTACTTTTTTTTTTCAGTCCTAACCAGGTCGATCGCTTATAATGTGAATGAAAATCATCCCAATCTGTACCAAGATCCGAATGAGAAGCCCTATGCTATGTGGGGCTAGCTTAACTCCTCTATCCAAATAAGAACGACTCCTTATTCGAGTAGTAAGGAGGGTCGGTTCTTACTTGGTTGGTCGGGGTTTGAACCCGGATATACCACTCTTTCTCCTTATGCGGGCTCCTTTCCCACTTGTGTAGGCTTTTTTTTCTACTTTTGTGGGCTTCCTTCCCCTTTAAATGAGCTACATTTTCGAGTATATGCAGGCTCTCTTTTGGATCCGAACCCCCTTTGCTGGGATACCAAATTTTTTTTATGTGGATATGGATGATCCAAGTCTAGATGATACATGGGATGGTTATTGTATATATACTTCCTACATTGGAAGGTGATATTGCCCACTTTCAATGTGTCATAAGATTCTCATTATCATGGTACATTGATGACATGGGAGACTTGGCAGCCCATGATATTAATGAGGGATGAAGGGGAGTGCCTTCTGAACTAGGCATTTACATTATATGGCTCGTGGCTGGTTGTCCAATTAATGATAGTGGATGTAAATGTTAAATGTGAAATTCACAAAACTACTCCTTTGTAGTGAGTGTGGTTAAAGATCCTCTCAACATTTGATGCAACATCTCCTAACAGACGAATTCATTAGTTTCATATGTAAGTGATTTTTTCTAATCAGACTTTGATGACACCCACCTAATTTGACCTTCAATAGGGGGCATATATGCTTGATCTAACCCTTATATGACACACTTCCTCTCAAATATATAAGTGCATTTGCTCAAGTGTTATTCTAATTGGAGTGATATACACCGTTTAAATTAATCATATAAAGCATGTAATTCAACGTTTTATTTTATATCTAGATTATGATGGAAACTTTGGCAAGGTCTCGTTAGAGGATGATTACTACTATTTAATATTCCCAAAGAATCTAAAGGGGCTAATCTCAATGTGGAGAAAAGTGAAGAGAAGAACTTTTCTAAGAGTGAAAACCTCTTTTCATCTATGGATTCATTTAAGAGAAGTAATTCTCCTTCAACTTGCTAAATAAATTGTAGAAATGGTTTTCTCCTAATTCATGGGGTGGAGAAAACATTATATTTTCCATTGAAATTATTTTTTATTATTAAGAAGTAATAATTTAATGTTTTAATAATCTTCTAAGTTTTTCTACCTAATAAGGTTTCTCCAGATATCATTTTCTTCTCATCCAAATAGGTCTATAATTTGAATGGACCTTATTTGGGTCCTACAGACCTGACTTCAAGATCTTGCTCATTTACATTATCTGGCCATAACCGTGGATTTGGATGAATCTAGCACTTTGTGGGATGGGCTAATGTGGGCCTAAATTTGCCCAATAATGGCCTTTAATCTTACCTTAATACCCAATCGATATGGCTAGTCTTTCCTAATCAGTAGTTGACAGAAGTTGGTTCTGGGCCTGAAATTTTTGTGGCCCCAAGACCGAAAAGCTGTATATAGGAGACCCGAAATAGTAGGGCTGGCTTTACCATCAGGCCAACAGAGCCATTGCTTTAGGCCCCAAATAATAAGGCCCAAAAAAAGGCCTCATAATAGTAGCTAACATCTTTTGAAATTCCAAAAAAGCCGACTTGCCCACTGCATTGATCCCTTTTTTTTTCTACCCAAAATATAAGGCCCCATAATAACCCTCTCTTGAGAAGAGAAGATCAAGTTTTTCATGGGGCCTTAAAGTGTCATTTATGACCTATTATATTTTCAAATATGCCCCTTATATTTCGATTGCTAGGAGTCCAATTGATTTTATCACACCATTATATTTCTAGCAGTCCATGTGTATCAAATTTCAACCATACATTCAGTCATGAACTTGCTTCACAAGCATTTCTCATTATTTTTGTGTATCCTATTTCAATAGGAGCCCATTTAGATTTGGTCCATGATGTGGTTGTAATAGATCCATAGCTCGAGATTTCAACCCAATTATAGATCCTAAAATTTAATATAAACAATGGACCCCGCAAGAATTTATTCACTTGCCCACAGTGCATATGAGCACCATGCATTTGGAACATCCAATACGTGGTCCGAAGTCCATCTTGGATGATCCTAACTCATGGTGCATATGGGCACTGTGCGCAGGTGAAAATGATCCGATTCCCACCAGTGGCAGACTCAAGATTTATTTTTTTTGGGGGGGGCTGTTGGATTTTGTAACCCAATATTTCAATGTGAATTTTGGGTATGGGTTCAAAACTTCCATGTGGGTTTTAGAGGTGGATTTAAGATAGGTTAGCAAAACTTGAATCTAAAAACTTAATTAGTAATTTTACATCATAAAAAAGCAAGAAAAATAAATTTTAAATAAAATATTTATAATAATATTAAAATATAGAAAATACCTCATTTAGGATTGTCGCTTTAGGCCTCAAATTATCTAGAGCCTGCCCTGCCGAAATACCATTGAGCTGGGCCTGAACCTGCCTAACTCTTCCCAGAGTGACACAACACACAGCTGCTTTTCCCACCAACCCATCCAAACTGACCAGGTAATCCATTGAGTTGGCTGTTTATACTTCTGGGTCGGTTCCGACCTATTATAGTCCTGGGCCATAACTCAGCTGTTTAAGGAGACCAAACATCCCCATTAAGGAAAAAGAGTGCGTGAGTTTGAATCTTCCTAAAATATAAAATGTCCTGATATATATAACCCAAAAAGGCTTGGTTTTGGTGACTTCAATTGTGACATGCCTTAGTTTCAGGCCCATTGAGTGCATCTGGGCCTATACAGTAAGCCCATCAACTAGACAATACAGAGATAACCTTCAGCCAGGCCTATATATGTGCCACTTTATGTATCAGTTAGGGTAGCAATGGGTGGTGGGATCAGGTCTATCAAGTCAGGTTTGAATTGGTTGGGAGGTTTACTTGTCAAAAAATATGCAGGATAGATAGCATGGATCTAACCCAAACCCAGTCCACTTACCAATCCAGGTTGTAAATCATAAGCCCAAGCTAGCCTGAATCCAACTCATTTAAATGTTAACCCCAATACAAACGTTCCAAAGTTGGGTCAGGTCGAAAACCCTCTTGTTATTACACATTGGGGAATCGTTTGCGATTCAGGCTTACAGAGTCCACATATACTTCTTTCCCTTGATATCTCCGAGGGTGGATTCCAGGCGTTTGGAACCTTAGAAAACCTTATATAACACATGAGGAATATGCCGATCGGAGGATTCCTCATTGCCCCTCCAACAAGAACTCCTTGCTAAGGATTTTTGTAGCCGAGAACCTCACATCAGTATCAATGCATATTGATGCACATAGTTGAGAAAAATTGATATCGTTGTGCAAATCCACGAACGTGAGGGTTTTCAAATACTATGGAGAGAGGTTGGACATGAGAATCTTCACAGTTGAGGATTTTGAATGATCCAAATCTTCGGAGAGTTACAACTACCAAATGCGGGTTTTCATGATTTTGTGGAATGTGAAAGTTTGGTCCGCAAATGTGGCCTTAGGGCCGTTGGCATTTGTGATGGGTGGACCCCAACACAAAGAGACACCTCTCACAATGAGTTTCCACGGTGATAGGGATAAGATTTCTTTTGAATTTAACTCAACTCTCTATTCCATGTGTCCGTCTGTCTCTCTCTCTCCTTTCCCCCCTGTCTCCCTCTTTCTCTTTCCCTCTCCCTTTCTCCCTTTCCCTCTCTCTCCCTTTTTCCCTCGGACACTCAACAACAAGTTATAGTAGAAGAAAGAGAGAGATCCTTTGGGAAAGTCTTTTCCCTCTTCCTTCCACGAGATCCGAACCGTCTATCATATCTTCAACATTCAGGGACCTTGACCTTGGATCGTCTAGGGTGCTCATCCTTGCCCTTGGATTGTGAAGAGTGAATCATATGTAACTGGTCTCTTATAGACAGTTACGGATCTCCACATCTAGTGCTTGATTCAAGCCGATGCAATCCTTATGCGTGTGTCGCGGCCAACTCATTTAAATCCGTGCTTCCACTGCGTCTACTGCTTACAAGGCCACATCCATATCATGGTTTGAAAAATTGGCCAATACCGATTCGTATCAGCCGATACGAACCGGTATCGGCTAGTATCGATCCGATATCAACTAGAGATATCAGTATCGGTACCGCCCCCAATAATATCCCCAATATATTGGGTGAATATTTTGAAAATATCGGCCAGACCGATATATCGGCTGATACTTCCAAAATATCGGTCAATCAATCTCTCACTCGTTCTCGGCTTTCTTCCCTGAGCCTTCTTCATGCAAGTTGAAATGGGAAACGACAAAAAACTGCATGTTGCAGTAAAATAAAATAGAGATTGAAGGAATTGATGAGGAGAGAAAGCACCTGGCCATTGCCGCTCTTTGGCTCCTCCACTGCTATCGGCCAATCGCGCCACCGCACCACTGCACCAGCCGACCATCACTTTGCCTTCTTCCCCTCCCCTCCTCTCTTCCTCTTCCTCTTCTTCTCCTCCTCTCCTCTCTTTCCTTTCTTTTTCGTTTTCTTTTTCCCTCTCCCTTTTCCTCCATCGTTTCCCACTTTCTCTCCTCTGTTTCACGCAATTGACGAAATGAAAGGACATGTGAAAGGGGTATAGGGGAAATACCCTTTTTAGGGTTTCTTTCCTTTTCTAACAATCATCATTAAAACCATGGCACCTTATGGGTCCCACAATGGAGCCCACCTTCATATAATCAAAACCATTTAAAACAACTCTCCCTCCCTCTATCATGCCCTAAGAAAGTTTCACTCTAATTGGAAATCTTCCTACCATTAGATTAATCAATCAACCAATTTAGAAAAAAAATTAATCTAATAAGATCACATCTCCTAATATAATGAGATTTGGTTGAGGCCCATGCAAGAGAAGGGCAACTATTTTGAGCGGTTTAGATTTTTGTAGATGGGTCTACTATGAAGACTACAAGATTTCTAAACTGCCCTAATTATTTTTTAATTACACCTTACTAAAAGGGCCTAATTATCTTAAATCTAAACCGCTCGAAGATAAATGCCCCTTCTTGTGTGGTCCTTTAAAAAAAATTTTACTCAAATAGGAGTTGATCCCAGTGAATTAACCATTAATTATAAGACATCTAGAGTAATGATTCAAATCATGTAGCATGGCCAATTCAATTGTTGCCCGACTATGATTCAAGTAAAATTTTTACAAAGCTGTTACAAGATGTAATAGTTATTGTTAATGATTGGGATTTTAAATATGGCTACGTTAATGGGTTTGTAAATTGTAAGAATGGACACATATATTATACATTAAAACTTGACATATTTAGTAATTAATGATTAGTGAACGATATAGGATCTTATGACTTGTGGGGACCGATATTTTGACTTATAGCTGTTACTAATGGAAAAAGATACTGTTTTCCAGCATTTTTTAATATTATGGATTTTTTGAATTTTTTTTTTTTTAAATTGGATTAAAAAAAAAAATTCACACCGCAACGACCGTAATAGACCGATAACTGCGACCGACCGATACCGATGTCGTATAGGTTTTTTGGCCCCGACCGATACCGCGATTTTGAACCATGATCGATATACATGATTTTCCATATAAAGAGAGTGGAAGGCGAAAAAGGTTTTCCAAGCTGAAGTGAGTTTCTAGTGTTGTTGCTTGGGTGTCGGATTTGATTTTATACGAAACACGGGAAGTTTTCTATGGACTTAGGATTCATCGATTTTCAACTGAAAAAGTGAGGATTGGTGCAACACCAGTAAAACTTACAATTGGTGCAGTGGATTTTCCACCAAAAGAAGCATAAAAATGAGCCAAGTTTTTTTATAATTCCGAGTAAAATCTACATTTGGTGCGGTCGGAAGAAAAGTTCTTTTTATGCGAAACTAGGTTTATGGAGACATACACACAAACGTGCCTTTAGTGCAAGGATGTGGAAAGGAGGGAGAGAGCGCACATTTTCGATAGAAAATATTACAAAGCTTGATCCCTTTTGCTCAGACTTAAACTCATGGACTTTGCTTAAACTTCATGACAAAATTCTTTTTTGCATCAACATGGAATTAACACTTATGAACTTTAGGAAAAAATTATATATTTCTGAATTTTTTTCCATGCAAATGTAACCGCACTAACTTGTAAAACGTATCCCCTTTTCCAATTCTTTGTAACTAGAATGGACCATAGTATAAGAACTTCCAAAAAAAAGCTCAATTTAGAAGGTTATTGGGTAGTAACCTTGGTCTCTCCCCGGATGTATGGGCTCCTTACGTGAGTTCTTCCTCCCCGCATGTGCAAGCAACCTCTCTTTTCTTGTGCCAGTGCTCTCCCCGCGTGTGAAGGTGCTTCACAACACGTAGACAGGTTCTCGGGTACGGACTTGATTGGAGCCCAAAAAAAGTCCACACAAAGGGGTGTTCATGGCCAGTTGCCGTGCTGAGGCATACCCTGGCCCACTATAGAAATGCAGGCCCATACCTGATCCAAGCCTGACACGGGCCGTAAGTGTCCGGCCCGAGACCGCCCATCGAGTCTTTCAGTCGGGGCTAGGCCGGGCTTTTTATATTTTAGTTGGGCTTTCTAGCAAATGACAAGCAATTCTCATTCTGGTGAGCCAGGCTGTACCTTTGGAATTTCTATAACTTAATCCAAGCCGGGCACAACTAATATATGGGCCCAGGTTTTATATCCAGACTTGGCCCAAACGGTCTGGGACTAGATCGAGCCCGAGATGGCCGACCCCCCCATATGTACCCCTATATACAACCAAATACTTTGGGTTAGGCTTTTCAGGTAACCATAAATCAGATTCTATTTGCTGGCTAAAGCTGATCAGGCCCAGCTTTTACAAGCTAATATTAAGGCCCAAACCACACCCATGACCTAAACTCAGTATAGGACCAGCCAATCAATGAAACGTTGGATTCACTAATGAGATATTGGGCTTATTGGGCCTAGCCATGTCAAACAGGCCTAGCCAAATTGGCTTTTTCACTTTTATTTTGGTAGATTTTGGCTTATCACTTGGGACTTCAGACAGACATAGGCCTATGCCAGCCTAGCTATTTATGGCCATCAGCCTAAAATATCATCACAGAGCCAAGCCCACAAGCGAAATAGACAAGAACTCGACCAGAGATTATATAAAATTTTGTGGCTGTGGCTGAGATGGTGGTCGTGATCATGTTGCTGTCAAAAATATAAATAGATTATGTAATGAATGCTTAGATTTTTTTTATAAAATAAGGAATAATAATGATGTTTTAGTGAAAAGCCAAATCAATATCAATTGGCATTTGAACCTAGCTAGGTGTGGCAATGAGTCGGGTCTGGTTTTTTTTTTTTTTTTTCCGGCTATCGGAGAGTTCCCAACCTCCTGGTCCAGCGGGAATTTGGCTAAACACCCTTGTGGCCCCAAGATGATAGCACTAGTGGACTCAACTTTCGATAGCACTAGTGGACTCAACTCGGCTGGTCCCTTGAGGTTAGTCGGGTCAAGTTAACCACACTCGATAACATATGTAGTTTTTTTTTTAACAGAATTTCATTGAAAGAACCAGAAGCAAGAACGAAGAGAAACAACTAGACTCACAAAAGACCCCACAAAAGAGCTACAATCAGCAACCTCCTCCTAAGAACATCAACGCCCTTTCTCAGTTTATATCCCGATTACATGAAAAAGCAAAATTTAGCCAGCGAGAGGGCTGCATAGTTCAAGATTCTAGGAATATAAAAAACGTCCATATGATTAAAATTCAAAATCAGATTCTTGATATCAACAATAATTGGGGATAACAATATAGGTTGAATCTACTCCCAACTTCTTTATTAATCTAGTTCGAACCAAATCGGTTCAAACCCGTAATTAGCAGGTCAAATCTGAGTTGGGTTGGTTTGATGGGTCATATTGCAACTAGTTGGGTTGGTTTAGGTCGATCGAGTTGAATTTAGGGATGTAAATGGGTCTCCGATTCTCCGATTATCGGGAGGTTCCGACCCATTAAAAACCGGGTCTAGGTACTTATTTAGGCCTTGATAAGTAAATGGGTCCGAGTCCAATTCCACCTTCGTTCTAACTTATGGACCCGATACCCAACATATTACCTTGATTTTCGAAAATCTCTTCTAAAAATCATATTTTTTTAATATCATTCTCTACCTAGACTCGGACACGGATCCAGACCCGTCCTATATATGGTTTTGGTTTTGGTTCCGAAGCCAAGAAACCAGTTCCGAAAAGGTTCAGGGTCCAGATCTGGTTCCACCTTTTCCTTAACAGTTCTGGTTCTGGATTCACCGTGGACTCAAACCGGAACAGTCCCGTTTACAACCGTAGTTGAATTGCTAGAATAGACTCAATCAACCCCAGCTTAAACCATATATTTATCTATTTTAAGGATTGTCCACTTTTTCTTCGTTTGGCGACTACTCTATCAGTGCATTGACACCTTCTACTACTTTTATTTGTAACTGCATGTGCACAGAGATATGGGACAAGGACATGCAACAGGGACAACCCACCTGTGCCTTTGTTGAGACATTACATCCAGATTCAATGTCTTGCCCCCAGACACCGGCATGTGTTCTTCAACGTCTCGTTTCCATTTTTTAATGTAAGGATAGAAATCCTTGGCAGTTGAGTGGGAAGGGACATCTAAGTCTTACAAGAGAATGTAGGCGTGGCTAAGAGAAGGCTAGCTAAGTTTATGTCTATCATAAGATTGAAAAATGTCTTCCAATATCATCTTTTAACGACTTGTTTCTTATTCAGAATATCTGACAAGAACTTGAGTTGTTTCTTTATCAGAATTCCAATAATTCATGTATGTGGAGATGTTAAAAAATAGGGGATTTTGGTCGCAGGTCCCTCAACTTATGACTTTAATGCAAACAATCCACAAAAAAAAGTCATGCAGCCAAAGGTCCCTCCCACACTTTCTCATATCTAAAATATCTAATTTACCCTTTCTTTGAATCATATCCCATGATTAGTGGGATCCTATTAATAATGGTCAACTACCATTTAATTGGCCACGATTAATGGAATCTCATTAATGAGATTTTTCAAATAAATTCTAAAAACACACAAATAAATTTCAAAATAACTCAAATAAATTTTAAAAATGCAATAATTTCAAAAACCGCAATAAATTTTAAAAAAAGGCAATAATTTTTAAAAAATGAAAATAAGTTTAAAAAGATCAAAATAAATTTCGGAAACTATAAATAAATTTCAAAAGACTCAAATAAATCTCAAAAGATCCAAAGAAAATTCAAAAAATGCAAATAAATTTCAAAAGACGCAAATGAATTTCAAAGGACGCAAATAAAATCCAAAATACGTAAATAAAATTAAAAAATACAAATAAATTTCAAAAGACGCAAATGAATTTCAAAGGTCGCAAATAAATTCCAAAATACGTAAATAAAATTAAAAAATGCAAATAAATTTAAAAAAAATGAAAATACATTTTCCAAAACTAAGATAAACAATTTTCCAAAATACATTTTTCAAAACTAAGATAAAACCAATTTTCCAAATTTCAGAAAAAATTTTCAAAAACTCAAGTATTTTTGTCCAAAACTCAGTTAAAATTATTTCAAAAAAGTACAAATAAATTTTAAAAGACACTAATAAAATTCAAAAACACAAATAGATATAAGAAAATACAAATAAATTGCCAAAAAACAAAGAAATATTCGTTCAAAAAACTGAGTTAAAATTTTCAAATGGAGATAAATTTGTCAAAAAGTCGGCTATATTTTTTCAAAAATTAAAATAAATTTGCCAAAAAACTCAGATGGATTTGTTCAGAACTCAGATAAATTTGTTCCAAAAAACTCATATAAATAAATAAAAACTCAGATAGATTTGTTCAGAACTCAGATAAATTTGACAGAAACTCAGATAAATTTTGATAAAAACTCAGATAAATTTGACAGAAACTCAGATAAATTTGATAAAAACTCAGATAAATTTGACAAAAAATCAGATAAATTCCTTCTCTGTAAGCCTGCATCTAAGCTCTTCTCTCTCCTCTCCCTCACCTTTCCTTGCAAAATTAAAAAAGCTGCAAATAAATTTAAAAGATCGAAATAAATTTCAGAAAAATATAAATAAACTAATAAACTCAAAAGTAACATTGAATACTAATACCAAAGAAGCTTTGCTAATTGCTATACATCCAACACCTAAAAAATGAGAAGAAATAAGAACCCATTTAGCCAATGGCGTGCCCTGCCTAAATCACCCTTTCTTCCTACTAAAAGTAACAGGCCAGGATTCATCAATAAAAGGAATACATCTAAAGAATATAAATGAGAAGAAATAAGTCTTTCTCAACTGCTGTGTATAAGAGCAGATAACTCTTTAACTAATGAATCACCATCTTCTTCATACTAACCCCTTCCTGATTGTGACCAACAAGGAAATTCCAAACAAAAGGGATCGATCCAATCTCATTATCATCAAGCCACATGAACCCGGATCGTATCCCACGAAGATCTTCAACTTGAAGGACTTGGCCGCGTTTCCATTGCTCAGATTCGCCTCTTCTGTAGCAGCAGCAGATCTAGTGGTGGTTTCGATGACTGGATCGGCAGCTTCAGCAACTCCATTTCCATGCTTTAAGGCTCCCATTCCCATTCGACAACATTGAGTCGGTGATGCCTAAACCTGAAACGATGGATAGCTGAAAAATGTTCAAAGTTGGAACTGACAAGATGAAGAAAAAAAGCTTGGGAAAGATCGGTTCTTCTCGATCATGTAGAATTGATAACAAGATTAGAAATCTGTTTAATGAAATGGCAACAAGGATTTAGGAAGGATGAAGGAGGGAAGATTTGAAATTTTAAATTTCAAAATTTATGCGGTTGAAAGGGCAAATTAGTCCTGAAAATGAAAGCATGTGGCTATAGCAGCTGCTTGGACTAGAGCCCTTAAATTTTCCTTGTAGAAGATTCAACTAGGGACCTTTCGCTAATTATCTCTAAAAAATAAAACCTAATATGGAAAGTTCTTACTAAGTATTCTAGTAAGAAATAAATTAGAAATAACAAGATTGGGGGGCGGCGGGGCAGGGTAAATTAGAAATAACCAAATCTTGTATGTAAAACAAGATTGGGTTGTTTTACATACAATAGTGAGTCTGCTTATGGTTGTGTTTTCATGTAGTAGTGGTCTTCCTTTTGGTCTTCAAAAGGACCCAAGGCTCCTCTCTTCCAAGGAAGCCAAAAGACTGGTCTCCTTTGTGCTAAAATTTGAGGATTCTCCAAGACCCACATTTGGTTAGATGCAATTAAGGTGCTGAATGCTATCAAATGGGAAGAGGAATAGGTCTTAAATCCGTGTGCTTGTGGAAGAACTCATGATATCTCTAGCTTTTTTGGTAGTATTCATTGCAATCCCTAATTTTGACCTATATGATTATGAGACTCACATATTTAGGGTTGCACACGGTTCTCCGATTATCCAATCCAAGTGTATGAAGTCTCCAATTTCGAATAAAGTAGATGTGAAACCTATTTTTAGATCATGGAGAATCAGATCATGATCCATGCATATAGGCTCCATAACCAGCTCCTTGTATATCTCAACTAAAGGATAAGGATACAAGATGATTACATTTAGATATTAAAAGTATATGTATAAGCTTTAAGGGTCTAAAAACTTTGACTTATATTAATATTTGTAGTCTACTTATCACCACCAAAACAACACTCTTGTTATCTTATTTCGAGTACAGATCTAGAATCGGATTCCATTTTTTTAAGTTGTTGTTGGATCCGGATAAAACACATTGGTTTTGTAGGTTTCATGTTAGATCTAAAACTGGATCTATAAATAAAATTGAGGTCCAAATCCACCATGGATCTGTTCTGGATCCAACTCATTTGCATCCTTACGCGAAAGAGACTAATGGAATATGCCATAAAATATGGCATGTACACAAATTTAACATATAAAGAGTGAAATATTAGATATTACACAACACAATACATTGACTGCATTGAAGTATTACATATCCGGCAGGCATAGGACTGTCACCATGATTTGCAAACTCTTTTTTTTTTTTTTTTTCACTAAAGGTAAATAAATATATTAAGAAAAGAAGAGGACATGACCAAAGCCCCCACACTAGTTGACTGCATCAACTTTTGAGTTACTAGAAGAAAACTCAAATTTACTCAAAAATCAGTTGTGGGATACACAGGAAGAGGCGGCGTATCCGGGGTTCAAACCCTGGATAGTCAGATGAGAATTGTCACTCTTTCCACTTGAGTAAGAAGTCGTTCTCATACCTTATCGCTTAATAGTTTGTGCATGTAATTTTAGAATCGAGCCAGATCTTTTTAGAATTCAAAACACTACCATGACTCAGAGGCGATGACATATAGAATCAGTGATGTGGGACACAAATTGCAATATGCTCCATTCTTGTTCGAGGTGATACACCACCTAAACAGGAATATGATCTCCACAGTTGAACTGAAACGATCTTTGGGTCACCAATAGTAATTTACACATAAGGTCTCTATGAGCCTTATCCCATTGGGCTATTACCTCTAATCAATCATGGACAACACTATGAAGTGAACAATCCTAACCATCCAATAAATATCCACTTGTAGATAGATCATTGGTGTATTCTTCTTCTTCTTCTTTTTCATATTTGCAAGATAATTATTGGATGGTAAGGATAATCTGATTCAATGCTACGTTAGAAAGCAGGCCAAAGCCCATTGCGGCCCACAATCAGCTGCATTGGAAAGGATCTTTAATCTTTATCATGCAAACATGATTTACTCATTAAATAGCCCTTAACCATGAAAAACCCATGACGTAAATGGGTCGGGCCATGGTTTCGTGGACATGAACATCAACTATGGGTCGAGCCATGGTTTCTTGGACATGAACATCCACTATGTTTCCTGGAGCTGGAGATGAAACCCAAAGGTTTGGTCTCATAATTGTTGATTGAAAATGCAGACCTAGGGGGCGGACCCAAGTGCAACCATGTGGGGGAGATTTCACCCATTGGACCTCGGTTCGCTTGTAAATTAATAATAACAATTTTGACTCAGCTTTGGAAATTCACATAAAAATCTGATGTCCGCCCCCGAGACCCATAAGAAAATCTTGCATTTGTTCCCAAAACTCAATTGCTCGTTTCTATCCGCACCCCCAAACGAAAATTATGGATCTACCACTAAGCAGACCATTTTGTATAATAGGACCCAAAAAAGGGTTCATATCTAGTTTTTACGGGTTGTTTCCTTCAGCTAGTCGGTTACAAGGGCCCTGAATTTGGTATCTTAAGTTCTCCTCATTTGGCCTGAACCAGTGAGTCCATGTATTTTTATCAAATCCAGACAGATGGTCCATCAGATCCCATATCAAATTTCTGGGTCAAATCCCTTGGAAGCTGTTGGGACTACAGTTAATTTCTATTCTTTTCTCTTTCTTTTCTTACGATGATAAGTTTTCACACACCCAATCCACACACAACCAAGTCTCTCACCATCGGCACCGAAGCTTACAGCCAATGTTTTTTCGTTTTTTCCGTTTTTTTCATTTTTATTTTAATAAATAAGCATGTTCAGTAAAATGAAAGAAAAACAAGAAAACAAAGATGAGACCCATAGAACAAGACCAAATGATACAGCCAAGGTTGATCCTTAGTTGTTTCTAGTTGTACCTCACCAATTGAACTACCAGCTGATGTTAATTTCTTCAGTCAGTGAGCCGACATGAGAAATTTATGGGCCATTGATATCATAGTATAAACTATTTAATGGACCCACTTTTTGGCTCATGAGCCATCCCATCCAGTCCCAAACAGGTCGTTTTCTACCAAACCTCAGCACCCCTACACTTACGGTACAAATAGGACCATTGGATAAGAATCGAATCTCTTTCGCAATTTCCTTGTTTCCAATTGGCTTGTCTGTATCAACCTTTTTCTTTTATGGGACCCACTTCCTTTCATCATCTGGGCCCCACATTTTGCCTTTTGCTACACCTTCATGTATTTGAATCTGGAGCCTCGTTACAATGTGTTAGATTATTATCTTAGAAAGCAAGATTAAATAGATATTTGTTAGAGATTTTAGATTCGAGCTTGAATTTGAAGACTCTCGTTATTGTCGTATGAATTGAGAGGATTTTCTTTCTTCATATTTATATTTACAGTGAATTTTATGCAAAACTCTAACTTCATCTTTGGCTGTCACTCTCTGCATTGTCACTTTTAAAAAGATTCCCAACATAGGGTCCTCATACATGTGATTAGATGTGAGTGGGTCCATGGGCCATCGACCAAGAGCAGTGATCTGATGGGTCCAAAGTGCATGGGCCATGCCCCAAATAAAATTCTTCCTATAGAAAGATCTTGGATTGTACGGATAGGATGTTATAGCGTGGAATCTTTCTGATGAATCGGGCAATCAATCGTGGGGCCAATGGTCATGAATCATCAAATAATTCAACCTGTAGGACGAAATATTCTCATTGAACATGTTCCAATGCATGAGGACACACTATCATTCTACTATTTTGTGAGTGCCAAATTATGTGATTCATGGAAAGCCCACGTAGGTTGATTGAGACATGGGCCATGAACCCACCAAGTTCTGTTGGGCTACAGGTTTAATGGTTTCTGTTGGTGGTCATGTCAGGGTAAGGTGGGCCATACCACCACATCCACCCAATTTGTTCGGTATATAGACTTTGATGACACATGGTGCCGAGCTGGTATCAATCATGTCAAGGATCTTTCCTAAGTGGAAACTTCTCTCTCTCTCTCTCTCTCTCTCTCTCTCTCTCAAATTAGGTTTCTCTCTCTCACACACATAAATTAGCTAGGTTTCTCTCAAATCCATGTCCTGTAAGATGGTCCTGAAGTGATCGAAGCTATTTATAGTGATCAGAAGTTGACAATTAATTTAAGGGTTTTGATAGGATTGATTTCATTTTTATACCCACCTAGTTTAATGGGGATACTCATTTTTTAGCTAAATTTAATTTTTTTTAGTATTAATTATTTTGAGTGGTGTGGCCACCGATACTATCCAAAATTATTGTCGGAAATGTTGACCCGTTTGTAGTTGGCGTTCGCTTTATTTGGTTTAATAAATTCTTGGGGATTTTATCCTAGAAATCTCCTGGGGTGGGTGAAGACCGAAAAGGCCCTTAAACTTTACTTAAAAGTTTTCGATAAAATCTCCTAAATTCTTCTTTATACACAAAAATAAAAAAGGCAGTGTAGTTACATCATTGGGTGAATGGGCTGTTGTGATTGTCTCACTATATATATATATATATATAATAATAATTAATTAAAATGATCAACAAGTATCGAACGCAACATGCAACCGTCACAAGGCAAGTTTGTCGTTGCATATCATAAATCAGTCACAGGTTGTGGCTGGTACCTGCAGGTGGATTTGGGTTCATTCCAACTTGTAATAAATATAACTCGACTTGTATCCAACACCAGCCGAGTACAAGTGGGGGCATATGCGAGTCTAGGCATATTCGGGTTTATTGAGACCATACTAAATGCAACCCGAACCATTTCTTTGAATATTATAAACCAGTCACGTCAATTACAGATGAGGGAGGTGTGACTTAGGGTGAGTTTGAGTCATTTCTAACCCATGTTATAATTGTCATGGGATAAGTTAGGTTTAACTCCATTATGATTCCGATCATTTAGAGTGCAATGAGAGTCCTTTTTTTATAATAAAAAAGTAGAAGAAAAAAGTGGAATGGGCTTTTTTGCAATTCTGTATAAGGGTGGGTCTATTATGATTCATAGTTAGTTTCAAGGGCTCACATGCTTGCATTGAAGCGGTGAACTCTCTTATCCATGATATTATTTGTTCAATGGAGCTTTTAAAAAATGCTCCACTTTAAAAACGTTCTTTTTTCCGCTACTATTTTTTTTTTTATAGTCATGTTTGTAAGTGCCTAAATTAATACGGACTTGATTAGATGATATAAGACTTCTTGTTAAATTTGTTGGGAAGGATTGGATGCCTGCCACCTGAATGGGAAGGAGAAAAGAATGCCAGAACCCCTAGCTGCTATCAGCGAAAGGCAATCCGACGCCTAAGTTAGTGCAGTCACTGAACAAAGGGTGAGTGAGGAAAAGAAAGAGAAAGAGTCTCTGTGTGTATCTCAATGAGAACATACCTGTCTTGGGCTTGCCTCTTGCATATATATAGGAGGAAGTCCTATCCTTAGTGAAAGTAGGTGGAAGTATTGTCCCATCGGACCATACCTTGATCTGTCATCGGTTGAGTCTCATCGGACCTTACCCTAACATTTTGGAAAGGACGCAACCACTGGGTAATGATAACTGCTTATCTTTATCCGGCGCATGTCCTTATTTCCTGACACGTTCTGTAATGTGGTGCAACTGTTACTGGTTAAAAGTCGGTGCTCGTCTCAGTTAACCGAACCGAAGATGACACCGAGGCCAAGCACGACAGTAAGATGGGCGATATCTGGCACTGTTGCCGAGATGCGTTATGCCGAGTTGGTACTGTTACCGAACTGAAACAATCTCACCGAGACTGGGTCATACCGAGCTGGTACTCTTTCTGAAGCTAGGATGATCCCGATATTATGAAATGTTCCACACAATTGCCTCCTAGCTTTTGACTTCTTAGAGTTCTTTGACTCTTTGAGGTCGGAAGCTAAGTGTTATGATAGGAGTGGCACTGTTGCCAAGATGCATCAATGCCTAATCGGTACCTTTACCGAAGTTAGAACAATCTCACCGAGACCAAGTTATGCTGAGCTAGTACCTTTACCGAAACTGGAATGATCTCGGTATCTGAAACTTGTTTTGTATTTCACCTCAGTATCGGTTGCTGACATTTAATCTCTATCATCATGTCACTTCGCCTCTTTGGCTGCCCGAGGTCATAAATAGGGCGCCTTAATCAATGTAGAAGATGTATCGGTGGCGCTACGTGTCTCCGCCTGGTTGGCTGTTTAATCAGCCCAAAGAGACGTGCACATCACTTGAGGCGACGTTCCGCACGTGCGTCCTCGAAATTCAAAAGAGCCGCCTCTTTTTCGTTATAAATAGGGGTCTTTCCTTCTCATCTCTCATCTTCGTCTTCGTCAAAGAGCAGATAGGGTTTCAGAGAGGGGAGAGAGTTTGCAGAAGAGAAAGGTATTGTTGAAGTCGAGTTCCTCTGAATCCGAGCTCAGCGTCTTTCGAGTCCAACTTCCGTAAGTCTTCTCTTCTTCCCTATTCGTTTCTGTTCTCGGGCTTTCCTTAGCGTTAGGGTTTCTTGCCCCTTTTTCTTTTTCGAGCCTCCTCCTCCATCCCTCCAGTTTCTGTAAAACTTTATGAATGGGCATCTATAGGCATTGGCTGGAAACTCCATAGGCCAAGGCCGAGTTCAGAGCCAAATACGGGATCCCTAATGATGTCCTCATTAGGCCGAACGACCCGGAAAATCCTTTCAATGGTTATTCCTTTTCCAATGGCTGGATGCCATTTTATCTGGTCACCATAATCAAAGGTGGGGTCCGATTTCCCCTTATCCCCTCTTGACATCTTGCCTTAAGAAATGGCATCTCACCCCATGCCAGTTGATGCCGAACAGCTACAAGATAATCATGGGTGTGTCCGAGCTGAACAAGATTCTCGGTATCCACCTCGGTGTCATGACATTGAGGATATCTAAGACCTTAGTAAGTCCAGCGATGATGGTTTCTACTATCTCTGAGACAAGGCGAAACGTCAATGTTTCTTCAACAATCTGGAGGATTCAAACAGGTATGCAGGGAATGATCGCTTATTCGTCTCGGGCCATTGGGAGTATGAAAGAACCGTGCCTAAGGTGGCGAGGATCGACAAGGTTCCCCGTAACCTAGGGAGCCCTCCAAGTAATCACCGAGCTCCTGTGTTTTCCTGCGTTTTTCCTTTTCTTGTCTGCAGAAGTATTTGATCTTTCTTTGTTTGTTATTTAGAGGTCAACCAAAGAAAGCAAGAAGCCAACCAAGTTGGCTGGAAGAGAAACAACGCGTGGCTTCGGGCAGTATACGGCTACCAAGGTCACCGTTACCGAATTGCTTTTACACTGCTTAATTACGAGCCGAGGTACCACTCCTTCATCAGGAGGAGTACTAATCTACCTCATGCAAGGGAAGAGCTCAAAGCTGCTGCCGAAGTGGAAAGGGAAGAACCGGTTCTAGCCCTGACTGACGTTGAGCATCGAGTTGCCTCCGGGGCCAAAGCCACCATCTCAGGATCCGACCCAAAAACCATCGAGCCCACCGAACCCAGCTCTCCTCCTAGCTCGGAAGAAGGAGAAATAATGCAACGTCGTCGTCCAGCCGTGAGGGATTTGGAGTCTCTCTTATTTGGAGGCTAAGCTCCTCATGCCCCCACACCCTCTGGCGCTACCTCCAGTCCTACCTTTGTTTCCACGCCCTCAGCTGTTGCTGGCGCTTCTGCTGCTTCTCCAAGTTCAGGAGTTCAACAGCATTCGCCAACGCCTGTCGAGACCATTCGTGAAGAAATCCGGAGAGAGAAGAGGGCCAGGACTGAGGGTTCCGGGGCCGCCGCGACATCCCAATCTATTGGGCCAGCTGTCTGGAGACCAAGCATTCAGATTGAGCCCGGGAGGCCACTGATGGTGGATGACAGCATGTCCCGTAACCCTCTTGTCATTGCCCTGCTCACTAATGCTTGCACCTTGCCACGAGACATGGCAAGGCACAAGGAGGTTGACAATGTGGCGCTAATGGTGGCGTCAATGCAGGCGGCCCTCTCGATAGTGCAGAGGTGTCAGGTTGTCTTGGAGAAGACCCATCAAAACAGCTCCAAGGTTTCGATGTTGGAAGCGGAGAAGAAAGAGCTCGAAGCAGCCTTGGGTGCCAGCAACCAAAAGCTGAAGGAAGAAGTGGAAAGAAACGCCGGCCTTGTTGCCAAGCTTGATACGGCAATGGCCGAGATTGAGAGATGGAAGGCAGAGACCGAGGTTCAGAAGAATAGTGCGGTCGAGCTTGAGGCTACCCTGGATAAGCAGAAGGTCGAGCATGAAGCCAAACTCCGCGCTAATACTGAAGCTGCTTACAATGAAGGGGTGGCGGAGGCGACTTCACTTTATGAGACTCAAATCTTCAATATAATTCGAAAAGTGTGGGAGCTCGGGTGTCAGACCGTTCTGAATGAAGTAAGGGTTCCCGATGACCACCCTGTCCGCAAGAATCTGCCTAAGTTCCCAAGCTCGAATCCTGGGTCAAGCTTTGCTGCCCCCGCTCAGTCCACCAAGGCTAAGGTTCCTCCTGAGGTTGCCACGACTGAAGACATCCAAACCGAGGCTGATGCTATCGCTGACCTGGTTGCTTAAAGATCTTCTCTTTTTTTTCTTTGATAGTTTTGATGTAATGATGAATGAACATTGTATTTTCTTGATTCAATTAATACAATTGCATTTTTCTTTTTTCTATGCTTGCAATCAAACATTTCTTTGAGAATTACATGTGCTTGATCCCAGTTCCACAACAGAGTTCTATACATGTTTGAGTTCGGTTCATCAACCGGAACATTTGCTTAAATAATCGAGTTCTATAACCGGAACTCATTTCACTGGGGTGGCCACCGAGTCCTGTGACTTGGTGTTTTGTATGGTTGGTTCCATAACTGAACTTACAATACCGAGGTGGCCACCAAGTTCTGTAACTTGGTATGGCATATAGTTGGTTCCGTAACCGAACTTATATCGCTGAGGCAGTCATCGAGTTCTGTAACCAGATGTTTCATATAGTTGGTTCCATAACCGAACTCATTACTCCACCGAGGTGACTACCGAGCTCTTTAACTTGGTGTTTCGTATAGTTGGTTCCATAACCGAACTCGATACTCCACCGAGATGACCACCGAGTTCCATAACTTGGTGTGCCTTAACTGTTTAAGGTCTTTCTTCATTCCCCTAATGCTCCATAGCAGTTAGGTAGGTTGTTGCCGAGTTCTGCAACTTGGCAAGAATTGAAAGATTGAGGTGTATCGCATTCCATGGCCGTGATAACTCTTTGCCATCCATGTCCCCAAGTCTGTATGCTGATTGCCTGGCGACCGAGACCACCTTGAATGGGTTGTACTAGTTCGGTGCCAAGTTACCAAAACCGAGCTGCTTTCAGCCAGATTTTATGAACCGGCTTGCCATCAAGACTGATCTCCTTTGCTTGAGCTAGGTAGGCCGTCATCCTTTCGTCCAAGTTCGGTAGTCTCCGTTTAATTGGCCCGTCACCAATTGGGAGTCCCTTCTAAAGATTGGAAGACTATGTTCGGTAGTCTCAGCTAGGTAGGATCCGTCGACAAAGGCCTTTGGTGACAGACCAAGGAACTATTTCCGAGGTTGTATTTTTCTTTGGTCTCGGCGACTTCATCGTTATGCTTCATGACGAACCAAGGAACTGCTTCTGATGTCGTTCTTCTTTGGTTTCGACAATTCCACGGTTATGCCGATTGCCCCCCAGTTCAGTTTCGAGCTGTCTCGATGTCAAACTAAGGGAAACAAGCTTCATAGTGAAATCAACCAAGACTTTGGTCTTTATTGCTATTTTCCCAGAAAAACCTGCCTTTCTGTAAAGGAGCTTGAGTGGGTTTTCTGTAAAGACCGCTGTAGTGCAAGTCTGGAAATTCTTTTTTGACGAGTACCGAGCTTGCTTTCTTATTCTGTAACAAGAAGTTTAGGAGCTCGAACTCCTCAACTTCATGAAATGGTGCCCCCCGGCTCATCACTGTCCTGATCTTCATCCCGGCACTAATGAGCCGGATTGCCTTCTTCTTTAATGTACTCCTTCAAGTGTCCATCCATGATAAGCTTCTCGAGGTGGGACTTGAAGGTTTTGCAATTCTCAACTCTGTGCCCATTTTGCTTGTGCAGAACTTATTTTGATCTCGGGTGAATGGGTCACCCTTTATTGATGGTGGCCATTTGAAGAATGGCTGAGACTTGATCTTGCCGAGGAGCTTGTGGATCGGCTCAGTGAAGACTGTGCTCTCAACCTTATAAGAGGCCGCAACTGGGCTGTAATTCTTTCCGAACCCTGAAGTGGAGACTGAATTCACTGCTGAGCTCGGCGATGCTTTGTTTCGGTACGCCTCCTCTCTCTGAGACGATTTCTTGTCTCTCTTGAAGGCTCTATCTTCTTGCCAGAGGCTGAATCTTTCCCGAGCTTGGGCATCATCTTCTTCTTATTCAATAAATTGGTTCACCCGGGCCATCAATGCTTTCATCATGACCACAGGGAACAGAACCAAGTCCCTTCGAAGCTCGTTGCCTAGTAATAGGGCCTGTTTGAAGGACTTAATTGCCATTGTATCCGTGGCGTCTTCAACTTGACTGTAAATAGTCCAAAATCTTTTTGGCGAATTGTGTAATGCTCTCGGTTCGCCTCATTCTGATAGTCATCAGGTCATCGTCTGTCTTTGGGATGATCCTATGAGCTTGGAACTTTTCCACGAAAGAATTTCGGAACTACCGCCAGCTCGAAATCGATCCCTCTGAAAGTGCGTAAAACCATTTCAGGGGGAGGTCTCCTAGATTGGAAGAGATGAATCTATAGTTCAGGTGACCGAGATCCCTCCATACCGACATCCTCTGTGTAAAATGCCGGAGATGTGTAGTAGGGTCCGAGGTTTTGTCGTAAAGGACGAACCTTGGGATGCTAAATTTTTCAAGAAGAGAGAAGTCTCTTATCTCCTGAGAGAAGGGAGATGTGCCGAGGTCTTTGGCGTCAAAGGCATTTAACCGATTTCTGGTGAGGCCAACCACCTCCATATTCTGCTGGACCGTTTTCCTGACTTGTCGGTCAAGTCATTCCCTTAAGTCGTTGTTGTCCTCCGGTCTCTGTCTCGACCTCTTTGAGTCGTCATCCAAGGAGCTGCTACTCAAGCCTTCGTCGTAGGCTCGATCGCACCTCTTAGTCTTTAGGATTTGCCTCAAATCCTATTCGACCGAAGGAGCTCGGTTGTGTCTAGAGGGTGGAACCGGGGTCTTCGCTCTTTCCAGGAGCTATTACAGGAGCAGATGAATCGTCTCGTCCTACTCTTGGATAACAAGGTTCTGGGACCTGATATCTTCGAGGAGAGGGTTGTCATCATCGTCGTCGTCGTTAACCTGGTGATGAGACTGACAAAATCTGACCGGCATTGGGGATTTATTTCGCCGAGGAACCCCTGGTGGGGAAAGATTCTATTGGGGAGGTTCCATCTGAGGATTATCTTGTTGGGGATGCTTGATTAGAGGGTTATCTTGCCGGGGAGGTGTCGTCACCCCCCTTGAAGATGAACCTAACTGAGTCACTGGCCCTTCGAAGCTTGCTGGAGCAGACTTTCCTCCGGACCTTCTTGCGCTGGGCCGGCGACAATTGCTCTTGTAATACCGGCGGCAACTGTGCTAGCGGCAGTGGTAAGGCCTTTGATGATTCTCCGCCCTTCTTAACGTTTGGAGGCATGACGTTTGTAATTTAATCTCTCCCCACAGACGGCGCCAATTGTAAGTGCCTAAATTAATACGGACTTGATTTGATGATATAAGACTTCTTGTTAAACTTATTGGTAAAGATTGGATGCCTTCCACTTGAAAGGGAAGGAGAAAAGAAGGTCAGAGCCCCTAGTTGCTATCGGCCAAAGGCACTCCGAAGCCTAAGTTAGTGCAATCACTAAATAAAGGGTGAGTGAGGAAAAGGAAGAGAAAGAGTCTCTGTGTGTATCTCAATGAGAACATACCTGTCTTGGGTTTGCCTCTTGCATATATATATAAGTGGAAGTCCCATCAGGCATTTCCTCAGTGGAGGTAGGTGGAAATACTATTCTATCGGACCATACCTTGATCTGTCAGCGGTTGAGTCCCATCGGACCTTACCCTGACATTTTGGAAAGGACGCAGCCACTGGGTAAGGATAACTGCTTATCTTTATTCGGCGCATGTCCTTATTTCCTGGCACGTTCTGTAACGTGGTACAACTGTTACTGGTTGAGAGTCAATGCCCGTCTCGGTTAATCGAACTGAGGATAACAGAAAGGCCAAGCACGACCGTAAGATGGATGCCATCTGACACTATTGTCGAGATGCGTTATGCCGAGTTGGTATTGTTACCGAACTGGAACAATCTCACCGAGACCGGGTCATACCGAGCTGGTACTGTTACCGAAGTTAGGATAATCCCGGTATTATGAAATGTCCCACACAATGCCCATAATCACACAAGCCCTAGTTTAATGCTCATCCACCTTTTCCTCACCGTTGGATTGAAATCATGATAAAATGATGTATCTAACCATTAATTTTTAGGGTTGTGATGATCTTATGGACTCAAGATTTTGTATATATGTAGGCCTCATATGGCTCTTTCCATCTAATGGACTTCCATGATCATCATGCAACTCAGTGAGCCCAACTAGAAGGGGCGTTTTCTTATAAAAAAATGCTCGAGTGCTCCCCTTTATTCAAAGGTACAGTTGGGGTATAAAAAGAGGCTTGATATGGCAAAAGCCTATGACCAAATGGAAAGGGATTTTATAGAACTAGTTCTCCAGTCTTTTGGCTTCCATGAAGAGTTTGTTTAGATTATTCTAGAGTGTCTCTCTTCGGTCTCATTTTCAATCTTACTCAATTAATCCCCATTCGGATTAGTCAACCTAAAAAGTGGATTAAGACATCGGGGCCCCCTTTCTCCTTATCTATTTATTTTGAGGCCCGAAGTCCTCTCCTGAATGTTGTTAAAAGAAGAAGTGGAAAGAACTATACATGGGGCCAAAGTAACTAGAGTTGCACCTAGCATATCCCACTTAATTATTCTTTGTAGATGATATAGCCTTCTCTTTTGCAAGGAAAAAATAGATGAGGTTAGAGTCATAAAAGATGTCCTTGATGAGTATTACAGTCTCTCCGGGCAACTTGTTAACTTTGATAAATTTGCTTCCTACTTTAGTAAAGGGACTTGTATTTATAGAAAAAGAGAATTGACCAAGATTCAAGGTGTTAGACTAATGATAGACAATGAGAGATATTTAGGAAACTCCCTTATAATGGGTAGAAATCAAAATGCTAACTGTCAGTCCCTTATTGCAGAAATCAGGAATAGAATTATGTCTTGGCAAACTCCATTGCTTTCACAAGCTGGCACGAGCACCCTTATAAAATCAGTTCCTTCTACTACCTTGATTTACAATATATCTGTGCTCCAGCTTCCTTCCAAAACTATAAATACGGTGGATAAAATGATGAGAAGCTTCTTTTGGGGCGACTTAGCTGACAAAAAGAATATCCACACCATTAAATAGAAGCGAATCTATAGTCCTATTGAAGAAGGGCAGTTAGGGATTAAAAATATCAAACATAACAATTTAGCCCTTTTGGCTAAAACGTGTTGGAGGTGCCTCTCCAATGAAAATAGGTTAAGCTCAAATATTTTAAAGAGAAGTATTGTCCGAACAAAACTTTGTGGGAGGCAAACTATAGACAGAGCAAGTCCTGATTTTAAAAAGGATTTGTTGAAGCAACTAATTTTATCAAATCAAAAGGTGGGATGGATTATAGGCAATGGAGACCAAATCTCAGTTTGGAAATGTAATTGGATTCCATTAGAGGGGGGACTTAGGAAGCCTATATCTAACATTGTCAACCAAGACCTTGTTGTCAAAGATCTCTGAAACCCAAGTAAAAATTGGAATGAACGACTTATAAGAAGTATTTTTAATAACCATCTTGATGTGGAGAGCATCTTAAAATTTTACATAGCCCATACCAGTAGAGAAGACATGAAAGTTTGACCATTTTCTAAAGGTGGTGATATGTCATCAAGATTAGCCTATAAAATTATCTGTGAAGAAGATAGAGATCTTCCTAACTTGACCATTGATTGAAAGGCATTTTGGAGCATTCTCCTTCCTCAAAGAGTCTTTCTTTTCGGTTGGAAATGACTTAATATTGCAATTAAGGTACGCAAATTTCTTTGCAACAAAAATATCTTCAAAGATGCCCTCTGTCCAATCTGTAATAACTCAAAAGAAACTATTGAGCACGCTCTCTTCCTATGTGATCATGCGAGAGCAACTTGGTTTGGGTCCGACATAGGAATCTTAACACATTCCATTGCTTCTCTTACGATTAAGGATTGGTGGGCTTCTTTTACGACCTTATATGAATCAATGAGTCCACCAATCCATCCAAAAGTTAAATCCTGGCCACTTGCTTTATGGTGGGACTTGTGGAAAAATAAAAATGACTCTTTCTTTAGGGGCATAGTAATAAAGCCTCTTAGTACAATAATGCATGCAAGGAATATGATTGTTGACTCCATGCGTATCTCAAAGAATGATAGTCAAGGGCACTCACGACATCACCTGGATTTTAGTCTAAGGAACTCTAGAGGCGATACATGTGTCCTCAAACTCCGCCTTTAGAGCCATGGATGGAAATGTGAGCTTTGGTTTTGCTATTTGGTTAGATGGTTGTTGGGTGCATGCGGGATCAATAAATGGAGCTAAGGTCACTTCTTCAAAATAGGCCGAGGCAAGGGTTGTCTTATGCACGTTGAAATAAGCTCTTCAATTTGGATTCCACAAGTTCCACCTTTTCTCGGACGCCCTAGAGGTGATTCGAGCTATTCATGGGGTGATGGATTGGTCTATACAGTCTAATTTGCTGGATATCAAGGATTTGAGCTTTCAAATTTGAAGCCATTGCTTTCTAACATATCTCAAGAACTCTAAATGGTTTTGCTCATGAACTTGCCAAGAACTCTTAAGGGTCAGTTTTTTTTTTTTTTTTTTTTTTTTTTTTGTTGTTGTTGTTGTTGTTGTTGTTTTTGTTTTTTGTTTTGGTTGTGTGTGTGTGTGTGTTGGGGGGTTGGGGGGGGGAGGATTTTTCTTTTTCCTTTTTGTTGTTGCCTTGCCCTTTTGATGTGCTTGCTTTCATCTAACATAATCCTCTTTGTTTTTACCATAAAAAAAATGTAATTGGGTAAAATGGTCGTATTCCCTTCAAGAAATTTTTTTTTTCCTTTATATGTAATGCGGTAAGTAAGAGTGGATTTGTAATCTTCAAGAGTTCTAGAAGTGAAAATATATAATTATAAGAGACTTATATAGTTATTTGTAATTATATAAAGTATAGAGGATTATTTGTTAAATCTCCATTAATTTTTTTCATTTTTACTACATAAAGGGCAGCACTAGACAATGGCTAGGCGTTTTTAGGGGAAAAACAGCCCTCATAGTAGAACCCATTGGAATGCATGATGATCATGAAAGTCCGTTGGATGGGAAAATCTATATAAAACCTACCTATATGCAAAACTTAGACTCCATGAGATCATCCTAACCCTTTGATCTATGGCTCAAAAATTTAATAATTTTGAAAGCATTATCTTTTTAATGATTTCAATCCAATGGAGAAGAAATTAAAAGTTGGATGAGTGTCAAATCTAGAATTGTGACTATTCATGGTAGGGCAGTGTATGTGAAAAGACTAAATTGACTCAAGGTGGAAACCATTATCAGAAAAAGAGAGTGAAATTTTGGAGAATTACCCCTACATGATTAGCTAAAACATGTAAAAACTAATTCCACTAAGCACTTGTAAAAACCAAATATCCACTAAGCAAGAAGATATGGAAAAGGAAGAAATATTTTAAAACTTTTGCAGAATTAAAACTTCAGAAAAGTGACAGCTGAGAAGTCATACATAACTCTAGCCTGAATTGAAACCCCTCAATCAAAGGCGCCTATCAGTTGCAGACGTCTCCCATAAGAAGAACTTTACAATCCTCTTCCCAATATGAGCTCTCACACAAAATTCATTTAGACTTTAATAATATAATACTGAATGAGTGCTTGATCAATAAACTTATGTAGATGGGTAAGCGTCTAACTTTCCACAGAAACAATCAGGAATTGATCCCGATTATAATATGTTGGTAGGGCTTTGATAACATATGTATGTGGGAGGCAGAGTCCTCATGAAAGCTAAAGCCTGGAGGTCAACTTAGGATCGGTTCTCTTCACTACATTAATCATCTATTTTTTCTAGAAATTATTACAATAGTATTAAAATACCAAAAAAAAAAAAAAAAAGCACCTTTTTATTTTATGTGGACCTTTGAATATCCGTGCCATTAGATCATATATCTTTATTACAGATGGAAGCAGCACAACCGAAAACCTTCTAATTTTACATGTGGTGACAGCTTAGTTTTGGTTGTGGTCTCCACCCCATGTTCTAAAACAGTACCCAATCTGGGACCATAAAAGACATGGCCAAAAATCATTAGGTAATGGGTTACATCTGTTATAATGATTTGAACCAATATCTTAACAACCGAAACGAAGGTCGAACCACTCAACAGTTCGACCCAACCCGGTTCCAACCATGCTTAACTGGGTCTAAATATAATGACATGTATTAATAAACACAAAAAAGAAAAAAAAATTGTTAAAACCAGCTAAAAGTACAATTTACATGCAGGTTTTTTTTTTTTTTTTATTTAGGTTAGATTTTTTTTGAAAAGTTAGAACAAAGCATCAAAGAATTATGATTTTTGAGAATCTTTTACACATGAATAAAGAATTAAAATATAATAATAATATAATAGAAAGAAGTGGGAAGGAAGAGGGTGCTACAAAATAAGACATTATCATTATCATTCTTGAAAATCTTTAAGATGTAATTAATAAAATCTTAAAATATGTTGTTAATATAATAGAAAGCAGTAGAAAGTAAGAGAGGCTGCTAAATGCTGATGAAGTTAGACATGAATAGGGTAAGGGTGCCATGCCACCGACAAGAAAAGTAGGTCATGCTAAGAAACAAATGAATGGTGACTGTGGTCTGTTTCTAGTTAATGCACAGGGACTCTTTATGATTATATGTAAAGCGTTTTTTCGCATTTAAAATGCTTCTTCAGCAAAGCTCACTTGGATTCATGACAATCAAGAAAAGTAGGATAATAAAGAAATTTGGACATTAAGGAAAAAAATATAAGATAGTTGGTGATCGAATGATCTTAAACTTTAGTTTTTTGAGTCCTAAAGTTGAATGGATATGCATATTGCAACTTTTTATAGACTAGGCCCAATGATAAATACATTTGGAACTGGCAGGTTTGTTTACATGTGAGGAGTAAAAGCAAAATAGAGGTCAAGTCGTAAATAAAATTAAAGAGGAAGGGGTTAAAGTTTAAAAAAAAAAAAAAATTGGAAAGGGGCTCTTGAAAAGTCAGTTGTATGGAGAATTCTAAATATGTATGTATGTAAATAACTAGGCTTGTGTGAGAGAAGACAACAATTATGTGTCACACTTACGTGTTGCATTGATTACTTCCACAATGAAATGATCCCTTATTTGACCATTATGTGACTTACCCAAGTGAGAGGGCATACACGGAAACAACACACTCATATGGAAAAGGAATCTGCATACACGGTAAGGGATCCCGTACACGTTAAAAGAGATAACCTATATAGGATTTAAACCCTGAATAACCAGGTGAGAACTGCCACTCCTTACCACTCTGGTAAGGAGCCGTTGTCGATCGACCATTGTGAGACTTAATGACAAGGTTTTGGTGGAAATGTGTTGAAAATTACATATGCTCAGTCCATATGTGTGTGAGAGATAGAAATAATCCCCTTCTAAACTATGCATTGGTTCCTTGCACAATGAAATCATACTGCCATAGAGACAAACCAATGTACAATATAACCTTATTTTAGCTTCAGATCAGATACCAAATAATCCTTCCATATAATTTATACATGCAATTATATAATCATACAAACAACAATACATGGAGAAATACATCAATTGTACAACAAAGTAAATAAACATGGCACATAAATCCATCCCAACCGTCAAATTCATGGTCCCTAGAATCAGATTGATCCAGCCATCAATTATTGTTGCCGTATTCTCAAGTCTCGATCGCTAATCCTATGAGCTGCATGTACTTCAAGGCATTCTTTCCATGGCGGGCCCACAGATTGGACGGCTAGTGATTGTGCCACGTCAACAAACGACATTTTCATCAACGGCATCTCCCGGCAGCAAAACCAATCCTCGAATTGGTAACGTCGTAGACGACCCCAAACGTCAGTTGCTGATGGTTTCCAATTATTGCAACTCCGTTACCCCTGCTGTATCCGGCAAACGCCAGACATGTAACGCCGTTAGTGACGTCATATAACAAATGCCGAGCCCCCAGCTTCAGACCCGAGCCTCCCTCGAACACCATCCGCACCTCAGGCACGGAAAGCCCCGCAGCACTCCCCTTGAAACACGTGTCCAGTATAGAATACGGTGGGGCCCTCGTATGCCTCGACATGGCCCTCACAAATGCTGTCTGTAGAGCCGAATATACGGCCGATGGTAGCCTTGTAATTACGGTCCCTGTGTCGATGATCGTAGGCGTACGCACATACGTGGCCGTCGATACGGGCAAGGCCTTCCCACCTACGGTTATGCTCGCCAGGCGTAGAAAGTAGAGTGCCGGGTCCCGCGAATCCGTATACATATGGGTGTATGTATAGAGAGATGGATTGTACGCCGTATGTCCAATGGACAACATCCCAGTGGAAGTAGATGTGGGTAGACAGTAGGAAAATACGTAACCGTATTTGGACGACAACTGGGCTAATAAAGAGAACTTGTTCCGGGCCAACCCGACTAGACCGGCGGCTCGACCGAAAAGCCCTTCATTGTCCTGTCCGCACCCGTATAGGAAGCCGGGGAGGGTTTGGGCCGAGCCCACGGTCAACGTGTCACGGCTCAAATACCCAAGAGAAAACGAGCCATCTCCGTAGCTCGCTGTGTATATACATAAATTTGATCTTGAACAACCACTGGGGTTGAGAGTGGCAGCTTGTAAACTTGAGCAATCAAGACTGTCACATGAGACTGTTTTATATGTGACTGAGGCCTTTGGGTTGAATAGGGCTCCAACTTGTGGATGGCATTGTACCATGCAAGGTTCACACTGGATCCAAGTGAATGAGCTACCAGTGTCAAAGACCATGATATAGGGTTTTGGTGGGCTACCAATGCCAAGCTTGATCACATAGTTCCCGACGCCGACCGAGGTGCCGGGAGTTAGAGGAATGCCGACCGACTTTGCCCTGAGCTTACCGGTCGATTTGGATGAGACGGTCGTTTGGTTGTTGATTAGCCTATGGTTTAGGACTCGAACTCGAGCTTGATCGCGATCAAGAATGACAGAAGCTGGCAATGGGGATGAAGAAAGCGGCGAGCATGGACCATGAACATGGTGTATGGTTAAGTGTATGGCCGAGTCATTCGATTGTTGCCAATGCTCTGTAAAAAGAGAATCACACTTAGATTAGTCCATAATTCATGTGTTTGTTCATGTAGTAAGAGCAATAATATGAAAATAACTATTTTAGGCGTTTTCTTAATTAAGAAGAACAACTAAGGGGTCATCTGAAAGCTCTTAAAACAAGCTCTTATTTTATGATTTAGAGCTTATTCACATGTCAGAGAGTATTTGGTAAACGTTTAATTGTATTTCTCATTTTATTAGAAATAGAGTTTTGGCCTATGAGAAGAAAAGTAAAACGGGGCTGACTTTTATTAGTAAAGCTTTTTTAGCTAAAGCGGAGGAAGAGACGGAAGCCTTAAAATTGCTTGTAATTTAGATAAAAACTACCTTTGAAATGATACATGCTCACAAATGAAGATATAATCAGATTGGAGTGCTTTTGCCTTTCAGAGTCGCTCCATGAGATTTTCTCTAACTCTTTTATTTGTGCATGTGGAGAGAAGTACTTGAGGATCTCAATTCTCAATTAGACTCTTTTGGTAGCTCTTATTATTGGATTCAAGCTTAACTTTTATGACTTGAGTTTTATGAGAGGTACCATTTTTACACTGTTATAATTGGATTCTTCATATATCAACTCTATTTATAGCTAACAGTGGTGAACTATGTATATGCTCAAGGTTCAATTATGAGGTGGTTGGAAGTCTGACTATTATGGCAGATTATTGGTGGAGTGGATCTTCACAACTAAAGTTCGATAACAATTAATCTGACGACTTTTGATATTGGTGACTGGGTGGGGGAGGTCACAATCCTTCATTCCGAATACGGACACTCTTAGGACCAATTTGTTTTGAGACACTTCTGAAGGAAATTTTCTATGTCAGAAATTCCTGACAACAATGACAGCTGATATTCCAAGAAGGCCGGTAATAATTAATTTAGATGACTTTTGATATTGGTTACTGGGTGACTTAGGGAGGTCACAATCCTTAATTCTGAATACACACACTCTTAGGACCCATGTGTTTGGGGATACTTCCGATGGAAATTTTCTATGTCAGGAATTTCTGACAGTAATGATAGCTGATGTGTCCCGAAAATTCTGAATTCTTATTTGAATGGTGAGAACTTATAACTTATCCCATCAAATGTTTCTTGTTCGGGGGTTTATAGGTTCCCCAAGTGTTCTCTTCCACCTTAATAAAAAAATACTCAATTAAAATGCAGCATTTTGGAAACTTGAATTCTTGAGAACTTTATGGGCCAAAAGTAATGAGCAAGGAATTCAAAACTCAATTAAGGGACATCAAGTGCCATTGTTGTAGCAATTCCTGCACATGGGGTTTCTCTAGAAATACCTCCAAAAAAATGGTGCCCTTCTTTATAATCATATGTGTGTAAGAGGGATTTCTCTTATGGTGATTCTGCCATGGAAATTGTGCCAGTGGGAGCGTTTATAATTTGAGAAAAATATGCTTTTGTGGATGGTGGGGATTGAAAACCCTACACCACCTCTTATACATACTCCTGTGGGAGAAATGTCACGTGTGTTGTACTGATTTGCTCCCACTTTCTAAAATCCATGCAACATCATCATTGACATCCATAGTTGAGAATTTTGTTTAAGACCCCATTTTGATTTGGCCACCAAACTAAAATATTTCGGTTGATTTGGAATTTCGGCAAAAAAAAATTCAAAATTAACCAAATGTGCTGAAATTGACTGAAAATTTGGATGAGACTTTTGATAGGTATTTCCATTTCAGTTTAATGGCCGAAACGAAAATCCTAAGAAATTTCATCCGAAACGAAACGAAAAGAGATTCACAACTATGTTGACATCATCATGTGAGTCATCCAATTACATGTAGTTCACACATTAAGAACAAAATGTTTTTAAGGAAAGAAATACTAATTCTTATATAGATTCAGTATATAAATCTATATAATAAAGAAACTACAACGATCAATGAGAGATTTTTTTATTATTTATGTTTTACAGGAAACGAATTTCTGGATCAAAAGCAATCCAAATCCCTATCATTCATTGGGTTATGTATTGAAATATTCATTCTCAAAGAAACTAGGAACAATTTTTATAGTTTCAAGGATCCGGACATATCCCACTCAAAATTCCCACTATTGACTTTTCAAGAAACCTATACAAAGGAGCAGTAATCACATTTGCATCATAGTTACAGGTGATACAGGCTAATACAAACCGATATATATTTCTTATTTTATTTTATTTTTTTATGCTATCGGAGGTTCCCAACCCTTTGAACTGGACTAATCCATCTGGGCCCAGAGGGAAGCTGG